>QEPC01011631.1:537552-559329 GCA_003113815.1 Sphenodon punctatus
GCTGCCCACTCTGCAGACCTCCCCCCTGTACTGGGTTCCATATTCTTATCACCGATGAAACTGCTCCCTGCAAAGTGCTTCCCCTGTGCCTGCTGGGAGTTGTAGTCCCCAGTATTCAAGACTGTTTGCTTTTGAACAGTCTCTGCATTACACATAGAATGTTTGCAAGGACGCCAAGCTCTGGATGGTCTCCATAGGCTACCATTGAATTTTCAAGATGTCATAACTTAAAAACTACTTACCGGATTTACAAAAAGTAAACTAGAAGGCACCCCCTGGCAGCCTCCTTGAATTTTCTAAAAGGCTTACACCTCCTCCCAAACAACACAAAACCTCTTTACCCGGCCGAGATCGAGATGGTCTAACTTTTGAAAAAACAGGCTTCAAAGTGCAGTTTTCAAACTGCAATATCTCAGCTGTTATTCAGCCGATTTGGCTGTAATTTGCAAAGCATGAGCCGCTTACCCTGGCGATCCCCCACTACAAATGTCACTATCCTAACTTTAATCATACCAATTTTATAGCAAATAGCATGCTGGGGCTTTAAACAGAGTGCAACACACCTTAACTATTAGAGTGCTCCCACGCTCTAATAATCCTGTTAAACTTGTAGTCTCAATACCATGCAGCAGTAAGTTCCACAAGTTTAGTTAAGCAAGCCATTCCTTTTGATTTAAATTTGTTGTCGTTCACTTCCACTGAACATTTCCTTGTTGTTGTGAACTGGAGATGGTAAACATGAGACCTGAATTACTTTCTCTGTACTGTGCACTATTTAATTTAATTTACAACCCAGCAGTGTAGTTCAAAAATTATTCCTTCTGACATGCATTATTCTGCATTTGTCATGATTAAATTTCAGCTGCCATCTAACTTCCAAGCTCCTTCCAATCTGTTCTAATCTTGATTATATCTGTCAACTATATCTGTCAATTCTGCCAACTCATCATTCACCATCTTCTGGAAATCCCCAATATAGTAAACAAAACCCTTCTCAAAAAGGCAACCCATTATTATTATTATTATGTACATTTAATAAGTCACAGGTTTAATTTTGTTTCTGAAAATCCCTGGAGGAAAAAGGACAATGAAAAATAGCCCTCTGCACTGTTGCCAGAGACGCAGGATTCTCCCCAAAAAGACAGCACCCCCATACTCGGCAAGGCCATGTGAGACATGGGTCAGTGGGCATTAGGGAGCCGGAGCGGGGGTAGGGCCAAGCCACCATGGAGCCTGTTCCCATGGAGGGGAACGGAGCCCGCTCATGTAAAAACCAGCCTGCTCTGGGAGGAAGGTAATTAAGTGGAGAAAGCCCTGAGTAAGTACAGGGCCATTAAGAAAGGATAGTCTCCCTGATTTGAGAAACCACTGGTGAATAGAGCCCAGGTTAGCAACAGCCTCAAAGGCATGGAAGATTAGTATCCCCCACGTAAGTCAACCCCCCCCCCGAAGCACCATCAAGGAGAAATGCACAAAATGCAAAGGGATGTCGCCCATTAATCTTGGACTCCCCTGAAAATTCCTCCCAAATCACCGGACAAATGCTCTCCCATTCATGCCCAGGTGTCTCTCGTGTGCCTTTTGTCCCCATGGCTCTTGTATGCATCTTCCCTTTTGTTACACCTAAACACCCACCCAGATATGCCCTGGTGGGTCATTTGTGCCCCTTTGTCCTCATGGCTCCCGTATGCAGATTCCGTTTGTCATCCCTGTGCACCTTTTGTGACACCCCATAGTCTATCCCAACTCCTTGATCCTAACCCTATAACTGCTCCTCACTTCCTCTCTGAAAACTGAGAAAGCTTTCAGGCCGCAGGCTGCCTGTCCCCTTTTTAACGGCAAGGAAAGGTAACCATTGGTCCTGACTTCCCCTCCTGCTTCTCTCTCTCTCCCCCTGCTCTCGCTCTGTGTATCTCTCCGGTATCCCTGCCCCTTCCTCATTCCCCACATTACTTTCACTTTCCCCGCTGCCGCTTGTGCTTCCCCTGTGAACCGTCAGCCAGAACCGGGGCTGTATTGATTAGTATATGTGTTTGTGTGTATCTTATTGTGTGTTCTCTTTGATGTCCCTTTGAAATAAACATTCCCTTTTTATTAAACGTTTGTCTCCCTCTCTTCTTCTACTTTTGGGGAGGGTACATAACCTGACTGTAGCGCGTATCGAACCTCAGACTGATCCGTGTGGCACGTGGGGTCCCCTAGTTCAACTAATTTGGCTAATTCCCCTGAATTGAATGGGGCGTATATTGGGGTACCGACTCCCTAATAGTCACGCATGGAAGGGGGGTCTCCTGGTAGACAGCACTTTTTGATCCCATATAGACGTACTAAGAAGTTTACAAATCACTGTGATGTAGCCTGGGGAAGGGACACATAAGGCTCAAGAAACATACATTTCTGTCTTAATAACTGAACCAGAGCGATATCAGCCTCTAGTTGAGAACTTCATAGACTCTAGGTCAGGAACCCAAGTGCGGTTGCAATCCCAATTAATGTTTTATATACTTTGCACATCTATGGTGATGTCTGGGGTCGTGGGATCATATTTAAGGGTCAAAATGAGGTCACAGGAAAACATTTTGGGAATCACAGATCTAGTTACAGTAAAGGTGAATGTAAGAATGGATTATGCAACCTGCATGCTTCCCCTCCCTTCCCCAAAGATCTAACAAAATACTGTATGAAAGACAGTGGTCTATGTCTGCAAAGCACTCATTTCCCATTATCAGCATTTGCAACGTCAGGATGTTAGGTTTCGACGTAAGTACTGCAACCAAGTTATACCAAACTTCATCTTACCTACCTAAAAGGGGGCAATCAGTGTTGCTAAATTACCATACTGCATTACTGCCCTTTCTGAAAACATTTACAAGCACAGTCGCATTGAAATCAGGACTGCACACACATAAGGGTTTTCTGAGTTGAGACCCAGCATGGAACCCACATGTTATGAACTTTTTCCATGAAATAATAAATTACTGAATAAGGAGGCTAGAGAAAATCAAAAAAGAATCTTGAAGAATCTTGGAAGGGCACATCTCAACCAGTAGCACAGAATAAGGAGAAGGTGCAGAAATGCACACATACCCCATAGTCCAGATCTCGCTCATTTTGAGACATGGCTTGTCCCACAGATGAGTAAAGCATTGGGACTGACCAAAGCAGCTGTAGCAGGGAAGAGCAGAGCAGGAAATTGGTGCATCTGCTGGGTCTCCTGTTCTGTTCACCCCCTTTCCCATTTACATGCATCCCAGGGCAAACCCTCTGGCCCATCCCGTACAGCAGGGATGACCAGACTTTTGTTGCACACAATCCATTTGATCTAGGCATCAACCTCAGATGATCTACCAAGACCCTTCTACTGGCTCCCAACTCGAGGGCATCTCAGCAACTGGTCTCAGGAAGGAAAGAGCACTCCCTTTTAGAGAGAGCTTTCCCTGCTGCACTGGAGATGCTCTCCTAGCTGTTTCCTCCCTGGAGATGCTATTTGGAGCACCAGTTCCACTCTTTGGTCTCCTTCCACACACCATGATCTACTAGAAACCAGCTTGTAATCCACTAGTGAATTGCAATCTACCTTGGTCACCCCTGCCCTACAGCCACCTCAGGCTCCACCTTCCTTGCACTCACCACTTTTCCAAAGAGTCCAGAAAATGCAGAGAGGTTGGGGACCACAGTGGGTGAGATGACTGCTGAGGGTGGAGTAGAGCATGGCAGGAGATACCACTCATTTGGATGGGTTTTGTGTTCTCAGAGCATCTGGAGGAGTGGGTCTCTACTATATATAATCCCCCTATCCAGGTCTGAGTTTCATGTTTTTATCTTTCATATGACAAAAGATGCACTGTCCCCTTCACACAATGTCCAAGTACCAAGTCCAGATCCACAGGCCAGCGAGTATCTCAGAAGGGGCTTGAGACAAGACAACTGATCAAGTAGTGCTGCTATTATGCATTAACACAATTCCCATCAAAAGGCCACCAGACATTGATTTGTTGATCTCCTGTGTGATGAACATGAAATTTGCTAAGAGACCCTGTCTGTCTGAGACAACACCAAAGAACCATCTTTCAGAAATTGTCAAGGCAAACCATACTGATGTAGTTGTTCTAAAAAAGAAACCTATGCTTTTCATGTAACTTATTTCCCCATCTCAACAGTTCACTCAACAGTCAAGGTGAGTGAATAGGAAAATCAGGCATCAGAAGAGCAAGAGCAGTTTGACACCTCCACTATGCTCCTCATTTTTGCTGTCCCAAATGCCTGTCACATGGCACGTGAAATTTTAAGAACCTACCTGACAACTATAGTCAGGAATCCTACTAAAATCACACAAACTAAAGCAGACATGGATTATGGCAGTAGCCGTATGGGAAACCACAAAAAAACACTCAGATGCTCAGCAGGGTAGCACTCTGCATCACTAATAAACCAATGAACTTGTAACTGGATACCGTGCCACACATTAGATTTAAAATGGAGATCCTGGCCATCTGTGATCATTAAAGATCTCAATGTTCTTTTCACAAGAGGGGTTCAGATAATTAGATTCTACTTCAATTCTCACATGGAATTTCAATTAGACACAATATGCTTAACATCCTGATCTATTGGCCGCATACTATTACACAAATAGTGCACGATGCACTGCCATAAAGAGGACCACAGATCAGTACTGGATTAATAGACCCCTCCATATTGCTTGCAGGATATGCAGGATGTGCTTGGGTCAGAATTTCCAGTGAGGGAGCTGGGCACCTAGCACTCACTGCATTTAAAGGCATATGGGTTCCTAACTCCCTTAGTCTGCTTTGAAAATGCGAGTTCTAAGAATGAAAAGTACCTGACAAATAAGATCTTAAGGCACAGAAGAATGAGTGAATGAGACAGCAGGAGAGAAAATAGTTCAAATTTCCTTAGCCAGATATGTAGGAACATGAAAAATTCCATATTAACTCAGGCCCATGTCCATCTATCCGAGAGTGGCCTGTACCAACCGTTTCAGATGGAGGCACGGGATGCCCATAGTGAGCAAATAAATATGGGATCACCTGTCCCCCATGAAAACAGAAATTTAGGTCGCTTGCAGACATTACCGGGGAGGCAGGAAAACTTCAGTCACAGCAGTCATGGCTCTTTTATGATAGGAATTAGCACACGTGAGAACGCACTATTCCACTTTTATGCCACAAGAACACTTGCTCATGACAGAGTCCCCAAATGCTACTTTTATGACGGGCGTTATTCTTGCGGCATAAAAACAGACTACTGCAGTCTCACGTGGGCTAATTCCTGTCACAATAGAGCCACAATTGCTCTGACGAAAGCTTCCCTGTCTCCCCAGGTAATGTGTGAAAATGGTCTTAATCTCCAATAAAGTCTCTAAGGTCGAATAACACATAAAGCAACCTATTCATCCACCATGCTCTGGTCACTGTCAAATGCTTGACTTCTTCCTAAATTAATCCCATCACATGATTCCTAGTATATGGGGCTTGTTCTGAGGAGTACCAACATCAGCCTAAGGTAGTTTACCCTGAAAATTATGCACACGGGTTTCTGCATTCAGAGTAGCTCCATCCCTGCAATGCAGGACTATTCACCTCTAATTCAAATAGCAGCACATAGTCACAGGACATTCTGCATGAACTACGCAAATTACCCAACCGGATACACAAACAACTGGATGTTGTGTAAATTCACTTTCCGTAAGGTAAGGAGAATTTGCCTAGTGACAACCACCCCAAGAGAATCTGGTCTCACAGCAGCACTGATGGGAGGGAGAAGCTAAGGTGGGAGCAGTGGCAACAGGAGGAAGGAGGTGTGGAAGAAAGGCAGGGCTGGAAGTAAGGTCAAGTTTGCTCCAGCATACATATTATTTGTTGTTGATATAGTTTATTTATAGGTCCCACCTGTTGGGGGGCCTCTCCTGAATCACCATGAACCCTCCACAGGCTGGGTTTCCTGCATTTGAGACCTGTGGGCTCATATTTTACACCAGTGCTTCTCACACTTATGCTGCCATTTCATTCAAATTTATTCACAAACTCCATACGTTGGGGTACTCTCAGGGGCTCCTAGCACACGGGGTCCCCTGAGGTCACAGACTATTTTCCTGGATTTGACTCTGTTCAGACCCCTACAGCTATAGAGCATGGTGGATATCCCTTATTTATGCAATAGGAGTCCCTTATTCTGAACACCGCAGCTCCATTGAACAAAACGGATTGGAGAAGTTCCTTAGTCCAGCATCACTCAGCTGGAGTGTTCAATATTACTGAAATTTTGATCTAGAAGCCCGGCCCCGCACCTTGGCCAGTTCTCCACCGATTCTAGCAGAGGCTGTTACACAGCATGCGCCGCACTACGCCTTGGACAGGCACTCCCAACCAGAGAAAAGTGGGCGGGTGCTGGGGAACGAGACACCATGCACCAAGGGGGAGCCTTAAAACTGTCTCAGATGAATGAATAGAACCGCCGGCGGGACCTCAGGCAGGAGCGCCTTGAAACCCCCCCAACCCAATGGGGCAGGCGAAGCCGGGACGCGAAACAAGAACGGGAGAATAGGAAACTCGCCACCATTTCCTACCTGCAATCGCCTGCTGCCGCCGGTGCTGTCTCCGCGCCGCGCGCTCTGATTGGAGAAATCGCTGATCTCCCAGCTGCCCTCGCGCTAGAGTAGCCCCGCCCTGCCCCCGCTAAACTTTATTGGAACGCTGGGAGTGCGGACACGGACAAAGGAAAGGAACCTTACCCCTCACAGCATTGGATTTGCTTGGTATCCTTCCTTCCTTCCTATTTTCGGGGGCTTGTGCGGAGACACCTTACAAACCTACTCACAAACACTTTGCCTTAGGAGCCCCTCCCCATTAGCCGTATCCCTGAGGCACTGTCAGGCCCTGTTACCATCGTGATTGGTGAGCACCTCTCTGGTGTGTTGGGTGAAAGGCGAGCAGCCCAGGAATTCAGAATTACATCGTATGTCTGAATGCACCAAGGAGGGGATTACAAGGGGTAAGAAGTAACACTTATTGACTCTGAAGGGAGTATTGCCTCTTACCCCTTGTAGAAAGTGTGGTGGAGTGAATAAGGTGCTGGACGTGGGAAGCCAAGGTTCAAATCCTGCTCTAGTTATGAATGCACTGGGTGGCCTTGTGCAAGTCTTAGCCTTGATTTCCCATCTATAACAAATGGGAATATGTGTATGTCTGTCTCCCCCCTGCGTTCCCCTCACCCTTGTCCCTTTTAGATTGTAAGCCCACTGGACAGAGACCTGTCTCTAATAACAACAGTGGTAAAGCATCAGGTACACTGCTGGTGCTATATAAATATTTCATAATAACTATGATTTTATTTAGCATTTACATAGATTAGCTAATCTAGTGTACCTGCTACTTCCCAACTCTCTGAATGTATCTCTAGGTTTTTTTAGATGAGTTCCTCTCCTCCCATCATGCATAGAGTAACAATGCAGCCCTGCAACTAAGACCCTTTTCACACGGACACTCTAACACTGATAAAGTGGGTGTTATAAATTTTAAATAAATAAATGTATAATGTGTATCCTGCCCCTCCTGCCCTCAGGGCAGCCCTGAGCAGCAGACAACATTCAATAAAAATATAAACATTTTAAAAACAATTTAAAATTACAATATGTGGGTGGAAAACCCACCCTACCCCTTGCCAAAAGCCTGTTGCAGGGCTGCATGTGTGCTCTATGGGTGGCCTGCAACATGTATAAAAGTGTAACACCCATTTTATCAGGGTTAGAGTGTCTGTGTGAAAAGGGCGTACATGTATCATGCGCTTTATATTGTCATGTCTGAGTAAGGCCTCATTCCCATTTATCCACTTTCCAGCTCTAGGCCTATATATTCCTTAGTGATGCCTGCACGAGGGTGTAGGTTGAATTAATATTAACAGCAAAATATTTTTGCTTTGATCGTAAATAAATTCATTCATTCAACAGCAAAAGCCAAATAATCAGAATAGAAACAATTCCATACAAAAGAAAATACAAAGAAAAATACAAAATAAGCAGACCTCATAAGTAAAATTTTATCCTCATACATATAGTTGAATGACCAACAGAGATCATAACCTCCTTGTGGAAGAAATAAATAACTTATTCTTTACAGAACTTGCTTCAACTAAACTTAATCCCTTTGTAGCTGTAAATGCCTTGCTCTTTCATGGAGCTTGCTGCGGCAGTCAAAGCTTGACCCCTGAAAAGATATTAATGGCTTGCTCTTACGTAAGCTTCCTACTACAAAGTTAACTCCTGATTAAGCAGTACTACCTTGCTCGTTGCAGCTTGGCCCCTGAAAAATACTGGTGCCTTGCTCTTTCACGGTAAAGCTTGACTCCTTAAAAGATGTTATTGCCATGCTCTTTTCAGAGCTTACTGCAGCAAAGCTTGACTCCTGATTTGAAGGTGTAGATTGTTCCAAGAGGATCTTGCTCAAAGAATGGGGAGATCATAACTATTCTCATAAAAACATAAAAATTGCTATATTGGGTCAGGCCAATAGTCCATCTAGCCTAGCTTCCTGACTCCCAACTGTGGCTGCCTTCAGACATTTCAGGGAAACAGACAGTAGGTCATAATGGAGTCATCCATTCCTGCTATTTACTCCCAGCTCCTGACAGTAGAGGTTACATTCCCTCAACCAACCTGAGTAATAGCTTTTTATGGGCTTAGCCTCCAAGAACTTATCCAGTCCTTTTTAAAAAAAAAAAGAGTTACACTTTTGGCCACCCTAACATCCTTTGGCAACAAGTTCCACAAGTTAATTGTACATTGAGTGAAAAAGTACTTCCTTTTGTTTGTTTTAAATCTGCTCCGTTAGGCCCTTTTCACACAGACACTCTAACATTCATAAAATGGGTATTACATTTTATTTTACATGTTGCAGGGCACCCATAGAGCACACCTGCAGCCCTGCAACATGTATAATAAAATGTAACCCATATCCAACAATCTGAAACATTCCCCAAAGAAACTATAGCTTGTGTAAGATTAACAAAAGTATTACCAGACCATCCTGCATTAGCTATAGTTATGATGTGTACAAAGACAAATGTCATCAGCCTAATACGTGTTGCTCTTGTTTCTTCCTGGTCCTCCATAACTGCTTACGAATCTTATTTTCTATAATACATAAGCAATTAAACAAAACAACGATTATGAAGACAATGGTACCAATATTCAGTACCCCAGTCCACATTTCACATCACAATATTCACAATCAAAGAAGCAATCCAAGAGAAATGCCCCTAGCCCGTGTTTCATTATTTGCTTACAACTCTGTCTGGCTGGATGGGTTGCCAAAATTGCAGGAACCCGTTTATGGGCTTTCAGGACAGCAAATGCTGAAAGTGTCTGTAAAGGTAAACATACAAACAGAATGAACATATGTAGAGACTGGATACATTTTAGCACATGTGCCCCAATCTCGATTATCAGCTTGATTTTCCAGTAAGGTCCTGGTCATGTCTTTTACTGGCCAATGTGCTGTAAGTGGGTCTCTTGGCTTTGTTTTTTGCCATAAAATTTTGTTAGAATGTTAGAGGTGTGGACAACCTGGTACCACTCCACTTACAACGAGGTGATCTGTCACCCACCAAATTCTATTCCAGGTACTATCTTCCCTAAATTTAATCTTACAATTTTGGGATCTTGAACAAATGCCACATGCCATTGCAAATGGGCCTTGGCTATATCTGGGTATCATCATCTCATAGAACTGTAAATCAATGTCCGTATCTAAATAGGTCCATTCTCATCCTTCTCCTTTTATAAATGATTCTGGTAAAAGACACCTAGTTGAGTAAGACTGGTACACTTTACTATTTCTGTTAAAAATTCATCTTTATCTGGTTTCGGTGTACCCATTTTTGTCTTCCTCCCATATCTATAAGATAAACAAGAGGTGAAAGCACAGATGATACAGTATATGGGCCTCTCCATCGTGAATCCAGTGTATGCTCTTTTGTACCCAATTTCAAATACATTACCTGGTCTCCCACTGGGATATCAGGTTTTAGTAATGGCACAGGTTTCAGTTCCTGTGTATGTCATGTCAGCTTTAAAACATTTTTTTTTTGTATTTCCCTCAAGTCTCTTAAATGCTGATTAATGGGTACTTTGGTTTCCATATCCCATAGAACCCTCATCCTCATTGGTCCTCCAAATAAAATTTCATATGGCGAGATAGCTAAATCTGTTCTGGGGGAACTTCTTACCACTGCCAATATTGAGGGTAACTTATTTGGTCTTGGCATTAAAACACATTTTATTTAAGGCTTCTTTTAGAGTTTGATTCAGTCTTTCTACCAATCCCGCTGATTGTGGCCTATAGGCTACATGCAGTTTCCTTTTTATTTCCAAACCATCAGCAAGTTCCCTCATTATGTCAGACACAAAAGCACTTCCTCTATCTGAACTAATAGTGCAAGGCACCCCATATCTACAAAATACCTCCTGGTACTGTCTTTTTGCTGTGATTTTGGCTATAGTATCCTGGTGTTACACACTCACTCTACCAATCATGTGCATGTGTGACCAAGTCTAGCTAAAAGCAAAAGTCTGCTTCTGCCTGAGTCATCCAGCTTCCAATTAGCCTTTCCAGCAAGCTCACCTGATGAGAGTTCCCATAACATCTCTGCCTGGCCTTGACAGTCTAAATAACTTATGCAATACAGAAAAGTTGCCAAAGAGGCTTACATAAAACATCCATTGCATGAAATTAGTTGCCAGTTTATATGTTTTTATACACGTCAATCAAGATGGATTCTATAGCATAGACAAGCCAAAATAAGATGTATAAATGCCCACTAATCTGGCTCCACCTGTGCACAAGAGCCTTCTCGCAATCTTTTCACTACACTCCACCCCTGGACATTTATATTCTTCGAACTGAGGCCTGTAATCCTCTTTCACATTTCTTCAAACGATGCCACATCTTACACATGCAATGGCACATGAAAAACATTAAACAAAAATTAATAGCATAATTCTTAATACAATTACAGTAGGGTGCAATACCAAAGCTAAAAATGCATCTGCCTTGGGGGACCAACCATAAAATATATCCCACCAACGATGAACAGTAAGATGGGTTTCTTCTGTTGCTTTTCTTACAAAATTATCTCCTTCATGAGTCATGACAACTTTGTTATTGCAACAAATTATGAGCAGTAGCTTTCAAATATTGTGACACCAAAACATTATTTTTCAAAAACTTTTCAAGTTTGTCATAAGTAATGGTCGGGGGGTGGGGAAGCTGTGGACCTAACAAGGTGTAATTTCCTGAGGCGTGATTTTTGTGACTGGCATCCCACCAACTTTCAAAAAATATTATGGTAGTGGAATCCTCCACTCTCTGCATTACAACAATTCTGTGCTTCAGTTGCTAACAACATACAAACCAATTAATACAAGCATTTCAGTTCCTTCAACAAATTCCATAGCCCCCACTAGGAAGTAAAAAGCCATGTTGGTGTAGGCAAGAAGGAACGGTAAGCTTTCTGCAAAATATAAACGTAAATGTTACAACCACACATAAAAGCAGCTCTGACACAAAGATTCACAGCTGCATTCAAAGGTGCAGGAATCATGTTGATTACTCCCGCCATCTCAGTTTGCCTCTGTCAAGACAAACAAGTATTGAGTCACCAGTTCTCATCACTCTGTATGTATTCCCTTCACCTGTGGCTATTACCACCATGACAAATTTGCCAAGTCACGCACCCTGCCGTCTGTGACCTCCAATCACAAGATCTTTCTAATAGGGCAGTGTATCCCTAGAAGGCCAGGTTATTTACACTCCGGATGTTGCCGGGCATGAAGATGACCAATAGATATCCCAGTGCAAGTCACCTCCATGAATATAATCCACAAAGTTGTGTAGGAATTAAAGCAAGCCGGGATATGAAGGTTTACCCCACTTCCAACCTTGTTTATTTCAATACAGGGTAAAATGGGAACCTGAGTCTGTCAAGGTGATCTCATTTCTACCACAATCAGGTGCCTTAATTGCCACCTCGCCTCAATAAATTAATTATTTGAGCAGTGTGTTACTATAGCTCACAGTAGTCACAGGACAGGGAATGCCCCTGGCTGTAGCTCATTAGCATAAAATATGGGAATCTTTCTTTATCTCCCCCAAGATGTCATTAGAGGCTTCCACCCCTCGGGGCTGGATCATCTGATCCACAACACTGTTTTATTGGGTAATTGGGGAGGAGTCCCTGGCATAGACATTTGACATTGTCACGGGGACTTTCCAGATAATTTCTATCAGTTGTTTCCACATTCCCCACAATGTCCTATCATGAATTAATTAATTATTTTATTCTTATTTAGGGGCCCAAAGAGTTGGTATTTGCGATGGCCCACGAGTCTATACACAAATACATTTTGAGCTGGGACATTTCCAGCGCAGTCCGATCAGCTCGCGTGTCTTTACCCATGCGAAATGAAACAGTACCCTTAATTGGCTGTAAAACATTTGCTTTTCAAACCTGTTCCCCCTTGAGATATTTCTCCGAGCCATTCGGGAACCAAGCATAACGTTTGTCCCTTTCTGACAACTACTCAAAGGGAACTCTCCACTCAACTATCTGGGGAAGGAGCTCGACACTTGCGGTACAGCTTCCCTACTTTGCAGCTTAGTCTGCCCTAGCAGTCCAGTTAATTTCTTCACTTAAACACAAACAAGATAACAAGCACTAAACAAAACCTGCAGCTTTTGTTCCGGTACCTCTCACTAGTTCTAATCTACAAACAAACCATTTATTCCTAGTTATTTAACTAAAGACACTCACGTTTTCCAATGCTTAAATCACAAACCATGAACAAAGCTTTATTTTCTTCTTAAATCTTTCTATTGCTTCACTTGCTGTACTCTACTTCCTGCTCCTAACATCTAATCAGGTTTTCTGATTGCCTCTCTCTCTACATAGTCTATGGTGACAGGCAGGGCAGTTGACATTCCGAGCACTGTCACAGCTAACACGTTTCCCATCACTTTTGACATCTCCCTGCTCCAACGTAGCTACATTTTAACTCTTTACTTACAGGTTTTCACTTCAACATAAATCCTTGGAAAACTATCTCTAAAAAAACTTAATTAGCTCCACTCTGCAAAAGCAGAGGGAGTTTCTGTTAAGAACCTGTGTTCTTTCTGTGACGTTGCCCTGTACAGCCAGGCAAATTCCTATAACAGCATATATTTTAAACAAACACACACATAATGCTTAAAACAATCAATATCCATAATTAACCCAGTTAATTTGTTGGATCCTTTTTTTAATTGACAATTCTAACCAATTTGCACACAATTGAAAGTTTTCAACAACAATACACAGCAAACGCCACATGCGTGGAAGCAAAATGATTCCTAGCTCTGCTCTGTACTCTTAAACACTTCAAAGCTGTTTCCAGTGCGCTTTGCAGCTAGACAAATCATTTTAACCTGTTTTTCTATCCTCTCCATAGCCCTATTTTGCTGTAAAGAACATTCCATCAATTCCAGAGACTGCTCTATTTCTCCCCTTTTCTTTTCCGCCTCATATTTTTCCCATTCTTCTCTATATGCCATAAAATCAAAGAAAGAGCAGCATCCCTAGCTGTCCCCTTTCCTGGTTTCTCTGTTTGGATGTATAACTCATACATCTGTTCTGTATCTCCTGTTTCATTTACCTCTTTCATGACTATTTCTCTAGTTTCCCCTGGTGTTCGATTAATAGTAAAACATTGATACAAAAGAGGTAAAGGTATTTCCCTTTTTAAAAGGTAGCTGTGCCCGAGCTACATTATCCGATATTTCAGGTTGCCCACCTGATTTCTTTTTCTTGATACCAAACATATTTCCTTAGTGTGGTATTTCAGGTTGCCCGCCTGAAAGTTTTCCCTGGGTGCACCCAATTTCTCTGTTTCAAAAAGTTACCTCCAAAAAAAAAAATGTGACCTCCTACTGTCCTCCTTTATTATCCGATATCAGGAATCCTGCTGATTACGCCAAGTATGTCACATGAACTAGTGACTTTTATTATTCCTGACGATAATATCTATAAGGTAGGAACAGCCCCAGAGTCACCACTTTGATTATACACAGAGACACACGTGTGTAAAGTAAAACCTCTTAGCTTTATTAGTTTCAACAAACAAGTTTTGCATCTATCTATCTTTCCCATTCATACATACCTGCCTCCTGTTTGTATGGCCAGTACAAACAGGTGATGGGGAGAGCTGTGACTAGTCTTTTGTTGGTGGTGAAAAGAGCTCCNGTCTATACACAAATACATTTTGAGCTGGGACATTTCCAGCGCAGTCCGATCAGCTCGCGTGTCTTTACCCATGCGAAATGAAACAGTACCCTTAATTGGCTGTAAAACATTTGCTTTTCAAACCTGTTCCCCCTTGAGATATTTCTCCGAGCCATTCGGGAACCAAGCATAACGTTTGTCCCTTTCTGACAACTACTCAAAGGGAACTCTCCACTCAACTATCTGGGGAAGGAGCTCGACACTTGCGGTACAGCTTCCCTACTTTGCAGCTTAGTCTGCCCTAGCAGTCCAGTTAATTTCTTCACTTAAACACAAACAAGATAACAAGCACTAAACAAAACCTGCAGCTTTTGTTCCGGTACCTCTCACTAGTTCTAATCTACAAACAAACCATTTATTCCTAGTTATTTAACTAAAGACACTCACGTTTTCCAATGCTTAAATCACAAACCATGAACAAAGCTTTATTTTCTTCTTAAATCTTTCTATTGCTTCACTTGCTGTACTCTACTTCCTGCTCCTAACATCTAATCAGGTTTTCTGATTGCCTCTCTCTCTACATAGTCTATGGTGACAGGCAGGGCAGTTGACATTCCGAGCACTGTCACAGCTAACACGTTTCCCATCACTTTTGACATCTCCCTGCTCCAACGTAGCTACATTTTAACTCTTTACTTACAGGTTTTCACTTCAACATAAATCCTTGGAAAACTATCTCTAAAAAAACTTAATTAGCTCCACTCTGCAAAAGCAGAGGGAGTTTCTGTTAAGAACCTGTGTTCTTTCTGTGACGTTGCCCTGTACAGCCAGGCAAATTCCTATAACAGCATATATTTTAAACAAACACACACATAATGCTTAAAACAATCAATATCCATAATTAACCCAGTTAATTTGTTGGATCCTTTTTTTAATTGACAATTCTAACCAATTTGCACACAATTGAAAGTTTTCAACAACAATACACAGCAAACGCCACATGCGTGGAAGCAAAATGATTCCTAGCTCTGCTCTGTACTCTTAAACACTTCAAAGCTGTTTCCAGTGCGCTTTGCAGCTAGACAAATCATTTTAACCTGTTTTTCTATCCTCTCCATAGCCCTATTTTGCTGTAAAGAACATTCCATCAATTCCAGAGACTGCTCTATTTCTCCCCTTTTCTTTTCCGCCTCATATTTTTCCCATTCTTCTCTATATGCCATAAAATCAAAGAAAGAGCAGCATCCCTAGCTGTCCCCTTTCCTGGTTTCTCTGTTTGGATGTATAACTCATACATCTGTTCTGTATCTCCTGTTTCATTTACCTCTTTCATGACTATTTCTCTAGTTTCCCCTGGTGTTCGATTAATAGTAAAACATTGATACAAAAGAGGTAAAGGTATTTCCCTTTTTAAAAGGTAGCTGTGCCCGAGCTACATTATCCGATATTTCAGGTTGCCCACCTGATTTCTTTTTCTTGATACCAAACATATTTCCTTAGTGTGGTATTTCAGGTTGCCCGCCTGAAAGTTTTCCCTGGGTGCACCCAATTTCTCTGTTTCAAAAAGTTACCTCCAAAAAAAAAAATGTGACCTCCTACTGTCCTCCTTTATTATCCGATATCAGGAATCCTGCTGATTACGCCAAGTATGTCACATGAACTAGTGACTTTTATTATTCCTGACGATAATATCTATAAGGTAGGAACAGCCCCAGAGTCACCACTTTGATTATACACAGAGACACACGTGTGTAAAGTAAAACCTCTTAGCTTTATTAGTTTCAACAAACAAGTTTTGCATCTATCTATCTTTCCCATTCATACATACCTGCCTCCTGTTTGTATGGCCAGTACAAACAGGTGATGGGGAGAGCTGTGACTAGTCTTTTGTTGGTGGTGAAAAGAGCTCCCCAAAATAGCTCTCTATTCACTAGGTTCTTATAGCTTGCAGATGGGCGTTGTCTCTTCGTGCTGCTGCTGGGCAGAGTTGAACTTCTCATTGCATAGTGTCATAGGGTCTGTCCTTGTTCCTCTTCAGCCTTATACAGTTTAACTGTTACAGAGTACACTGTCACATTCACCGCAGTCTCAGCAGCTGAATCGCTGCTGCTCCTTAGAATCTCAGCTGTCAGGATCACAGAGTACTGGCTCCCTCAGCCAATCATGAAGCAGGAGAGGCATCTGTGTGTGCTTGTGGCTTTTGGCCATATGAAAGTTTTGTTTCACAGCTCTTGGGTTTGGGAACTTTGGCCACACCTGATAAAGTCCATCTACAGCCTCCAACAGATCAGTGTGTAATAATGTCCACATTGAAACTCTCATGGACAGCACAGTCTTCCAGCTCTTTATTTAATTTATTTATTTATTATTGGCTCAGGGTGGTTTACAATAATCAAAAAAGACAATCGCAATAGCAATATTTTGAGAATGAAATCCCACATCTCCCCATGTCCAAGCAACCCATCCCACCTTCTCCCCCTCCTCTGTCTCTCACCCAGAGGAACCCCTCACCAAAAGGCCATGGCAAACTACCAGAGCTTCCCACTTCACCCTCACCCACTACCTTGTCTCTCACACGTGGAAGAAAGCCTAGCCCTCCAAATCCTACCATCTTCGGGTGTTTTCAGACAAGTGCCTTACTCACCCAGTATCCACCTGGTATTCACTGGTTAATCATTGGTTACCAGTGGGGTTTTCACACAAGCACAGTGGGTACTGAATGGGGAAGCGCTTGTCTGAAAACACCCTTCAGTTTGTGCCAGAGGGTACAGGTCAGAAGACCCCGTTCTTTCAGAGAACTGAAGAAGTGCTGTTGTTGGAAGATCAGCGTCATCATTTAAAAGACAAAAAACTGTTCTCCTTACCTCCTGCCTAGTAGTTTCTACCTTGCCATCTGGATTTGTTTGCTGTCTGCCTTACTAGTGACATAGAGGCCTTTTTCACATGAGATGCGCCCCCCCCCCCCCCCCCACATGGGCAACTGGGTGGGCAAGGGGTGGTCCATGTGACCGCCGGTGCGGGTGGGTGGGTGTGCTTGTGCGCTCCCGTGCTCCATCCATCTCCACCGATCCCCCACGCACAGAGGCATTGGAGAAAATGGAGGTGCCTCCGTGCATGGAAGTGGATGGGCATCCAAGTAACGGCTGCCTCCCACCGCACACCCACCGCGGCTTCCACCCATCCCCATACTGCCGGCCCGTTTGAAAAGCGCCAGAGCTGCGTGATCATCTGGTGTCTGACATTCATAATGCCAGCATCTGTCACAGGAACAGGGGGAGTTAAGGGGGGGAAAGGCGGAATCAAGAACCACGAAGGCCTATTCCCGTGCCCACCCACCAACCAGTCACGTATCCAAGCCCTTGCTTGGGAGGAGTCTATCGAGATATAAATGCCCGTCAGGATAGTATGTGGATCACAAGGCCTCACTGAGGCAAGATCCCTATCATCCTAGGGCGCCAAGCTTTTGTAGGGAGCCTCAGGCCAATTCCCACACACACTCCTTTGATAACCCACATTAACCAATGGGGACGGAAGGATAGTGTGCTGCTCGTGGGGGGAAACGAGGGCAGGGGGGGCGAACCCAGGCACAAGGGGGAAGGGAGGGGGTACACACACAGGAAGAAGGGAAGGAGAACCAGGAGGACTCACTCACACTCCTTTACACTCTCCGCACACACTCCAAAGGTAGCAGGGAACGGGTCCAACACTCGCACTCTAATTCAATAGGCAGGGATCCAAACACGTATCAAGGCACAACAGTCCGTATTGGTATCAAGCACGTAGCTTTCTCTCAGGCCGGTCTCTCTGCTTCAATCACTAGCGCCAACTGAACCGTGGTGCTGGTTTCTGGCCCTGAGGCCCCGCCCCCCTGCGCGCACCTGGAGGCGTGCTAAGCGGCGTCTGGGAAGCGTGGCCTTGGCTGTGTCGGACAACCCCGGCCTGACATCCTGCGTGTTAGGCGGGGCCGCCAGTGTCCGCCGTGCCGGGGGCAGGGCCCCAGGTGCTGGGGCCGAGCCCGTGGCCAGTGGTGCCATAATTGGCTGCGCATCGAGGGGGGAAGGCGGGTCAACAGACTCACTCTGAGGCTCGCGCCCCCACCACGGGCAACCCTGGCGGGGGTCACTGTCAGCATCAGACACTGACATTCAAGGACACTAAGTAGCATCCTTAGTTTAAAATACAAGCTGTGACTCAGGTAGAAAGGGGAGGGAAGGAAGAAAAGGGAATTTCTCTCCCCATCTTTTTCTCTGCAGTTTTTTAAGGAATTCATGGTTCGTGATGGTGATTTGCAAATCTACAGGAATAACAAGACACTTACAGGGATGCCCTGTCCTTGGACAGATAATCCTTTCACATAACTCCTTTAGGGGTGGGAGATTTTTAAACTGTATATTTTTTTTACCAGCTTATATTTCCTGCATGATTTGGCCAGGACCATAGGGATTTATTGTGGGATAGATTGTAACAAGTTTGCAAGGCGAAAAAAAATAGTGCCAAAAGCCTTCCCCTTTGCATACCAGCACAGAGGATTGTCAAAATGGTTGTATTCTCTGGCCCAGTCTTACAAGGTGATGAATTCCAGAAGGTACTCAGTGCCATTTGCAAGTGACTGAACACCTAGCAGGATTCGGCTTCTTAAGCACCAGATCTGCTTGCAGCTAGCACTAAAAGTGGGATTAATCCCTCTCGGAACAAAAGAGAGGAGTTAGAACAGGAAAAAGATCAAGCTCTTATGCCATTGAGCTGCTATGTAATACTGTTACTTTCTGAATCCTCAAAGTTTTGCATCTTTTCAAAGAATAATAAATGATTTATACTAATTGGACCTGATCTTGCAGCCACTCTGGGTGTTCTGAATATGAAACAGCTGCACAACTGAGTCGTATAGGAATCCTGCTGCACCACTACTCTACAGCTGCCTCTGGAACACAAGCAAGGTGGGCAAGAGGCTCACAGAGGTGAAAGAGGGGATTCTGGGTGCCATCCTTGGGCATTAACTCCTGCTTTTAACAAAAAATCATGGGATCCTATGGCTTTTAAAAAAAATAATCAATGAACAAGAATCAAGAACAGGAACAAACCCATTAATGTTAATACAAGCATTAAGAACTGACTTGCACATTAGAAACATTACAAAGTTACCCCGAATATATTAAGGTATCCAGTTTTTCCCTCAGCTATGAGGGTATCAGTGTAACAGAGTGCAAAAATGAGCCCCATACGTTTTCAACATTGTTCCCATAGAGCTGATGTCGATGTGTATGCTGACATTGTGCCACAGTCTCAGCAATGACGTTATTCATGTCACACAATACATTGCCCCACTATAACATCACACATGATGCCAAAACTCCAATGAACTCTTCAGTTGGACAAAGATAAAAATTAGTAACTATAAAGAGCTGTGAGTGCATTGAAGTCAAATGGCAAAACTCCCACTGACTCTTAACTGTGGAGGATTTGCACCGTCTCTCTCAAGATAGTTGATAGAGAAACGCAGAAAACAAAAGGTGCAAATCCTGTTTCCAGGGAATTCAATGAAAATTAAGCCACTGACTCCAAATGTCAGAGCAATATTACAGTTGTGGTATAAACTAGCACACACAAAGATAGCCTGAGTTAAAGCATCACACTATAACTTGGCATGATGAGCTGCACGTAGCTGTGGGAGTCATTTAGGACTGAGAACCATCAGTAATTTTTTTACATTGCTTCCAGTAAAAAAAATATTAAAAAATGATTGTCAGTAATTTAAACATTTTCTAGTTAGGAATCTTGGAGCCATTTGTTCAGAGAACATAAAAAACTATCAGTATGCCTTAGGTAATCAAACATGCCTTGTGAATGGCAAATTACAAATAGTGAACATTTAAAGCAATAGTCTTGGCACCTAGCCTGTAAGCAGCCACAGATGGGTCTACACTTCCATAAACTATTCACTGAATGATGTTTGAATGAGGACCCAATCTGTAAATATTGAAGTCTCTGCAGATGATTCACAAACAAAATCAAGAGGCTAAAGTGACTGAACTCGTTCACTGTGAATAACTCACCAAATTCAAGTCAGCAGCTGTCGTCTGTCTGAGTAGGTGGCATGAAAAAAGAATAGTTAAAGGGGGAAGAATGGAGAAGACTTTGGCAGAATGAGAGTAGTTTTTATTTCTTTCAATGGCTTTAAAGATATAAAATGCAACTCTTACCAGTTACAGTGTGTATAAAGAAAAGATTTGTAAAACACCAAACAGTCACAAAGCAAAAATACAAAGCCTGAACTAATTGCATTTCTTCTCTCCACACAAACTAAGTCAGTTAGCAAAAATACACATGCAGTGGGTATCGTGTAACTATCAAGAGTAAGCCAAATATGCTTAGAGAGGGATAATACATGGGATGTGATAGCCCCGTCTGTTATCTGTGAGTGTTGTTATGCTCACCCACATCCCGTGCATGTCAGCACGTATTACATGGGTTGTGAGTGAATGTAGCACATACACTCACCCCATACCAGCAGCCAGTCCTGTCTTCTTCCCAGGTAGCAGGGAAGGAGACAGAAGTGACTGCCGGCTGGGACTCTCAGCTGCTTCTGTTCCCTTCCCAGCTACCTGCTTTGCATGCTGGCTGGGTGAAAGCCCTGTTCGTCTTCTTCCCCTCTGGAGCCATGTCTGCAACTGCCTCCCCTCCCCCGCACAGTAAAGCCACAGTCTCTGGTTCTGGCCTGCTTATGCTGGTCCCACTCTGTGCCCCACACTGCATCTGCTGGTGCCAGCCTGACCCCCTCTAAAGCTGCCCTTCCCCTCCATGGCTGGGCTGTAGCTGCACCCCACCGCACCCTTTCAAAAAAGTGTGAGCATGGCCCATGAGTGTCTGCAAGGGTGTAGCTAAGTGGGAATTGACCCTGGTGTAGAAGATGGAACGGGGCCCCTGCCAGAGCAATCCATTCCAGTGTGCGTATGCATTCTGCATGTATATGCCCCCCACCCCAAGGCTCATGACCAGGGCCAACCTTACCACAGGGCAACCTGGGGCGGCTACCCCAAACCTCACTCTTTCTGAGGGCCCCGCAGTGGCTTCTATTTTCACCAGGACAGCTTGTGGGGGCACCACTCCCTCTCAGTGGGGCCCCAAACATGACCACCTTCAGGGCACCACAGAGGTTGCCCCACAAGGGGGATGGGCCACCACATTTTATCTTTGCCCTGGGCACCGCAAAGCCTCAGGCCGACCCTGCTCGTGGCCCCTGGTGCGGTTGCACCTGCTGCATGTATTACAGTTATGTGCATATGAAAATAAAATGAAGGCGGGTGGATGTGTGAAAATGTGTATAAGATTAAATATGTGAATGAAAGTGATTAATTTGTTTTCCCAGGCCCGAGATCTATGGGGATGTTTTGCCTCTTGATGTGGTCTAAGTCTGAACCCTGGTAACTCACATTTTTAAGGTGTATAGAGTGTCAGGACATTTGAGTATATTAATGATTTCTTGGTTAAAATACTGTAGTGTATACC
>QEPC01011631.1:572942-585853 GCA_003113815.1 Sphenodon punctatus
GAGACCTGACCGGGGAAGCTACAAAGCAGCCAGAACAGCCTACGGCAGTGTGTGGGAGCAGCCAGAGTGCGCCCGACAGCCCCTACAGCAGGACCCCAGGAGCCTGTGAAACTGACCTGATTACGGAGCCTAGCCCTGGCTGGAGACGGTGAAGGGGGTGGATACCTGACTGGGGAAGCTACAAAGCAGCCAGAACAGCCTATGGCAGCGCTGTAAGCGCGCGCCGAAGGGTCTCACACAAAAGGGTGCAAGCCCTTTGGCGAGCCCTTCGGAGAGCCACGGAGAGCGGGCCAACTGCCATAAAAGAGGACGCAGGGGAACTGTTGTCACAATGCAGGGCTCGTCTCAGCTACCAAGGCCCATGAAACAACTGAGGCTGGAAAGCTTCTTAACCACTGCGCGATCGGGTGGAGGGGCAACCACAGCAGACCTGCCAAGCGCAACCAGCAATAACTATCAACCCCCCCAGGTGGCCTCCGACTTAAGCCCCATCTACTCGGAGGGACACTCGGGTGGGATGGTGCCAACAAAGGAGTCCTTGGAGGCTGCTTGGCCCCCTGAAGAACCTAAAAGAGCCGAATCTAAGGAGGGGGAGAAACTAGCCATTTTCTTGACTGACCATGTTCTCCTCATGGCTGAAACTCTCCAGTTTATGTTTATTAAAATGTCGGCACTGCAGGATAGGATGGACACAATGATGGGGTTATTGCAGGGGAAAGATCAACCCGGAGCGTTGGGAGTTAGTAGGGGCTCAAGGGGGCCTCTTTTGCCCTTGGGCGAGGGTTCTATAAGAGCTCCCCCATTAGAGCACGCCCCTGACCCGATTCAAGCCCAGCCCGACCGGTCCCGCGCAGCCCCCCCTGCCAATGTATTTTCAGAAAAGGCGGAGCCCTACGAGCTGTTGACATCTTCCTTAATTTTTTCTATCTCTCCCTTACACGGACGCCGTGTACACTTCTAGAGATCTCCACGAGATATGGCTGAATATCTTAGGCCTTTTTTCAGGAAAGAAGTGATTACTAGGAGAGATATTATAGCGGTAGACCATATGATGAACACCACAGGCAGGCAGATCATATTGGTTATATTTACCTCTCCTAGGCTTCCCGCTCTTATCTTTGAACATAAGGTAAGATTTGAGGATCAGGCGGTGGCTATTAGCCGAGTTTACCAGGCTCTCCCCAGCCAGGCAAGTGGGAGCACCCAGGAGAGGGCAGTACAGGCCCAAGAGGGAAGGACTGTCTTGGCAGAGGTTTCACTCACAGCATTTCCATTACCACAGCCAAAGCCCAGGGCCAAGGCTATCGTAGCGGGTGCCAAAAATCCTAAGTTTAGGCGGCAGAAAACTGCTGTATGCACTACCACCAATACTCTTGGTGTGGCGGCTCCCCAGAGTCCCCATAGACCACCCTCTACTGCCGAGTGTCCTGCTAAAGGGGTATAGGCCCTCTTCCACCGATGGGGACAGATTTAGTAACTGCTCATGCCTCTCTAATTCCCTCACAGGCACAGTTTCTACATCGCTTAGAGGCTTTGTACGTCCAATTGGGGAAGCTAAAAGCTGGACCTCTTTTGACAGCCCCATTGACTGAGCGAGCTAAATCTCTCCCCAGTCCGCAGTGTGCTTCAGTCTCTGTAGTGAGCAGATTGTCTGTAATTCATTCTTCTACAAGACTCCCCCTGCAGGGGGTGAGCATGGAAGTAGAGGCAATACTGGGGGAAGAGTGCCTACTCACCACAGTGGACATTTCCAACCCTTTAGGTTTTTTTTCCCAGGTTCCGCACTACTTCCAGGAGTCCCCCCAGTCCAACCGGCAGTCAGCTGTGAGCTTGCAGGACAGATCACGTAAAATAGCTCGAGAGGTAACTCAGGTGGGGCTGTCCATCTCCAGTCCCCTTTTATTACCAGGATCGCCTCCCCTGGGGGTCCCAACAGCCTTGCCTATAGATCCTAAAGAAGCGTTGGAGGTAAATTCTCTCCCCCAAGCAGGCAGAGTACTGAGGAAAATACACAAACCATCGGCCGCTGGGATCCAGTGACTAGAGGAAAGGACTTGGGTTTTATCATCTTGGAACATATCGGGTTGGAAAGTCCATCAATCCAACCCTGGTTTTTGCCATTTCTTCGAAGGCCAAGATATAGTGCTCCTACAAGAAACCTGGCTGACGGAACCCCCGCTTTCTCGGGTGTGGAGAGGCTTTGAAACACATTGGGTAGATGCAGTAGGCTCTGCCTCCCATGGCAGGCCCAGTGGTGGACTTGCACTGCTTATTTCTTCTGCCTTGGCAGCTACTGTAGAATGTTTAGGCTTTATTAAAGCATATTTTTTATTATTTTATTGTAAATTTCCGGGTGGGTCTGAAATGTTAATTGCCAACGTGTATATCCCCCCTGCTTACTCACCGTATTACAACCCAGATATCTGGGCTTGTGTCTCGGACCTTGTCCAGTCTGCTATAGACAGATTCCCTGCCGCCTTATTGATTTGTGGGGAAGATTTTTATGCAAGGATGGGTAATCCACCCCTACTGTACACCACTCCTGTGCTGGAGGACTCAGCAGATCTGTTATACATTCCCTGCCGTCACTCCAGGGGTAGTGTGGTTGGCCCAAGAAAGCCTCTTATAGAAAACTTGATGATTGACCTGGACCTTATTATTATAAATGGGAGGGCCAGGGGAGACCTGGATGGAAATTTCACCTTTCACTCCCTCCAAGGTTCCAGTGTGCTGGATTTTTTTCTGATCCCCCCAAGTATGTTTTTTATAGTATCTAGCATGGAGGTGGTACCCTCCATTGTAACAAACCATTTTCTAATAACATTGTCTATTGGTATTGTGTTCTCAGAAACAGACCCTCGAGCACTGGAGCCGGCTCCGAACCAACCGGACATCCCCCCCCCCCTTTGGTTCAAGATAAATGGACGGACAACCTGGTTGGTGCGGTAGCGGCGTTTTTGGACTCCCCCTTGGGGAATACCATCCCTGACAGGATAGGGGACCAGGGCCCAGATACCATAGCCTGGTATGAGACCTTATTGGCGGGGCTGACCCCACTAATTACTGTTGGATATGGGTTGCGGAAGACTGACCCATCCTCAGGGCCCTCACCTACCTGGTTTGATGGCGAGTGCCGCAGGGCGAGGGCTGCTCTCCGCCGCTTGGCTAGAGTACTCAAGTTTAACCCCAGCTATACGGTAAGAAGTCAACTAAACACCTGTCGCAGTGAGTATCGTATGCTTTTAGCATCAACATTGAGTAATTATCATAAAGAGCAATGGGCTTGTCTTGCCATAGCGGTTAAATCCAGGGATCCACGTAAATTTTGGGCGCTCATTCGCACGGCTTACCCGAGGGGCACTAGGGCCACCAGGATTAGTCTCCATCCCCAGGTTTGGCAAAATTTTTACGAGGCATTATTTTCTACTGCAAAAATAGGCATCGAGGAGATAGATATCACACCTCTAAAT
Organism: Sphenodon punctatus; assembly: GCA_003113815.1. Classification (NCBI taxonomy): domain Eukaryota; kingdom Metazoa; phylum Chordata; class Lepidosauria; order Sphenodontia; family Sphenodontidae; genus Sphenodon; species Sphenodon punctatus. The sequence goes on from QEPC01011631.1 coordinate 576,413, forward strand.
AGGCTCCAGGAATGGTCCCCGGTATCCTCGGAGGAGGTAGTAGAGCTCATTGCAGGCCTTAAAGCAGGGAAAGCACCGGGCCCAGATTTCCTGACTCCCGAGATTCTGAAGAGTAACCCAGAGTAGTGGGCCAAGGTGCTGGCTCTTCTTTTTACATACATCAATAGCACCGGTTCACTTCCAGCCGCCTGGTCATCTAGCATCATAGTGCCTATCTACAAAAAGGGGAACCCTAATCATCCTGGGAACTACCGACCCATAAGCCTGCTCAGCATAGCGGCTAAATTATATTCTAAATTTCTCTTGCTAAAGCTGCAAGATTGGATGGATAAAAACCATGTAATTGAACCGGAGCAAGCAGGCTTTAGGGAGGGAATGGGCACAACGGACCACATCTTTGTATTATCAGCTCTAATAACTAAATATACGGCTCACCGAAAGAAATTACTTCTATGCTTTAAAGACCTAGAAAAAGCATTGATTCGGTCTGCAGAGAATGCCTGTGGGCGAAGCTTAGTTCGCTCTCCGTTGAACCCAGAGTTTTGTTTCTGATGATCAAATTACATGAGCGGAACTCGCTCCAGGTTCGATATAACATGGAAGGGGCCTTATCCCAACCGGGGATGGAAGGGGCCTTATCCCAAATGGGGGATGGAAGGTCCATTTAGCAGCAGTTCAGGCACTTGCTAAGAAATCCATCACGGCAATTGTGAATTTCTTCCTGGGCAAAGGGGGGAGACTGGTCCTGCCGGCCCTTCGTCTCTTTAGAGCGAAGGTCCTAGGTCAGATTCTATATGCGTTTCCGACCTGGGGCCTTGCCTTCTTGGCTCTATTAGAACCCTTGCAAAATGGGTTCTTACGCCGTGTTACAGGAGCCCCAAGGGGCACCCCTCAAGCTATTCTGAGGGCCGAGACGTGCTCCCTTCCACTCAGAGCTTACGCTCTCCAAGCTACGGTCTTGTACTGGGCTAAGGTAGCTCTATTCCCCTTGCAGGAGGGCTCACTTTTAGCTTTATCACTGGGGAGCGGGCTGGGGACCACATGGCTACGGATGGCAGAGCGAGAAGCTCACCACCTAGGATTCTCTCCTGAGAGCCTCGCAAATTTAGGACAGGCGACCGTAAGGAGCCTGATTAAGAGATGGGTGCTGGACCAGACGCTCCAATTGGAGGAGGCACTCCTTGCCTCTCAAAAGGTGGCCCCACTATATACCCCTTTTAACCCTCTGCTCCCATGCACCCATTATCTCTTTGGGAGAATGCTGGTGAGCGCACGGCTTTCCTTAGATTAAGAACTAATACGTTCCCATTTGCAGTATTACAGGGCCGCTACAAGCGGATTCCGTGGGCTCTCCGGCTATGCCCCTTATGCCAGATGGGGGCGGTGGACACTTTGGAACATGTGTTTTTTCAGTGCCCCGCCTTAGTGGGCCCAAGAACCAAATATTTAAAGAGGACTAGTATGTGTCAACCCCTGGTGTATAAGGACATTCAGAGCTTACTTGGGCCAACCGATACAGAGCAATCTAGACTAGTAGCAAAATTTGGGCTGGTAGCCCAAGGTATCCGTCACCCCTTCTTCTGCCCCCTGGAGTGTGAGTAATTAATCACTGTCTCCACCCTGCCTAAGAAATTGGAGCCTGAAACTCTGATGAACTCGTGCATTGTTGCCTGAGTAATCTGAGATGAGTGAAGCAGCAGTGTGGAGTAGTGGAGTGTGCGAAGTAAAAGCACATCTAAGGATCCTAGACCCAGGAAAGGATGTTTCGCGGTGGATTTTCCCCGCATATTTTAGTTTATTGCAGTTTATTTGCTGCTGTTTCATATATGTACCTATGTAAAGACGTTACTCTTGTTATGCTATGTTAATTTGTTAAGGGCTTTGCCTAAACAATAATAAATTCATTCATTCATTCATTCTTGTTTAATTGCTTAACCCCTTCTGCTTAAGATGAAGAGCTACTCCTTATTTATTACTTTTTTGCAGGGGGCAGGGAGCTATTCCTACTTGATTTCTCTTTTGATGCCCCTTCCCAGCATGGTGGGGAAGGGGGCTATTCCTGCTTTATTTTTCTTGGCTTTTTCCCCTTTTAAAGCTGACTTAAAATTGTTTGGGGCAGCAATCCTAGTTTGGTTTTTAATCCTGAGTGTGTATGTGTGGGAGGCCTTCCTGCTTTATGGCTTTACCCCTTTTAAAGCTGATCAAAAATTGTTTGGGAGAGAAAAATCCTGGTTTGGTTTTTAAGCACAAGTGGTTTAGAACTGGTTTAGGGGAGAAATCCTGGTTTGGTTTTTAATTTGTTTTTTAAACAAACTTGAATTCTTGCTACCAATTTTTTTTCTAGCACCTAATCTTCAGGAGCAAATGCTAGTTTTCCCTATTTGATTTCTTCACACAGAGCCTTGCATTTTGCTCATTATTGCATGTTGCTAGCATTGTGTAGTTTTTCATTCTGCATACACTATGTTTTTTTTCATTCATTTTGTGTTCTATTCCATTGATCATGTAAGTGTGAAATTTTAATGCTGGCCCTGTCTCACATCCCACCAACCTAAAATTCTACCAGCCACCACTCTCCTGTGAGGTGGTCCTCCCAACCCTCCTCCTGGGCCCAGTACCATCATGTAGGGCCCCTGGTCTTATCAAGGGCAGGGGTGGGGGCCAGGTAGCTGTGCATGGTGCCTTACTCCCTCCTGGAAGCCCTGTCTGGAGCCATAGGGGCAATACCTGTGGCAGGACTCACAGAGGGAACCTCGCTGCCCATGTTGCTGAGGAAGGGTCCCACCCCCACCCCCCATCCGATGTGCAGAGACCTGGCATGGCACCCCTATGGCTCCAGCTGGGGCTTCTGTGATAAGGGAGGGGGACACTTCTGGGAGCAGCAAGGGAGTACCGTGCAGCTACAGCTTGTGTGGGACTCTGCTCTGGCTAGCGCCCATCCTGGGACCAAACCCCCTACCCAGGACATTTTGTGGGGTCCTTTTCTCCCCCTGCCGTAGACAGTCCTCCAGTTGGGTAGCTCTTCTCTTGACCGGCAGGTGGCAGAAGAAAATTCGTAGACTTTGCGCATGCGCCTCCTGAGCTATCCCGCCTTCTTCTCCAGTTCGTTCTTCTGCCTTGGACCGGCAGGTCAGTTTTTCTGGAGCTCCATGGAGCAAGCGGCAACAGTTCTTTTGATTGCCAGCAGGACTGACGGGGCCGAAGGGTTTCCTTTTCTTTCATGCCGCGTCTCTGGCAGCGGCGCTAGGACCAAGGCCGGCTCTCTCGCAGCAGCCTGAGAGCAAGGAGAAGCAGGACAAGGTTGGTATGCGCGAGCTCCACTTTCCTCCGTCCCGAACAGCCTTCTGTGGCGGCAGTAAGGCAGTTCATTCCTGCCTCTACCCCTCCTTCTCAGTTTTCAGAGGAGCTGGATTTTAGCTGGTTCTCGTTCTCTCCCTTGCAGGCGTGGCAGGAGAGCGAGAGAGCATTATGGACGCCACCCCCAGGAAGGAGGTAAAACCATCCCGGGCCCGGGGGAGTCTCATCCAGGTTTTTTCCTGCTCCCGCACTTACGCAGGGTTTTTCTGGTCTTTTTGTTCACCTGCAGGTCTCCTCACAGGGAGAACCGGTGGCGGCCTCCGCGCTACCCAATCCTGAGGCGTTGGGTATTCGGTCTGAACCCCTTCTAGCCCTGAATGCCACCATGGGAAAAATTATGGAGTCTCTCTCATGGCTATATGAGAGACAAGGGAAAAAGAGAAGGGGAACCCTGTGCAGGGACAGAGGCCTTAGGCCCAAAAAGAGACAAAGAAAAAGGGCGGGAAGACCTCTTCAGGCACCAGGGGGTGTTATTTCACACCTCTTGAACTCTCCTCAGTCCTCTGCTCGTAGCAGGTAGCAGCCCATCAGAGGAGAGGGGGGGCAGTGACTCCTCAGGTTCCTTTTTCGGATTCAGATTCCAACTCCCCACAACATCAGTCTGATATTGAGGAAGGGGAGTGACAGGACTCTTCCCCAGTATAGCAGGGATCAGGACAATTTCCCCTTAATTGTTTAGAGGAATTGATGGCCCAGGTGGTTAAAGCTCTCCATCTAGAGGAAAAACCCTCAAAACACCAGTCATCTGATTCAGAGGAGGAGGATGAATGACAACTCATCCCCTCTGTTCAGGGTAGAGATGGGGGGGTCTACCTCTTGATAGGGATTTTAAAAAGCTAGTTCTGGCAGAGTGGAAATCTCTGGCCAAACTGCGCAGAATGAATAAAACTCAAGAGACCTTCTATAGTTTTTCTAGGAAGAAGGAAGGCTTATTTAAAAACCCCAAAGTGGATGCGGCCGCTGCTTCTCTGGCGAGACAGACTGTGTTCCCTACAGAGGGGGACTGCTATCCTAAGGACCCCTCAGACAGGGCCATTGAGGGAGTACTCAGGAAGATTTTAGATGCCTGTTCAGTCTTCGTGCGGATAAATATCCTGTCCTCTTATGTGGCCAGAGCCACGATGTCGTGGCTACAGGAAATGCAGTCTGCAAAGGTCTCTGAGAAGAGGTCAAAGGTTCTTTCTTTCTGAGTTATGTTGGCAATAGCCTTGTTGACAGATGCCACAACAGACGCCCTCTCTTGGTCAGCACATTCCTTTTCTCTCCCCGTAGTGGTGAGATGGAGAATTTGTTTAAGATCATGGCAGGGGGACACCACGGCAAAACATCTTCTTGTGGCTGGCCCCTATAAAAGTTTCAAGTTATTTGGCACCTGCCTAGACAAGGTCTTGGCGGATGCTAATGATGAGGCTAAAACTAAAACACTGCAGCAGTTTGCAGCAAAAAGAGATCCTTTCGGGCGCCATCCTTCAGATTCGGGGGTGCCTCCTCCTCTTTTCCCAGGCATAATCCGTCCCAAGATAGAGAATATTCAAGACAGCCATTTCAGTTCAGGGGACAGCAGCAATGCAGACCTGACTGTTCCAGGCAGCGGGAACCTCCTACCTCCCAGCCAGCCAAGCAGGCATGACTCGCAGGGGGGCTGAGAGATAGGGGACAGGCTCCAACTTTTCTCTAGCATTTGGGAAAATTCAATTTCAGACACTTGGGTTTTACAACTAGTGCATCAGGGCTATGCCTTAGAACTTCGAGGTACCCCCAGGAGCAGGTTCTTTCCCTCTCCAGTCTCCAAAGGTCCCCAAAAGTATCACTCTGTGGTCACAGAGATAAACAGGCTGTCATCCATAGGGGCAACAGAAGAAGTTCCTCTTGACGAGAGGGGGCTAGGCCTCTACTCTATAATTTTTTGGGTACCCAAAAAGTCTGGACAATGGACGGCAGTTCTAGGTCTAAAGGATCTGAACAAGTGGATAAGGCCACAAAAATTCAAAATGGAATCCATTTTTTCCATCTGTCAAAGTCTTTCCAGAGGGTATTGGATGGCTTCTCTAGATCTGAAGGAGGCCTACCTCCACATTCCAATCCTTCCAGCTCACAGGCAATGGGTCAGGTTCGCTTTTGACCAGAGCCATTGGCAGTTCAGGGTCCTTCCTTTCAGTCTCTCATCAGCGCCCAGAACGTTCACCAAGACCCTGATTATATTGATAACAAACCTCCGCAAAGAGGGGATTCATGTTTCTCCCTACCTGGATGATCTAATCAGGGCACCATCTCAGGAGAGAGCTTCAGTGGATGTTTCCAGGGTGATCAGTTATCTGGGCTCCCACGGGTTTGTAGCAAACCTCTCCAAAAGCCAGTTGACCCCATGCCGCAGAATAGAACATCTGGCTGTTATCATAGATATGACCTTAGACGCCGTGTTTGTGCCAGAAGGGAGACGGGATAAAATTCAGTCTCTGGTTCTCCTGGTGCAAACCAGCCATCGACTGAAGCTCAAAACACTGGCAAGGTTGTTGGGCCTGATGGTCTCTTGTTCTCGCCAGGTCCAGTGGGTACGCTGCAATCTCAGATCCTTGCAGCAGCTGCTCAGACCTTTCCAAAGAGAGCTCACCCTAGGGGAAAATCCTTGGGTCTTAATCCCCACCCACCTAAAATCCTTCATATCCTGGTGGTTAAACCCAGTAATATTCACAAGGGGAGTACCCTTAATGGAGCCCTCCCGAAAGGTGGTAACCACCGACGCCAGCCTCAGGGGTTGGGGAGCTCATATGGAAGGAATGTCGACCCAGGGTCTCTGGTCTTTGAAGGAACATTCTAGGAGCATAAACTTCCTGGAACTGAGATCTATCTGTCTGGCGCTGGAATGCTGGTCCCCTCACCTTCTTAATTTACATGTCCTGGTTTATACAGACAATACCACAGCCAAGGCTTATGTGAATCATCAAGGCGGTTTGAGGTCCCTATCCTTGCAGAGAGAGGCCACGAAACTCTTGAATTGGGCCCTGGCTTCCCTGAAGGCCTTACACATTTGAGGGGCAGACAATTGTCAGGCGGATTGGCTCAGCAGACAGGAGTTAGATCCACACAGGTGATCTCTGAACAGGGGGGTGTTCACACAGATAACAGAGATTTTCGGCAGGCTGGTAATTGACCTCTTTGCCACCAGGGAAAATGCAAAGGTGGGGCTTTTCATGGCGAGATCAAAGGCCTCAGGAGCTGTAGCCATAGATGCCTTGAATTAGAGGTGGCCTCGGGGCCTTCTCTATGCCTTTCCTCGTTTTCCTCTGCTGGCAAGGACAGCGGCGAAAATCAAAAGAGAGGGAGCACAAGTCATACTGGTGGCTCCATGGTGGCCGAGACGCCCTTGGTTTTCAGACCTCATGGAGCTAAGAATGGAAAACCCCTTTCTTCTTCCTCCTTGTCAGGATTTGCTGTCTCAGGGCCTACTGATCTGCGAGACGACCAGCGCTCTAAAGCTGACAGCGTGGAAATTGAGTGCCTAGCCCTCCAGAGAATGGGGTTATTTGGGGACGGTGCTCAGGACTCTCTTGACAGCCAGAAGGTCAGCGACCAGGAGGTCTTACAGAGCAACCTGGAGGATCTTCTCTCTTTGGTCACTGACTAGGGGGCAAGACCCACGCAAGGCCTCAATTCCACAGGTTCTGGACTTCCTGCAGGCGGGTCTGGATAAGGGGCTCAGGCATAATACCCTTGCCAGGCAAGTCTCAGCGCTAAATTCAGTTTTGAGTACTCTATCAAATAAAAACATATCGACACACAGGCATGTCTATCAGTTTTTGAGAGCAACAAAGGATCTTTCTCCCCCGGTCGTCCACAGGTGTCCGTCATGGGATTTAAAACTTGTTATTGACGCTCCAACCAAATCCCCCTTTGAACCTCTTGCTCAGGTTTCCCTTTATATGCTATCGCTAAAGGTGGCTTTTCTGATAGCGTTTACTTCAGCCAGAAGGATGTCTGAACTGGGAGCGCTATCGGTGGAAGAGAATTTTTGCATCTTTCAGAAGCAATCTGTTATTTCACTCTCGACCAAGCTTTCATTCTTAAATTTAATTCAATTTTTCATAGATCCCAGGAGGTCATGTTACCATCCTTCTGTCCCAAACCTGTGCACCTGAGGGAGAAACTGTGGCATATGCTAGATGTGCGCTGCGCTCTTAAGATCTATCTGTCCAGGACTCAGGGTTTTCGGAAGACTGCAGCGCTCTTTGTTAACATTCGAGCTAGTGTTAAGGGGTCCAAGGCTTCAAAGACACTAATATCTAAGTGGGAGAAACACACTGTAATTGAGGCTTACAAGGCCAAGGGTAGAGTCCCTCCCCTTCAGATTTGGCCTCATTCTGTCAGGGGAGCAGCCACTTCCTATGCTTTCAAGGCGAGGGCCTCGTATGAGGAGATTTGTCGAGCTGCGACTTGGGCATCAGTACACACCTTTTGTAAAACATTACAAGATCAATATTTACCAGTCGGCTGAAGCAGCCTTTGGGAGGAGAGTTCTTCAGGCGGTGTTGGAGCCTCCTGGAGCTGTTTCTTCCCTCCCTTAGGTTCTCTACTGCTTGGGTAAATCCCAACCGGAGAACTGTCTGCAGCAGGGGGAGAAAAGAGAATTGGTCACCTACTTCAGTGAATTCTTTCCTCTGCTATGCAGACAGTCCTCCGGCCCCACCTAGAAAACAGCACTGATGGGGTTGAGAGCAGTTAGTCTCTATTCATCTCAGCTACCTATTGTTTCCTTAACAAATAGTTGATCCCTGTTGGGTCAAACCAGGTTCTATTATCAGTGGTTAAGTGTTAATGTTCTTGTAGTTAGGCCTACGGCTTTTTCTGGTTCTCTTTAATGACACAAGGCTGTCGGTCCTCCGCTTTGGAACTCACGAAGAAGGAGGTGGGGTAGCTCAGGAGGCGCATGCGCAAAGTCTGCTAATTTTCTTCTGCCACCTGCCAGTCAAGAGAAGAGCTACCCAACCGGAAGACTGTCTGCATAGCAGAGGAAGAAAAGAATTCACTGAGGTAGGTGACCAATTCTCTTTTCCCCACAGGGCCTGGGACCATGAGCATGGCCCAAGCATTTCAGGGACTTCAGCCTTTCTGAGGCAATCCACACTCTGGCTTCTACTCTAAGAAAAGGTGACTGTTGAACTTAAAGACTGCGATCTTAAAACCGCTTACTCCACAGTATTTCTATTGGCTTTATTGGGACTACTCTGGAGTAAGTGATTTAGGACTGTGGCTTTGCAGAGGAGTTAATAAAAACAGAGCTAAGGACTAGACAGGTTGGTGCCATGTTGCTTTCTGTCCACACAGAGCCAGGCAAGCATCTGAGGCAGCCTGGTGCTCTTGAAGGACTATTTGATTTCAGCACATCTGGACTGCTCTTTCACAGGGCTCATCACAGAAGAGACTGCTGGACTGGAGCTCGCTCTCTTTCAAACTGACTGTTTCAAAGCAATTTCAAATGGAGCTGGGTAGAGAAGTCTGAGGCATAAGAGAGATGTAGATCCCTTGATTCTGAATTAACCAGGGACCCTCTGTACCCCGAGTTTCTTTTTCTCTGCAGCCTGGGTCTTTTTGGGGGGGGTCTGTTGCAGAAAATCTTCACTGAAGCATCTGACACTTCCCATAGACTATACTTCAGATGCCATTTGCCGTTAAATCTAGAGTGTTACTGCAGTTACCTTGGATTTACACCAGTGTAAGAATGACCAGAATCTGTCCCTGTAAGTAAAGGGTGCATTTCAGCAGCTGGGCAGTACTGTCTTGCTTTTATGCTATATTCCAATAGCAAATTGGTAGGGATAGGCGAACGCGGTTCGGTAGTTCGGTGTTCGGCCCGGACTCGGCCTGTTCGGACAACCGAACACGAACACAAACACGAACGCACAGAACGGACCGAACACCGAAATAGCGAACACACCGAACGGAACCGAACACCGAACGACGAAAATGGCGAACACACCGAACGGAACCGAACACCGAACTACGAAATGGCCGAACAGTTCGTTCAATTCGAATCGCGTTCGGTTGTGTTCGGGTGGCTAAAACATGGTCTTCTGTCAGGTCACTGGA
>QEPC01011631.1:612715-671061 GCA_003113815.1 Sphenodon punctatus
TAAAGGATGAAAGCCCTATTTGTGAACTAAGTCAGCTCACAAATGAGGCTATCACCCCTCAGGTCCCCTTTGGTAAGGAGATGATTGGGGCTCGTGGCTGGTGTGCAGCCTCCTTCCTGGACGGTGTTCCCCCCTAACAGATAGCATGCTCCCAAGTTGACTCGCATGCTAACACATGAGCATTCATCAGTCTGTGTGGCATTCCCAGGACACTGTGAGGGGGCACCAGACCAGACCACGTATTCCCAGTGTGTGTGTGATAAATGGCCAGGTGGACAGTAATTTGTGGGCAACTACTGTGCTGTTTGTTTCAACCCTTAAGGTAAAAATAAACAAGACGTCAACACACATTACCAGTCACTAGGTGGAGGTTTGCCTGACCATCTATTAGGTGTCCACCAGATGTTAGCCCCCACTCATGGCATCGTCAAAGGAGATCACGGGGCCCCCATGTGGGCCAGTGTGTGCTAATGTGTGTCCGCACACCCACCTCCCATGTACCAGGTTCACCTGCAACCTCACCAGCATCCAGGTCTGCCAGCACCAGTCACTCCTAGAAGGGGCTGCAAGAGAGCCACAAGAGGAGAAAGTCCTGCACCCGCGGCTTCACAGCTGATTAAGCACTGCTTCTGATGGAAAGGGGTGGGGGGTGTCACAGCCAGAGAAGGCTTCTTCCCTGGCTATGACCCCCCACCCCTTTTCCATCAGCAGCAGCAGCTCATCGCTGCAAGAGGAGATCACTGCTTCCGATGGAAGTGGCGGGGGGGGGCACAGCCAGGGAAGAAACCCTCTCTGGCTCCAATTAAATCACAGGAAGTTTTGAGCCCTTTTGAGCAGAAGGTGGGGCAAGAGACAGATTTCAAGACTTCCTCCCATAAAGAGGTGCCCCTGAAGATTATGCATGGGTGGGGCACAGGCTCCACTCCTGTTACTCCAGAGCACAACTCCCAGAACAAACATCACCTGGTTGAGGCGCCAACTGGGACAGCTCTTCACGGAGGCAAGTAGGGCAAGTTTGAATTGTGTCAAAACTGCACATACAACTGAGCTAAAAGTAGTGGGTTCTACGTTGAATAAGCCAGACCTTTTATTTGTTTTATTTTCAAGGCTTTTATTTCCGTTCATCCTCACATTGGCATTCGTGCAAAAGGTTAAAAAATATTCATTGTTGCATGAAAGATAGTTTGGGGGGTGTTTTGTTTTTTTAATCATACAGAATATTTACAAGGGACCAGAACTGCCCAAGCTCAGTGACAGCAGCTGCAGCTCTTTGATGATGGCTCTTTGCAGACACAGCCCTTGGCGCAGTTGTCACAACCAGCAGGGCAACAAGAGCAGCAGCCTGAAAGAGTCAGAAATGACACCAGGTTAGTACAGAAGTAGGAGGGAAGTCTCATCTTATGAGATGGAAGAAAGTTCACCATGAAAACAATTAGATGGACACAAATATCCTGTCAATAATTATTTAGTCAAGTTGGTCAGGAGACATAACTTCCGGCAGGAACTGGGAACAAGCAGTAGATCACTCCATTGTGACCTGTTGTGCCCTTTTCTGAAGTGACCGAAGCTGGCTACTGTCAGATTAGGATACTGGGCTCAGAGGACCACTGGTTGACCTAGTATGACACATCTAATGTTTGAATACCAATGTGTATCATGTTCAATTAGCTTACTTTATTATTATTATTATTATTATTATTATTATTATTATTATTATAAGCACTTGTATCATGCCAGCTGTGTACCTGTCGCTTTACAGAACAGTAAGATAGACGCGGTCCCTGCCTATGGCTTACAATCTAATAGACATGGAGGGGGAAGACAAGGAGAGGGAGAGACAAGGGACAGCTCTTCACAGATTTCCTGATTAACTCAAGGTCAAGGATGCTTGAAAATGAATACAGGTCACAATCAATTATCTGAAACAGAAGTTGCATGGCATGGAATACTCTCAGTATATGTTTAAATGGGGGAAATGCAATGAACACAGGTCCCTCAAAAATAAGCCAGTCTTTCTTCAACAAATGCCAACCTTTCATCATTCCCTAACGTGGAACTGGCCTGGTATTGGGAAAAGTCCATCCCAACTGTGAAGCATTTTGAGTGCCTACTTGCTTGCTTTGCTAAAATCGGAGCCAGAAACTCTCTCTCCCTATTATAGCCTGGATCCTTTTCTTGTTGAAGCTGATGGTAGAACTCTTCTTCACTAACTAGCCACATTTCTCTGGGCACAGCCAGGGCTGGCCTTAGGATTTGCGGGGCTGAGGACGAAGATAAAATGCGGGGGCCCTGGTGGTCCCTCCCCCTTGGGGGCAACCTCTGCGGTGTCCTGAAGGTGGTCATGTTTGGGGTCCCACTGAGAGGGAGTGGTGCCCCCACAATCTGTCCTGGTGAAAAAAATAGAGGTCACTGCAGGGCCCTCAGAAAGAGTACAGACCGTTGCCCTGTGGTAATTCTGGCCCTGGGCACAACTAAAAAGAAAGGCCAGCCCTGGGCACAACTAAAAAGGAAAATACTCACTTTTTTTGCAAGATAGGCATTTGCAATTTTTGCATTTGCAGGAGCCAGCACAGGCACAAGGGTCACCTTGAGGGCAGAGAGAGGAGAAATAAGTACAGCTTTGTACACAGAGGAAATCAGAGTGCCCACCCCTGCAAATTGCCTCCCTCTTTCCTAAAAACAAAGGTTTCTTGTAGAAATTCTCATTTATGTGTGTATATTAAACATGCCAAATCGATTATTTTCAATTTCATCCAACCTCTCCCAAAAGACACATCTATCACTCCAGGTCTGGCTGCTCTGGGAGAAGCCCTGACATTTCAAAGCGAATTGGATTCCAGAGACCTATTACTTGGGATCGGATCGCCTCTCAGCCGGAACCTCACCCTCTCCCATCCCGCCGCTGCTGGCGCGATTGCAAGAGCGGGGAATCTCTCCCAGCGAGGGAGGGAAAGCGCAGCCCTTCCCTACAGGCAGATCCGGGCTCGCTCCGGCAGGTGGGAGCAGAGCCCGGGCGGAGCGCATGGGGGTGGCAGTCACTCACCAGTGGCGCAAGAGCAGTCCTGGGGATCCATCGCTTCCTCGGCGGCTGCAGCAGGTTTCAGAGACGCTCTAACTGGGATCAGAGTCGAGGTTTTTGCGGAACCTGCCGCTGCCTCCTATTTATCCGCACAGGGTGGCGAGACCGGGTGCAAAGCGCATCGCTCCCAGCCTGAGGGTCTGCGCACGGTCCCAGGGGCTAGGGGGGCGCTACGTGCAAATTCCTCCTGGGCGGATTGCAGGATTCTGTTCCCGCACAGAGTCGGGAACTGAGTGCAAAGCAAACTCCCCTCTGGCCTTGGAGCTGGGTGCAAAGCAAAGCTCGCGTGCACTGCTCTCCCCGGCCTTGCACACCCTGCTTGCATTGGCGCCGGTTGCAGCGTCTCCTGGCACTGTGCTCCCGCTGCGTGCAAACAAACCCCTTCCAGCCTGGACGTGCCCGGTCCTGCGCAGACCCGGGCGCAGCGTACAAACAGCTCCTGGGGACACTGTACATGCGAGACCTTTCCTGCACATCCCGACGCTGAGTCTGTCGGGCCGGTGCGCAGCAAAGCTCCCTGATGCTGCTGACTCTTGAGCTTGGATGATTAAAGGTGCTGCCCCGAGGGCCTTGGTTGCACTCAGTAACCCAGGCTCAGACCAGATGCAGGAATTGCCTAGTGGAGGCAGGACTCCAGAACAAGGCATTGCGCGCTTGGGCTCCACTCAGCGACCAATGCTCTTCCTGGTGTAAATTAGAGCAGCCTCCAAACAGCTCTAAATTCTCTTAGGACAGCCCTGAATCTCTGCGATATGGCTTCGCCCACCCACCACAGCCCCTGTGGTGAGGGCTGCACAGGGCAATTCTCCATCATAGCCCTGCCTCTCTAGGGCACAATGAAAGAATCCCTCATCAGCATGTAATGGCTTGGGACAGGGGACCAGGAGGAGGGGTAATGGGGGAGCCTCCTCCCCTAAGCTGTCTTCCAGGCTCTTCTGCTTCTTAGGCTGGTTTTAAACAGGTGGGTCTGTGTGCACACCCAGTGGGTGGGTGAGGGTTTAAACAAGAGCGGATGAGTGTGCACAGTCACCCATCAGCCACTGACCACCCATGCTCCCGCATGGTGCAACCCAGGATTTTCCAGGTTGCACAGGGAAGGAGGGAGGTGGGGGTGCGTGGGTTGCAGGAATGCGTGCCCACCCCACTTTTACAGACGCTCCCGCAATATGTCCGCTAGGTGGACCTGCATAGTAGCATCTCATGTAAAAAGTAACCCTTAGTCTGAAGACTTTATGAGTGACTGTAGCCTAGGGCCAGAGAGTTAATCCAAATTTCCTCTTTTATGGTTTGTTTTATATTGTTTAAGTAATCCTTTTTATATTATGGATTGTTGTAACTATTTGTGAGCCGCCCCGAGCGGCTGCAGGGAGCGGGATATAAATTATTAAATAAATATAAATAAATTCTGGTAAGGCTGTCCAACATGAACCTTTGAAGGGAAGGTCAGTTACAACCCTCATCCCCCCCTTGTCATGCAGTCTGCCCTTACACTGCCCTAACCACAGGTCTTCCTCTAACCCTAGGGAAGTGACCTAATAAGTAGGTCACATGAGACGGGGACTCAGAGGTCCCAAATTCGGTCAGGACCCCGGGTGGGGTCGCATCATTGGTGGGCGGGGTCATGATCCCAACAGGTCTCTCATATGCCAAAGGCGCAGTTTCACTCTTAAAGTCAATGGGAGCTGAGAGCAATTTCAATGGTGGACGTGGACGATTAAACTCTGAATATGCAAATATTTTAAAGTATAAAAAGGTGCAAAACCCCACGCTATACTAGGAGTGATAACAATGGTGGGAAAATACAGCACTCCCATCTGCATTGCTGCTAGTGCTGTGGAGCTGCCATGGGCACCAACTATGCAGAGGGCCTGCAGGGAGCCCCCTCCCACCCATTCTGGACAGAGCCACGCAACCCCCACCCCCAAAGTGCTGAGCAGGCTCCCTCTCAGCTTGGCTGCTGGCATTAGGAGCCTGCAGTGAGCCCTTCCCACTAGAGGGACTGCTTCTGTTTCTTCCTGTAGGCTCAGCCCAGCCCAGTGAGAGGTGACACAAGCCCCGTTCTCCCCCCTCCAGTACCCCCTAGCCCCGTCCCTACACCCTAAGCTCTGGCCAGTGCTCCCCATCCCACCCCTAAACCCTGGCCAGCCCCGCCGTAGCAGGGGGCATTCCAGGACCACACAGAGGCACTGGCGTATCTTTGGGGAGTTAGCAAACCCCTCTGCTATGCCTGTTCAGCCCTTGACTCAGCTGTATCCCAAGTGGGGTGCACTGTGGGGTACCCCTGTATGGGTCCCACCCTTGCTTCCTACCACCCCTCACAGCCAAGGCCTACATCTCCAAAATAGTGGACTTCAGTACTTAGTTTTTTTACCCTTTTAGTATCTTTAACCCTCCAGGGTTCAATAAAGTCCTCCCTGAGCATAGGGTTCATATATATCCTGGTGGCCAACTTGGGCAAATCCCACGTGGTCTCTACTGTCTCCTGTTCCTCATCACAGGCCCTTGCAGGCTAGGTCCAGGGGGTGTCCACTGGCAGGTTTCCAGTGAAGAGGAGAGAGTTCAGTCAGAAGCTCCTTCCTCCATGACCACCACTCTAAGGCCGCTTTTAGACGAGCGACTTGGGAAGCGCGTGCTGCTATGTGCCGGGAGGAGAAGCTGCATGGGGTGCGTTTACACACACTGGAAATGGCTGCCCACCATAGGAATTGGCAGTACACGCGGCCTCTTTAAAAACACGTTCTGGAAACCGGGTTTCCAGAACGCGTTTTTAAAGAGGTCACACGCGCCGCTGATTCCTATGACACGCGGCCACTTCTGGTGCATGTAAGCGCACCCCACGCAGCTTCTCCTTGTAGCGCATTGTAGAATGTGCGTCCCAGACCGCTCGTCTAAAAGTGGCCTCACACTAAGCTCAGGCCTCTTTATAGGCCTGAGCATGCTCAGTTTCACACAGCCCACTGAGCATGTCAGAGGACTTAGAGCAAATCCAGTTTTGTAGCCTCACTGGGGATGCTCCAGAACTTGGAGGGAGGAAAGGGTTTTGGAGCCTAACTGGGCATGCTCCACAACTGCCTGTCTAGCCTAGGGCTGTTAGGCTCCACAGTAATAGGGACTATCTGGATGCAGGGAAGCTACCCTATTACACCCCCCACAGCTAGTCCCTACCCCCTAAACCTTAGCAAGCACTCCCCCATCCCATTCTTACCCTCTAAACTGTGGTCAGTGCTACCCCCATCACATTCCTACCCCTGGCCAGCACCCCCCTTTCCCATCTCTGCTCCCCATGGGTGGGGAACCTTTTCCCTCCCAGAGGCCACTTTTAAAATTAGTGCAAGTTCCGACAGCCATATAGAAGTTTGGGGTGGGGGTGCTTACAGGGTGCATTCAGGAAGAACATGGCCTCATCATGATTCTGTTCCCTATCCTTGTGCACATGCCCTCATGTCTGCTCCCTTAACCTGAGCTCAGTTTTTCAGTGCTTGGGGGGGTAGAGACTGAATCCAGGGGCCAGATCCAGGAACTGGAAAGGGGCCACATACCACATTTGGCCCCCAGGCCTGAGGTTCCCCACCCCTGCTCTGCCCCCTTACTAGCGCCTACAGATCCATTCCAACTCACTTCCCACTGCCAGGGCTCCGCCGGGCCCCTCCCTACCTTCACCCCTTTGACAGAATCCCCTGACACCTTCGCAGACCCGTTCCTACCCTTGTCCCCGCAGACCTCGCCCCCTTGCATTCTGGCACTCCTGACTCTGCTCACACAACTTTGTCCTCCCATACCCATGGTCACCACCCATCCACCCCATACACAACCCTCCTCCCCCTATGACCAGGGCCGACTCCCCAGGAAACTGAAAACTCTACACCCATGTATCTGTGGTTACGAGGTGTACAAGTATGGAGTCACATCATGTCATTAAGTGTGAACATTGGGTATGAGACCACAGATGTTTATTTGGCAATAGGGAATGATGATTCCATTGTAGTGTGTGTTACTATTCTCCACTGAATAAGAGAAGTGAAACTACAAACTATTTCCCAAGATCCAAATGTATCACCCTTGTTCTTAAGTCCAAAGTAAGCTTGTAGGCTTCTGAGAAAATAACAGCTTTCTTTAAATTGGCATGTACGTGTTTATCGCTCTTCCTCTCCCCACTGATGTCATTAAGGAATGTCTCCGTTTTCAGAAACATTAGGCAACCTTCAACACTCACTATTTCCTAAAAGGCTTGTGCTTCAAGAGTTCACGGGTCATATTTGTTTGAGAAAAGTGTATCTGCTATATTTCAGCTAGGAACTGAGTGTGACTGTACAGTAGGGTAGAGTGCTGTGGAGGTAGTTTGAGTACAGTTATTCCACTGAAATTGCTTAAGGGTGATTGATTGTAATCAGCAGGATTCCTGCCCCAGGGCCAGCCTTACAGGGTGACACCATCCCCACCCCCGCTATTTTCTCTACTTCCAGGGGCCCTGCAGTGGCCCCCATTTTCACTATGCCAGAGTGTGGGGGCCCCATTCCCTCCCAGTGGGGCCCTAAACACAACCACTTCTAGGACCTCACAGGGGGCGGAGCCATGGGGGAGGGGAAGGGGGCCACCAGGGCAGGAAGGGGTTACTGGCTGCTGCAGCTTCATATTTCCATGGTGTCCGCAGCTGTGTGTCAAGGCAGAGGGTGAGCAGTTATTATTATTATTATTATTAACAAACATTTATATAGCGCAAGCAGTGTACCTGGCACTTTACAAAGTAATAAAATAGACACGGTCCCTGCCCCTAGGGCTTACAATCTGAGAGACAAGAGCTGGGGGAGAGACTTAGGAAGGGGAACAGAGGGAGAGACAAGGGGTCTAACATTCATGAAGATGCGAGGTCTCAAGTGCACGTACTTGGCTTGGTTACGATGAGAATGACAGCAGGCAGGTCCATGTTGCAAGGATAAGGGTAAACCGATCGTAGGTATAGGAATAGTGGCTCAGCAGGATAAAGAGTCAGACAAAGCAGAGCGAAAGAGGTGAGTTTTAAGGAGAGATTTGAAGGTATGAAGGGAGGGAGCAAGGCGGATGTGGACAGGGAGGGAGTTCCAGGCATGGGGGGCAGCAAGTGAGAAGGGACAAAGGCGCTTAGGGGAGCAGAGAAGGCGTGGAAGTGTGAGAGAAGGGACAGAGGAGGAGCGAAGTGCACGGGCCAGGCTTGGGTTGGGGGGCGTTGCCGGGTGGGGTTAGGGGGAACGGCTGCCCGCATGAGTTGTTTGCAGAGCCGGTCCATAGTGGTGGGAGTGTGTGGAAGCTGCCTGCATGGCCGCGATGGCCACCCTGGGAACTGCCCATTAGAATCCCTCCCCACTCCACATGCATAGCTGCTCCACAGCTGTGCCACTCAGCAGCCACGGACCCCCTCAAGCCGTGCTCATTTAAAAACAGCCGTCGGGTGTCTTTAGCCATAACGTCGACGGGTGTCTGAATGTGTGTTTTGTCCTTGATATGACCACCAGTTTGGCCCTGTGTTCACCGTTTGGTGCTGCTTAGACACACCGCCCATCCTGGGGCAAATCGGTGTTTCGCTTGCCATCCGATCTCAGCACGCAAGCGCTGCCACCTTGTACCCCATGTTGTACCTGCTAACACACCCTGCGATATCATTAGATGCAACTTTGGTCATGTGTTCAGCCAGAACACGCAATTTGTCCTTGTGATGCAATGGTGTTCACATTGCGTGTTCGACGGGTGGCCAAATTGGTGTTGGGATTGTTACGGTGCTTACACACAACAGCCAAACATGTGCTTAGGGGTTTTGACACCCGATCTTTGTTATGTCTAAAGACGCCCTTCGTGCCACTCACCTCTCTGCTTTTCTCAAATGTTTGCTCTGAGAAAAGGAATAATCCCCCAAATCCAATTTAATCGTTGTACTCAGAAATGCGATTCACCCTATTGCTGCCTTCTGGAGAATAAGAACTTTACATGTTAGAACAAGGACAATTTGACATCATTCAATAATCCTACATAAAATGACACCTAAGGCAGAAAACATTGGTCTTTTTCAGCCAGGTGGTGTAGTTTGACGCAGAGCCAGGTAGTAGGAGAATAAACAATTTGCTCAGTGCATATTTGTTCACAACCATCACTGCTTTGACGAAGCAGGAAAACCATCTACGCATTTGGTTAGG
This sequence comes from Sphenodon punctatus, assembly GCA_003113815.1. Lineage (NCBI taxonomy): Eukaryota > Metazoa > Chordata > Lepidosauria > Sphenodontia > Sphenodontidae > Sphenodon > Sphenodon punctatus. The sequence goes on from QEPC01011631.1 coordinate 621,959, forward strand.
TTCCCAGGTGCTGATTAGTTCATGACACAACCAGCATGAAGACAGACAGTATCCTGGTGTTTGCTTAATGCTAAGTGATATGGGACAGTAATAGGAAAATCAGAATCCCTTCTTACCAGCCAGATTCCCCAGGGAATGGATAGATGAAGAGGGAAAATCCTGTCCTCCAGTTTCAGCATTTGGATTCCCATCAAAAGTCAAACAAGCTGGGCATCTGAGCCATGAGCTAGGCAAGGCATCAGTGCAGCCAGGAAACCTGTATTTGTCATAAATGTCCTGGGAAAATTTGCATATTTTTTTTTTTTTTTAAATTACCCTGCCCATTCTGCCACAGGCAGCTCCAGGCAGCTCACAACAATAATAAAAACACTTAAAACAATCAAAACAAGGAGGAATTAAAATATCCCTAACCATCCTCCCCATGAAAAGCCAGGCGGAACAGCCACATTTTACAACAATGTCGAAAAGAGAGGAGATCCAGGGCCAAACTGGTCTCCACCAGCAGGGAGTTCCACAGCCGTGGAACAGCCACCAAGAACGCCCTCCCCATCGTGGCCCCCTGGCAGACGAGGGGGACCTCAAGGAGAGCACCCCCCGATGACCGCAGGGGCCAATCCACGACCCAGAGGGTGAGAATAGGTGGGGCCAAGGCCGTTTAGGGCTTTATAGGCAAGCACCAACACCTTGAATTGGGCCCAAAAGACTATAGGCAGCTAGTGCAGAGACCAAAGAACCGGTGTAATATGTTCCCGGTGGCCCAGTTCCACCAGGAGATGGGCTGCCACGTTCTGCACCAGCTGCAGTCTCCGAACCATCACCATGGGTAGCCCCACGTAGAGCGCGTTACAGTAGTCTAGCCTAGAGGTGATGAAAGCATGGATGACCGTGGCCGGTCAGAGTCCGAAACATACGGCGGAAGCCAACGCACCAGATGTAATTGACGAAAGGCACTCCTTGCCACAGACTCCACCTGAGCATCTAAGCAGAGCTGCGAGTCAAGGAGCCCCCCCAGACTCCATACCTTGGGAACCAGCGGAGGGCAGACCCCATCAATGATGGGGCCACCCTACATCCAAACCAGTCTCTCCACATCTGGCCTTGACCTAGATTCTACGCTAACTCCTAATATCAAGTCATGCTAAAACAAAGCTGCTCTCACTGAGGATAGTGCCCCACGTATGTAGGTGGGTGTCATAATGACACAGGCACACATGGGCATCAGTACAAGCTCAAAGCATCAATATAAGCTCTGTATTGATACAAGCTCTGAGGTCTGCATAGGAGTTGTGGGCACAGATGCTTATGGGGTGCACTCAGGATGAGGATGGTCCAGATCATGGATCTCTACCATTGATCTGACCCCTATCCTTGTGTGCACACCCTCCTCTCTGCTTCCTTACCCTGTGAGCTCACTCCTTTCAGTGCTTGGGGGTAGGAACTGGATCCAGAAACCAGATCCAGGAACTGGAAAGGAGCCACATAAAAACTAGCCATGGACTGCATTCAGCCCCTGGGCCTGAGGTTCCCCACCCCAGGCCTACATACTTGTCCAGCAGAGATCTGACAACATCCAAGGAAGGAGATTCCATTCCACAACCTCTCTGGGCAACTTAGATAGTAAGTTTTTCCTAATATTTTAACGGAAATCTATCTTATTGCAATTTAAACCTATTCCCTCTTTTTCTATTTTCCATGATAGCAAAAACAAATGGTCACCATCTTTTTGTAGCATTCTCTTAGATATTTGAAAGTTGCTACCAGGTCTTCCCTTCTTTCTTCTACGCTGAATATCCTCAGCCTTTTCTTGTATGGCTTTTCTTCCAGTCCCTTTATCATCTTAGGGTGTTTTAAGACAAGCGCTTCCCTACCCATTACCCACCAATTACCCACCCATCATGCATGGGTGGTTTTACATGTGCACTGCTGTGGGGGGGTTGTTGTTGGTGTGTGGGGTGGGTGCAGGGGCATTGTGCGTGGGAGGGGCGCTTCACACGAGCAGCCCCATGCATGGATGGGTCATACACGCAGTGCCCACCCCATCCCCACACAGGGCACTTCGGATTTTCCCAGAGTGCCCCGTGCATGGACGGGGTGGGCAGTGTGTGGGTCATGGGAGCATGCACCCCCATGCACCAAATTTACACAATCATTCCCCCACATGGACAGTGGGTGTCCATGTGTGGGGGCAACTCAGGTAAAAACACCCCATTTGCAGGGCTGCAGAGGATGCCAATGCAGCCCTGCAACAAGCATGATGGATGGGGAGACGCTTGTCTCCCTGTGACACCCTGTGTGACATCTCAAACTGGAAAAGGTAAGTAGGAAGGGAGACACTAGTCATCAAACTGATCGTTATCAGTTTGACAGGCCATGTGGGGTCCTACGTCAGTGGAAGTCCCGCCCTCCTGTGGCCGGAAGTCCCGCCTTGGGATGGAAGTGATGTGGGTAAGCGGAAGTGATGCAGAAGGGGGTAATGCTTCCGGGTCAGGGAGGCGGGAACCAAAGGTTCCCACCCCCCTGAACCCAGAAGGTCCTTACGCTTGACTTTGGGGGGCTCTGCTTGTGGGTCAGGGTGGCTGGAATTAAAGGTTCCAGCCTCCCTGAACCCACAAGGTCCTTTGAAGAGGGCCATGTAATGCCTCTATGAACTCAGGAGAGTGAGCTGGACCAGTAAGCATGGGTTTTGTGAGGATCGGAGTAACTATGGTGCGGGGTTCGAGGTAGGGTGAATTGCAGCTGAGCTGAACCATTCAGCGTAGGTTTCATCATCCTAGCCCACTCTGTCTTGGAGAAACTTGGGCCCACTGGCGTAGGGTTTCCGGGGTAGGATGAGTCACAGAAAGATGGTCATGTGAGGGTTCCAGCAACTCAGGAGTGTGAGCCGAACCAATCGGTGAAGGTTTCGTTGTTCTAACCCACCCCGTTGCTGAGATCTTACCTAGGAGGGTGAAAGGGGGTGTGCGCAGTCGGAAATGGCCGAAGGGGGTCTCACACCACTCACCATGCCACCCGCAACCAATCAGAAAGATTTGTGGAGCTGTAGTCCTGCCCCTAGGGGTATGAAAGAGGGGGCTGCCATTTTCTGAGCACTCTACAGAGCAGGGAGCCGATCGCTACCACTTACACGGAAAAACTGAAATGGCTTTCCATGCTGATACAATGCCTGTGAGGCCTATGAAGTTGAATAAGCCTCCAGAGGTAGTGAGACGGTTATACAGAAAATGCTATATTTCCAGTTCAGAGGACGAGGATGTTGAGAGTGAACCTGTGGCCAAGGTTCTTTTTAGCACTCCTGTTTATGATGAAGCAGCCCTTATGGGACTACCCAGCCCTGCGGAGTCTTTGGTTTTTCCAGAGGTGATAGAAGAAGGGATACGTCCCACTCAACACAGCCACCCTAGCTCAAAATTCACAGGTAAGAAAGATTTTTTTCAGGGTGATTAAAAGGGGTTTGTGTATCTAGAGGTGTAATGGGATTGACTGTCACAAAACATTGCCTTGTAAAAAGACTGCTAACTCATAGGTTTGGTTTTTTTTTAAATTTCTTTTAGGAAATGTTTGAAAGCCCTCCAGAGTCTGATGATGAAAAGAAGGTGGCAGGCCCTACATGCCATTGCCCTGAGAGGAAAGATGGGGACACACAACCACATATTACACTGCAGAGACAATTGAGTCTACTCTGGAACTGAATGAGACAGACTGTGTTCCGCCAACAAAACGAAAATCAACCATGAGACCTATAGTGAGCGCGTGTGTCTATGGAATTCTAAAACATTGTTTTAGAGAAATACTATTTTCTGATTGTGAGGGGTGTGTTTTTAACACTCCAGGCCAAATGGCCCACGATTGTGTGACATGGACTTCTGAGGACAGGAACAGAAAACTTAAAGTCATTTGTGATAACCTACGCTTATCTTTCATGTTCAAATGATGCTAGCCTATTCTTTAAACTGTCTTTGTATGACACAGGACACTTTTAACCTGACTCTCTTGCTGTTTTGTAAAGTTGAATCCTCTCAGGATCCAGAAACCATTTTGGATGGGCTCGTGAAGCAGGGGCATATTAGAATTTGTGCAGACCATAATTTAAAAACGTCATTATAAATCTTTTTTTAAAAAACGCCGTCTTTAATCCTAAAGTTACAAGAATCTCTAAATAAAGCTAAAAGTTGTTTAACTGTCTGGTATAACATAATTTTGTCAAATAAAAAACCCACATTTTGAAAATCTGTGTTCAGGCTGCATTTGTGTGTGTGTGTGTTTCTTTCTTGCAGCAGTTTTTAAAAACAGGGGTGAAACCAGACAGATGTCTCAATAGCTGCTAATGGCTCTCTATTTTGCCAATAAAAGCACCTTTTGAAAATCTAATGCTTAGGTCTCCAGAAAAAAAAATACGTGTGTCTACACTGTTTCACAAAATATTGTCATCATCATAATCTTTCCATTCTTTATATAGTTCAGAACCTCTTCTGCAGATTTTTAAAATGTAGGGTTTTTATTTTGACAAAATTATGTTATATATTATTATTATTATTATTATTATTATTAAACATTTATAAAGCGCGAGTTGCAACCTGGAGCTGTACAGAACATACAATCAGATGCGGTCCCTGCCTGTGGCTTACAATCTAAAAGACAAGGAGGGGGAGACAGGGAGAGGGGACAGCGGGAGAGAGACATATAGCGTAGACATTTTTTTTTTTTCTTTAAAAGCAAGCTGTAATGTCTCTTTTAAAACACGAGCTCTACAAATGGAAAGTCACATGGGGCAGAGTCCCTCTAAGACAGAGAGTTATACAACTTTTAGCTTTATTACGGATGTGTAAAATGCTATGGAACAGAGGGTATGAACCCTTTGACAGGTTCCACTTTTGCCTCTCTTGCTTACCAAACCCAGCGTGAGGCAGACTTTCTCATGGTAAAGGTTTTGTAGTCAGATCCATCTGGGAAGCATGAGTGGAAGGAGATACTGGAAAAAGATAGGGAACTTCAGCAGTTTCTGAAAGAAAGAGGCCTGCCACAACCCCTGCAGCCTAGGGAAGTGCTCTTTGGGGGAAGGATTAATGCTATATCTCTTTATTATCGTACAAAGCCAGGGGAAGAGGTGCGATATTATGATTTTACTAGCCTGTACCCCTATGGGAATAAGACCAAAGAATACCCCATTGGACATCCCACTATCATTTGTAAAAATTTTGCACCACCCTTCACAACAGCCTACGCAGTTAGAGTTGTACAAATTGCTAGAAGGCTTGCAGGAATGCTGTCTTTACCACGATACAGACTCTGTCATATTCGTGAGCCACAAGGGTGAATGGGAACCCCCTCTGGGTGACTATTTAGGAGATCTAATGAGCGAACTTCCCCCAAATCAGCACATTGTAGAATAGGCTTGGGGGGCTAAAACGTATGGGTACAAAGTGTGTAATGGTAAAGTCTACATGAAGGTGAAAGGGATTATACTGAACAGCGCCAATTGTGAAAAAGTCAATTTTGAGAGCTTGAAAGATCTGGTTTGGAACTATAATCCAGGACAGGAAGAAACTAAAAAGATAACAATTCAGCAGCCCTCTATCGTAAGAGACAAGAAGCAGTTTCAAATAGAGACAAGGACTCTTAGGAAAACACAAAGAGTTGTTTACGATAAGAAGGTGCTCGGAGAAGGCTACCGTAGTGTGCCCTGCAGTTATTAAACCTATTGTAATTTTATTTTTATTTTATTTTAAAATAATGTCTACTGTATTTGTACTTTTCAATAAATGGTTATTTTTTTCTTTTAAAAAAAATTACTCTGTCCTGTCTATTACTTTTTAAGTCCTCATAAAAACAAAACAAAAAAGAACAACAGAGATGGGGCAAACCTATTGTCCCATGTTGAGTTTCAATGGGAGTTCTGTTTCGCCCCTTGATAAGAACACACCCAATGCAACATCTGTCTGGTTTCATCCTGTTTTGAGAAACTGCTGCAGGAAAGAAACACACACACACACAAATGCAGCCTGAACACAGATAGATTTTCAAAATGTGGGTCAAAATGAGACCACACGCGCTCACTATAAGTCTCATGGTTGATTTTCGTTTCGTTGGCAGAACACAGTCTGTCTCATTCAGTACCAGACCCAATTGTCTCTGCAGTGTAATATGTAATTGTGTGTCACCATCTTTCCTCTCAGGGCAATGGCACGTAGGGCCTGCCACCTTCTTTTCATCATCAGACTCTGGAGGGCTTTCAAACATTTCCTAAAAGAAAATTTACAAAATCCAAACCTATGGGTTAGCAGTCTTTTTACAAGGCAATGTTTTGTGACAGTCAATCCCATTACACCTCTAGACACACAAACCCCTTTCAATCACCCTGAAAAAATATTTTTTACCTGTGAATTTTGAGCTGGGGTGGCTGTGTTGAGTGGGAGGTATCCCTTCTTCTATCACCTCTGGAAAAACCAAAGACTCCACAGGGCTGGGCATTCCCATTCAGGCTGCTTCATCATGAACAGAAGTGCTAAAAAGAACCTTGGCCACAGGTTCGCTCTCAACATCCTCTGAACTGGAAATATAGCATTTTCTGTATAACCGTCTCACTACCTCGAGGCTTATTCAACTTCATAGGCCTCACAGGCATTGTATCAGCATGGAAAGCCATTTCAGCTTTTCCATGTAAGTGGTAGCGATCGGCTCCCTGCTCTGTAGAGTGCTTAGAAAATAGCGGGCCCCTCTTTCATACCCCTAGGGGCAGGGCTACAGCTCCACAAACCTTTCTGATTGGTTGCAGGTGGCGTGGTGAGTGGTTTGAGACCCCCTTCAGCCATTTCCGACTGTGCACACCCCCTTTCACCCCCCTAGGTAAGATCTCCGCAACGGGGCAGGTTAGAACACCAAAACCTTTGCCGATTGGTTTGGCTCACACTCCTGAGTCGTTTCAACCCTCACATGACCCTCTTTCTGTGACTCATCCTACCCCGGAAACCCCACGCCAGTGGGCCCAGGTTTCTGAAAGACGGAGTGGACTAGGATGATGAAACATACGCTGAATGGTTCAACTCAGTCAGCTGCACTCATAGAGGGGTTACATGACCCAATAGCTGCAATTCACCATACCCCAACCCTGCACCATAAAGTTGCTCCGATCCTCACAAAACCCATGCTTACTAGTCCAGCTCACTCGTCTGAGTTCATAGAGGCATTACATGGCCCTCTTCAAAGGACCTTGTGAGTTCGGGGAGGCTGGAACCTTTGGTTCCAGACACCCTGACCCACAAGCAGAGCCCCCCAAAGTCAAGCGTAAGGACCTTCCGGGTTCAGGGGAGCAGGAACATTTGGTTCCCGCCTCCCTGACCTGGAAGCATTACCCCCTTCTGCGTCATTTCCACTTACCCACGTCACTTCCGTCCCAAGGCGGGACGTCTGGCTCCGGGAGGGCAGGACTTCCGCTGATGTAGAACCCCACGTGACCTGTCAAACTGATAACGATCCGTTTGATTACTAGTGTCCCCCTTCTTACTAAGGTACAGAGGAGAAACAAAAATTAGGGGTTTCTAAAGGAGATCACTTAAAATGTTAGGGGTCCTCAAAATCATGGATGGTGCAGAGAAAATTAATAGTGAGCTGTTATTGAGCCTCTCTCATCATACAAGAGCTTGGAAGTGGGGGCGCACCTGAGAAGGTTAAGGCTATGTTTTGATAAGCACACCAGATCTGGGGTTTTTATTCCAGTGGAGGTGTGGCTCACTCCTGTTTCCACAAACAGGGAGAACCAGGGGTTAAACCCTCCCCCACAAACTTGGAACTGGCAGGGAACTGTTGTAAGGCAGGACAGCAACACCAAGCAGACAGTGAGGCAGAGATGTGTGAGGGAAGCATTGAAGGAAATAATGAGGGCTGCTGGGACAGCAGAGGTCTACATCAATTAAGCAAAGGAAAATTCCCCTGAACAGTGATTTGTTTATTACTGTTATGTTTGTTGTACAAGTAGTCTGAGTACCTTTCTTATTTGCTTTGCTGGTCATGGGGACATACTCTTTGTATAGTATAAATAGCCGAGGGGTGGGACAGGCCTGTTTATTAGTGTAAGTTGTTGTTTTTAACTTAGGGATATGGATAGGAAAAGAACTAGGAATTTTTCACCTTTTTCCTCTGCTGAAGATATCCCAGCGAAAGTTCAAAAGCGTGGCAGCACGGAGGATACTCAGGGGGATCTCTCTGTCCTCAGTAATAGATATTATGTCTTGGCAGAAAAGTATGTGAATGATGTAGAGGGTTTGAGGGGCCATGTGCCAAGCCTTGATGCGGGGCCCCAAAGGCCAGCTAGTGGCACCTTATGGCTGGCAGAGCGCTAGGGAGGGGCTTGTCCATTGTAGGCGGAGCCCTGGCAGAGCACTAGGGAGGGGCTTGTACATTGTAGGCAGAGCCTCCAAAAATCCAGCAACAAAGAGTTTTCAGCGTTAAGATGTGATGGACAGAACATTAGTTTACACTGGGAACTCCTTGCTGCTGAGTAAAACCCTGCCACTTGGAGACTGAGAGAACCCTCCTACTAGCATCTCACACAGTCCAAAGTCTGACCACAGTCGCAAAAAGGAACATAGGATCACATCACACGTGATGAGAGAGGGAACAAACATGCACTGAAATTTATAGCTTCCTTGCATGTTCGTTTTCAATTGTGCATGACCACCTAACATGCATCCCCACTCACACACACACACACACCACACACGTCCCCACGCACAGAGCAACCAGGGGAAATGGTGGTTACTATGTGGGTGTGGATGAGTGGTGGGTAAGTGGGGATGCATGTGCAGCTGTGTGCATGCCCCATCCATGCACTGGCGTGCCCATGGACCCCCCCCCACCCAGCGGAGCCATGTAAAAATAGCATGTGAGGAGCCACTGAAGAACAGAAGGTTGCTACCTTGTAAATAAGGTTCTTTGAGTTGGCTCCTAACATTCTCACAACATTCTTCCAGCCTCGCACAGAATTTTTTCCTTATATTTCTAGAAAGGGTTGGAAGGAACTGTCATTCTGAGGGGGGAGAGCACTTTTTATACTACAGGAGCTCGAGACCATCATGTGGCTATTATTTGAATAGGGTGAGTATGCACAACCCAGTTGTGAGAATGTTAGGTGCCATCTCAGAGAACCTTCTTTACAAGGCTACAACCTTCTGATCACTCACATGGTGAGGAGCTGTTTGTAAACAAGCAGCTTTATCTACCAGTCCGGTTATCCCAGCTGCTGCTGCTGCAGTGCTACAGGAGGGAGAGGCAGGTGAGGGATGGGGTCCGGCTGCACATGTGGCACATGCCCGGGGCTGGCCCTGGGGGCCCTGTGGGGGTGAGCTTGCTACCTCCCTAAGGAAAGGCTCCCTCCGGTAGATGCAGTGAGCACTGAGCAGCCCCAGCCCGGCTGCCTGGTCTCACTCTCCACCTTTCCACGGGGAGAGGGGGTGAGCTTGCTACCCTTCCCCTCCAGGAAAGGCTCCCTCCGGTAGAGGTAGTGAGCACTGAGCAGCCCCGGCCCAGCTACCTCGTCTGCCCCTTTCCACGGGGCAGACACTGTTGGCGGGCCGCAGGCGAGCTACCTTCCCCCTCCCTAAGGACAGGTTTCCTTCCCTGTCCTGGGGCAGCGAGTGAGTTGTTGACCTGACCACCCCCCTTCCCCTGGGCCCTGGACCGGTCCCCAAAGGCTTAAGAAACTCACTTGCAGTTGAGTTCTCGTGCTTCAAATCTGTACCTGCCTGTCTGCCGCGCTTCTTCTGCTGCCTAAGCCTGCCTCATGCGCCCGACAGAAGAACGCCAACGCAGGCGCAGTAGAGACTTCCGGCCAGCGGTGGCACAGATTTGGTTCAGCACTGCGCAGCCCACCGGTGGTGTGCGCCTGGTGTCAGCAGAGGAGAAAAGGAGGCACAAGTCAGCCAGCAGGGGGGGCCCAGGGCGTCAAAAACAAAAAGAAAACCAAGACGGGACAGGTGGCCGGGCGGCGGGCTTTGCTACCAATGGGGGTGAGGGGAAAAAATGTAAACGGCGGCATCCCGATTCCATCTCCAACCCACGGCAGCGGCGCAGGACACCTCCCTCTGAGGCTGCCATGGGGCCATGTGACTGGGCACCATGTGACTCAGGCTGGCCCTGTAAATAAGGATGGTGCAATATGTGTGATTATGTAGCTGAAGTATTTTTTCCTATTTAAATAGAATGGCACATAGGGAATGGCAGCTGTGTTAAACTGAGCAATATCTATGCTCCTGAAACTTCATTCTAACTTGTGATCTTGGGATCTATGTGATCTTGGGATCTAACTGTGTGATCACATTCTAACTATGTGATCTTTCTTCCTCAGGGAAGAATGATGAGATGAAGGATTTTATAAAATCTCTTGGGTTAGGAAGCTCCAATCCCTCTTCTAAACCATTAAACCTTAGGTTATCCTGGCTAGACTGGTTTTCCAAGTCTTCACATTTATCTTGAAAGGTCTGTAAGGACTTGGCAAATTCTTCCCTGATCCCTTCAAACACTTGTCCTCTGTGGCTCCCAGCCTTTCCTCAGTGACATCCACTCACTCAGAGACAGTGTCCACTCATTGGCTTATTTTCTCCATGGACAGTTTAAATTGCTTCACTTCAGAGATCAACATGCTTCTCTCCTCCCTAGCCACAATTAGTTCTTGTTTGATATCCCTTAGGATATCATCAAAGTTTTTGGTGCCTGCGGGGCTCTCCGGGCTCTCTGTGGCATCCTGTTGTTTTGCAGTGGCCATTTTCTCCTGCGCAGGAGATTTTGGCTGCAAACAGGCCAGGGGGGACTGGGGTGCACAGAAATGATCCAATTTTTTTTTTTTTAATCTTTTTCCGCTTCAGCGGCATACTCACCCCTGCATACAGTCATAGAGACCTTTTCTGCAGCAACAGTGGATCCTTTTTAGCAGGGATTTTACTCGCGGCTGGAGGAGCGATCTGTTCCCCACTTTCTAAGAGCTGCACATGTTCAGTCTCCTGGACCAAGATTTCTTGAAACACCACCTCATTCCTGTAGTACTTCACCAGGGCATATTGGACCACATAGAGCACTGAAGGCCTTGGTCTCTTCCTCAGTCCAGGGAATGCAGCGTTGGTGGGAAGATTGGTAGGTGGAGAGCAACTGCAATTGCATGGTGGTGGTAGTGGTGCTGGCTGTTGCCTGGCTGTCAGTTTGAGCCACGGTGATGGTAATCCTCCTCAAGTCATTCCTGAGAATGCAGCGGCTGGAAAATACCATGTGCTGTGGGCACATACTGCCAACCAGGATGAGCTGCGGAAATGCATGTTTAAAAATGGCGCAGTGGGCTTTTAAGGTGGATGTTACATGCGTGCCAGTGAGAGCAAGAGTGGAAATTGGGGCTGGAAGTGATTGCTCTAGGCAGCCCTGCAACCTGTACTTCTCATAAGTATCCTCTAAAATGTGCGTATCTGGCCACCCTACGTTGCTCCTCAGAATACTCTAAACTTTTTTGCCTGCATGTCCATGGTGCTGGTGGCAGGCCTGTATGCACAGGGATTCACACAACCTAATTGATGGGACACTGATCCATGGGCGCACATTAGCTTGCATTTGCCTGCATGGCAGACTCTGCATGCTCCAGGACCCCTCTGTGAGTGGGGGCTGCATGTCTGGTGGGTGGTGGGCGGCCATGTGAGCAATGGAGGTAAACACCTAATCAACTGGTAGATGGGGACATCTACCAGGTGCAGAAAGGGAATGGGAGTGGGCTCAAAGGGCATCACCAAAGAGCAGCCAGACAATACCTACCAGCCATACCAAGTACACACACCCCGCCCCCCCCCACGTGTGCCTGGGTGAGAGGGAGCACTGCAGAAGCTTGCAGAGCTCGCCTAATGCTGTGTGCAAAGTGCTAGGGGGGAAAGAGGCAAGACCGTGCAATGCACGCAGAAGAGAGTTCCATTCACTTTAATTAGCGAATGAATAATCTTAATAAACTAATTAAGAACACTCTCTTAATAAACTGCAGGTGATAGCAGCTAGCTGGCTGGCAAATCTCAGATCTGATTCTGTAGACATTCATTCCCAGCCCCAGCCACAACTAGGCAAACATTGCTATCAGTTGTGTGTGAAGAAGGGGGGTGGAACGGGTGGAAGAGGACTAATTTATGAGGAAAGATTTTGAAATAGTTCATGATGTAGATTTTGCCTGTATGATGGTTGAGTAAAGAAAACATTAAAATAGGTTGAAATATTGGAGGTGTTTAAACCTCTAGGGAAGAGAGAAATTATGCTGCAAAGAAAAGAGAGGGCAAAGAGACCCAATAGAAGGATATAAAGCAGAGGAAAATCCAGATTGAGTGAGAGCTACAAATTCTGGGTGTAATCCTCCACCCACTGAACTCAAAGGCAAAACTCCCCTGGATTTTAATGGTAGAGGTTTGCACCCTAAACAGCCAAGAGATACCTAGATCCAAGCCTTCATTGTGCAGCACAAAATTGGTAGCTCTTGTGCAGTGTGAGTACAAAGACTCCCAGGATAATCTTCCACCATTAAAATCAATAAGAGAGTTGCCACCAACTTCAATGGGCAAGGGATTGCACCCACCATATTTTGTAGTTGGGAACTTCGTTGAGTGTTTTTACACGAAAGCAGTGGGGAGCGGGGGTAAATGGCTGGTGCGTGGGGTGGGAGTAGGGCGTCCATGTACGTGAAGTGCGTGGGAAACACTTCCCATGGGCAGCTCCCCGCATGGCTGCCCCGTCCACACACCAGCCACTCAGTCCCCGCACGGGGCATTCCGGATTTTCCAGGAGTGCTCCATGCAGGGACTGGGTGGCAGGTGTGTGGACCACAGGAACATACTTCCCCATGCACCAGGTTCAGCTGAGTGGCTTTCCATGTGGGCTGGGGGGTGAAGCATACGTAGAGCCATCTCGTTTAAAAACACTCTGATTCTCTACCACATTTAAAGCTCCTCTCTCTAACTTTCTACTGACTACATACCCAAGCCTCTTTCAGAATGACTGTTCCTCAGTTCTCTCCCTTTACTGGGTGCCTGCCTGTAATTAGATGGAGCATGCCAGGAGCGGCCAATGCAATTCTGGGCTGTTTGGGCCAGAACTGTAATGTTGCAGCACAGAGCGATTATGGTTCCTCAAGATACAGTTCTGGGGAGGCTGCACCTGGAATGATGTGTCCAGTCTAGCATCCTCTTCACACCAAAAAATCTCAAAATGGAAAGCATTCATGTAACAGGACAAACTCCTTGTAGAAGTCAGCGCAGAAGCCAACCCATCACAAGTCCAGCTGAGGCCATATTCAGCTGAACCTCTCACAGAGCCCCTCTCTGTTGCACACTCTCGTCTCCTGAAAAAAAATCAGGCTATAGTTGTTGCAAGTTGCATACCCACAAAATGAGATTATCAGTAGTCACTGTGGAAACTTCTGCTTAATCACTCTTCATTTCCTGTGGTTCTTCCTTCAACTCAAGGTTAAACTCTGGGGGTAGCGCGAGCAGGGTGGGTTTATCTCTTCACCCCAGTGGTTTATCTGTTCGTTGTAATCCCCGAGAAGGGATGGGTCCTTATTGCTGATCCTGAGGATATGCACTTTGCCAGCTAAACCCGTTAAGGGCTAGGATCTGTGCTTTCCCCACAGAAACTAACTCCATTAGTCCTAATTGTGGGGTCGGGGCTAGACCATCTTCTGCTTAAAGTCTAACGTTAACCTTGCCTTGGAAATGTCATGGGTCTTGTGCAAGACTGTATATTGACTATTACTGTTTAGAGATAAGTGTATTGTTTAATCCTTGGTTATTAACTATACAGGTCTCTTAGTGGGAATTACTGATCTCCCTCCTGAATTGCCAATTATTCTGTCAAGTTATTAGGGGCCTGGTACTTGATAGGGGTTCTCGTATCGGCTGGGCTGAAATTCTGATACTCGGCATTGGGGGTTATTCTCTGGTAGCACCTTAATCTAGCTGTTTTGGCTGCTAGGTGAGCTTCTAGGTGGAGTTGGGCTTATGCACCCTGCGGGGTTAAATTTACAACTGCTCTAGAAGGGCTGGTGTACCGATTAGATTTATTTGGAGATTAATCTTGTAAGACCAGTTTGGTCTTTTGTCTACTTGTCAAGATGACCCGGAAAAGAAGAAGACAGGGCCCTTCTGATCTTCCTGTCCAGAAAGTAAAGGCCAAACAGCTTAAATTGGACTCATTATCGAACTAGTTTTTCCCTTTTCGCTGACGGGACTTACTTGGTGTTACAAGAAGAACAGCTTTAAAAAGATCAAGCATCTTAGTATCATCAATGAGAGTTCTCACCTTATCTGACTGGTAGACTGGTAGAGGTCATAGACCTCGATAAATAGGTGGGTATTCCATTTCCTTAGCACTTGAAAATGCCGGGACAACTCACTATCGACCTTATACTTATTAGATACACCAACGACCCTAAAACTCAAAAGTACGTGGTCACTTTCGGGCCTAATATTAAGGTGCAAATTTTCGACCTTCCCCCATGCAGCAACTTCTATTATTATATAGTCAATGGTACTATTGCCTTGGGGTCCTTGGAAAGTAAAACTTCCTTCCAAATCATCCTGCAATCTACCATTCAAAATCACCAAGCCTAGCTTGCAGAAAAGGCTTAACATTTGGCATCCCGTAGTGCTTACTTCTTGGTCCTGCGACCCCCTACTAGAGATCGGAAAAGGAGTATCATAACTACCATCCAATTCTTCTTCCCTACTTGCCCCTGTTCTAGTGTTCCAATCTCCCATGAGTATGACTACTGCCCGAGGATAACAATCACCCAACCTTTTAGTGTCCTGCTCCAATACCTCCCAGATGTCTTCCTTATAGTAAGGGGAGGTTGAAGGGAGAATATAAATAGTAAAGATTAGGAACTGGTCACTTAGGGGCAAGTCCAAGAAACCAATCTGGTATTCAGGGCGTACAGAAATGAGGGGGCAGTAGTTTTGCGCCCATGGGTATTTTATGAAAAGGGCCAAGCCTCCCGACATCCAGCCCTTTCTTCCCTCTTTCATGCCCCCTTTAAAGTCCACCTTGTAATTTTCCAAACAGATAGTCTCTCCTACCCCCAGCCATGTTTCCTGCAAACAAATCACATCGAACTGGCCTAAAAGCTGTAGCCACTCTTCATCACACACCTTTGCTTTGCATCCAGCAACATTCCAAGATGCAATTTGCAATGAACCATTTAAGGAGTCGTTTAACACTATAAGATTCCCTAATTTTTCATCTTCAGGACCCTTCACCTCCCCCAGGGACTGACTACCTCTAAAAGTCCCCCTTACCCCAGGAATATCAGGAACAATTTAAGGAACCATCTAACTGGATCTGATCCACGCTAGCCACTGGTACATTGCTTCTGTGTGACTCTACTTGCTCTCTAGGGGACAATATAGGTACTCCTGGACTTCCCCTACCCTGGTGCGACCCACCCGCTACCACAGACTGATCTCTAGGGGGGGTTCCTTCTTCCTCTTGGTTTAAAAACCTTGCCCTAGTTAAAACTTCCACGTTATGTTCAGATCTATACGGGGTCGAAAATTGATCTGGTTTGTGGGCTCTATATAGTCCATTGTATTAAGTTGGACTGCCTCCCTAACTTGGTTTAGTCTGTGTACTATCAAATCTTGTTCTATTACAGGCAGTTGTTTGAATGTAGGTAGGTAGGTAGGTAAGTTTATTGCTTGGTCATAGACCATTGCAAAAGCACAGACAATACAAATATCCCAAAGGGAAAACATAAAAGCATAAAAACAGTGGATACATCCAATCATTCATCTCAAGGTCAATAACAAAAAAAAAAAAAAAAACAACATCATAACAATTGGAGTGCAATAAATCCCAAAGTTAAACCTGTAACAGCCAAGAAAATACTTGATAAACCCCTCCTTAATAATATACAAGGTTACAGAAACACAACTACCCATTCCTATAATTTAAGCTAAATGTCAAAATTTAGGTTCTCAAACTCATCTAAGTTACGGGCCTAAATTCTACAAAGCACTTCCTATCATGATATGCCTGTAGTAAAAAGGAAGCTACCTGTTTAATGACCTGGGCATCGGAATTATCCAACAATATGGAAAGCAACACAGAGTTGAAATAGCCTGGGAACTTTGCCAAAATAGGGGAAAGATATTCAACCCGTATCGAGTCGTACAGATGGCAATACAATAGCATGTGCATCATCATTTCAGATTCAAGATTATCGAAAGGACAAAGCCTTTCTACGTACGGGATTCCCAGAAAACACCCCTGAAATACCTGTAATGGAAACGTGTTTACTCTTGCAGCTAAGATAAGTTGTTTGGCTCTGGCAGATATGGGGGAGGTCAAATACTTAGCTACCTGACTCTGCTGCGGGGCCCAAGAAGGGTAAGCCCGTATATGTAAGGAAGCATTTATCCGCGCCATCTCCGATTGTCTCTCAATATCACTAAGGCGCACCAGGATCTCCTTCCTAAATGAACCCAAAGGTTTATGGGCCAGATACTCTTTTGACAGTCCAATTTGCAAAAGTTGTCCTTCTAATTTAACAGACCATGGGTTAATAAAGTTATCATCCCTAATCCCTAGCATCAATTCTGAACATTGGCCTGTTTGCAATTTGCACCAAAGGTTTACTGCCAACTCTGTGGCCGTATGCTGCAAGGGCTTTTGTCCCAGTTCTACTCTAATTGCAGCATGGGGGATGCCCCTCGGGGCTCGTACTAAACATGTTAGAAAGTTTGCCTGGAGTGAGTTAATTTTAGAAGCAAGGAATGGAGCCCACAGCTCAGCCCCATAGAGCAATTTCGCCCTAACTTTACTATTGTGGACCTGCATAGCCAGCAAGATTGCAGACTGTCCTTGCTGAACAAACAGAGCCAGAATAGATTTAGAAGAGCCTTGTGCTGCGGAAACTGCCCTGGCCACATGTTCCCGCCAAGAGCCTGTGTGGTGAAACACTAACCCCAAATACCTAAAGACCGCCACTTGCTGGATTATTTGGCTGTCTACTACCCACCGTCTGATCTTCTTTTTGGCAGAGAACACCATGACTTTAGTTTTCTCAAAGTTAATAGCTAAGTTGTTGTCTTTGCAAAATTTTGCAAAGGCATTTAATTGGTAAAGCAAACCTATCCGGGTCTGTGAGAGTAGGGCCATGTCATCTGCGGAGGCCAAACAGCCTACTGCCCATTTAGCTAGCTTTGGGGGTTGTTTGAATGTACTATCCACCTGCACCATAGCCTGGTCCCCAGTATTACCTGCCAAATAGTTCCCAATAAGTTTAGCTAGACTTGTCTTCTTATCTACTTGGTTCGGTTTGCTCTTTCCTCTGGAACAATTTTGTCCAGAGTCATAACGAGATTCTGGGCCTCAACTGCAAAATCCAATAGTTTATTCTCTTTTCCAACTCCCGTATCCGGGACGTAGTTATTTGGTCCTTCTTCCATATGCACGTCAACTATTTTATTCGTAGTAATCTTTGGTATAGCAGCTCTTGGCCCCTTTGTAAGCTCTTCGTAATGAGCTCTCAATTGTGCTATATCCCTTTTGGGGGACTTGAAACTCAAACATTTGTATCCCTTGGGAACCTCTAGCTTTTCTTTTTTCTCAAGCGGTACGGAGTTTGGGGAAGTTATCTGAAGATTATCCTGTCTTTTCTCTTTTCCTACTATCCCTGGGAATTGCTGGTAATTTGTAACCCTATCTATAGATATACCTCTAGCCTTAAAGTTTTTCCTATTAAGGAAGATACTTTTCGACATAGCTATTGAGGTAAACGTTACTTTCAAGTAATAGCCCCACTTTCCTGGGGGAAGGTACACTACGTCCTTAAGGACACTTGCCTCCACTTTACGCCTTAAGAACTGGGCTAAGTTAGACGTAATATCACCTAAGGTATTATTATTATTATTATTAAACATTTATAAAGCGCCAGTAACAACCTGGCGCTGTACAGAACATATAATCAGCTGCGGTCCCTACCTGTGGCTTACAATCTAAAAGACAAGGAGGGGGAGACAAGGAGAGGGGACAGCGGGAGAGACATGGGAGAAGACAAACAAACATTCAGGCGGATGCGAAGTCTCAGGTGCGTGTACTTGGCTTGGTTACAAGGTGGTCGGTAGCAGCAGTCAGCAGAGGAGGGCCGACAGTAAGAGCAAGGGGAAAGACTAGAGGGCATTGGGAAAGGCAGCATGGAAAAGGTGGGTCTTGAGGAGGGATTTGAAGGAGCGGAGGGAGGAGGCGAGGCGGACGTCGGCAGGGAGGGAGTTCCAGGCATGCGGGGCAGCGAGGGAGAAGGGACGAAGGCGGTTGGGCGAGCAGGAGAAGCGAGGGAGAGCGAGGGAGGGGACAGCGGAAGAGCGGAGAGCGCGCGCAGGAGCGCGTAGGGCGATTAGGTCCGAGAGGTAAGGGGGAGCTTGGTCATGGAGCGATTTGAACGTGAAAACCAGGAGTTTGAACAGGATACGTTCAGGAAGGGGGAGCCAGTGAAGGGAGAGGAGGAGAGGCGTCACATGGTCGAAGCGACGGGCAGAGTGAATGACCTTGGCGGCAGAGTTTTGGATCGCCACAAGGGGGGACAGGTGGGAGCGAGGGAGGCCAGCAAGGAGGAGGTTGCAGTAGTCGAGGCGAGAGATAACCATGGCATGAACAAGGATTTTGGCCGAGGAGACAGATAGAAAGGGGCGAATGCGGGCAATGTTGAGGAGAGCGAATCGGCAGGATTTGGCCACAGAGTCAATGTAAGGTTTAAAGGAGAGGTGCGTGTCAAAAATGAAGCCCAAGCTGGTATCCCACTTAGGGATTCTTCCCCCTTGGTCTGGACCTACCATTAGATAGATTGCAAAGTTATCTACTATCATCTGTCGTCTAGTGGGTCATTTCTTGTGAGAACCTGCTAAGCATCCATCCTATCAGAGGTTTTGTCTGCATTGGTTCCTATTAAGGATTTCTCCATCTGAGAGGGGGCGGGGGTGTCTTTAGTCTGCATTTTCTCTCCCTCTTCCCCTCTCGGAGTAGTGTGATCCAATTTACGCCAGATATCATCTAGTTGTAATTTGACTCTAGTTAATGCCTCACTCATGTCAGAAAGGTTTGAAAACAAAGCCGCCACCGTCTGGGCTATCAGAGTCGTTTGGCTGATTAGATACTCTTTGATAGAAAACTCTGATTCCTTCCCAGAAGCTGGGCAGTTGCAAAAACCCATCTTCTACATCATTCACATACTTTTCTGCCAAGACAGAATATCTATTACTGAGGACAGGGAGATCCCCCTGAGTATCCTCCGTGCTGCCACGCTTTTGAACTTTCACTGGGATATCTTCAGCAGAGGAGAAAGGTGAAAGATCCCTACTTCTTTTCCTATCCATATCCCTAAGTTAAAAACAACAACTTACACTAATAAACAGGCCTAACCCCCCCCTGCTAGTACCAGCAAAATCCCCCGCTGAGCCAAGATCGAATCCCAGGACTAAGGGAGGGGGCTCCGGCTCTCCAGGCTTCTACAAGGGCGCCACAAGGGCGACACCCTTGAGCTCTTACCCTTAGGCTTGCACCAAGGCTCACTCCCTAGAGTCCCTGGTCCCTTTTCTTTCCACAGGCAGACGGCTCCGCCTCCACTCCTCGGCATCCCCGCTCTCCCCCGACAGGCAGGTGAGTCCAAAGAGGTGACTCATAATTCAGTCTTGTTTGATCCCTTGCTTAAACTTAATAACTCTATCGATTCAGATGGAGTAAACTCGTATGAACTCCCCCCGCCCCCCAACTCAGATGCTAGTTCTTTGATAAACTCCCCCCTAACAGCAGCGGCATCAGGAAATGATCTGTTAGAAATGATGGGATCACAGTGCTTTATGATTGGAGATTTACTTAAGAAATTAATAAAACAGATGACTAATGTTAACGTGGTTTTACAACAACAAAAACAGCAGCTGACTATCTTAACCGAATTTTCAAAGGACATAAGGTCAGGAAAGATCAGCACGTGTTTGTCTAGTCATCCCCCTAGCTCTATCAGTGTATCTTCTAATAACAACTTGGTCTCTCAAGAACCGAGACGTAGGCTCTCGAATACTATCCAAGCCAGTCCACTGAATCCATCTAATTACAAAAAAAATCCTTCTGTCTGTAGGTCTACTAAGCCTTCTCCTTTCATTAAAATTAGTAGACAAGCTGTTGCTATGAGAATTTACCCACTCGCCAATGGATACTTTCCCAGTTGGCGATCCAAATTTAACATTCAGAAACACTTAAAGCAATATTTTGAACTTTGGTATCCCTCTTTGGCAAATACATACTTTTCAAGTTTTATCTTCTGAGGCAGCCTTTCAACATTTAATTGTTGTCTTTAAGAAGGACCAATTAGTGAAGAGATTGTTTGCTGAATCTAGGCGTTTGTACTCCTGGGGAGTATTGATTAATGAGGTGATGTATTCACCTAATGTACAGCCTTTCCCAAATGTGGATACATCTAGGGGGATTTCCCCCCAGCTACAATATAGACCAAATGAGGACAACTTAATGGATTTCCAACCCATGAACTTAATATCTAATCAAGTGAATCTCCAAGTGCCTGAAGGATCTACTCATAAACCTAAGCCAATTAATCAAAGATTAAATGACATTGCTTTGTGTAATCCTTTGACCCATAAGACTATTTTGGTAGATAAGAAAAGATCCTTCCTTATACTGCAGACTCAGCTTGTGTTGGAGGACCAAAATCCACCTTCGGTTTCCCCTGAAGTACCTGTATCAACTTCTGCTAGCAACCTTTTGATAGACAGCTCCGGCCGTCTATCTCCTCCTGCTATTTCGAATTCAATAAGGCTTCCTCTAGTCACTTCTGTGGCCAATTTAGTGAGTAATTCCATGATACCAGGATTTCCGATTGGGTTTGAGGATCAATTGTTGGATAAACTATGTTGTTCTTCCTCCATTCAACCCTTAGATACAAATGCGGAGAACTCAGTTAGGGATACTGTCCACGCAGCCAGTAGCTGAATGATTGCACGACCCCTGCCTGCCAATATAAAAATCTGTTCTTGGAATATTGCGGATTAACGGTTTCATGCCTCGGACCCCTCATTCATAGAGTATATTAGACATTTTGATATTTTATTATTTCAGGAAACATGGTCCACGGAACTAATTGAGCTGTCTGGCTACCAGAGCTATGAAATTTTAGCTAATCCATCAGTGAAGGGTCGCCCATGTGGGGGACTGGTATGTTTGGTCTCTGACAAATCTAAGATTGAGGTTAGTAGTGTCTCCTCCCTGCCGCCTATTGCATTGAGCATGCTGGTAAAATTTGGTAATGTGGAATATATAATAATTTCGGTTTATATTCCTCCTGCCAATGCCAAATCCTTTAGTAATTATTATTGGCCACACTTAGAATCCTTTGGAGAAGAGCTTTTGGTAAGGACCTCAGTGACCCAAGTTATTCTTGTTGGGGACTTTAATGCTCGATTGGGTTCCAGTGATGATGTCTTGGCGTGTTATTTCGCACTGACTAGTAGAAAACAGATTTTTCCACATGGCAAACGCCAAGCTAAGGATCAGGTGCTGAATAAATCAGGTTTATTATTTGCAGATTTATTATTTCAATGTAATCTTTATATCCTGAATGGCTCCTCTCCTAAGGACCCAGAGGGTGAATATACCAGGGTTCAAGCACTGTTGATTATATCACTGTTTCACCAGAATTGGTATACCTAGCTGACTATTTTCAGGTAGGCCAATTTTTGTCTGGTGATCATTTGCTGATACTAATTGGCTCTCTAACAGACCCTGTGTCTAGTTTAGATAAGGAAGTTACTGAGCTGTTAGATGTATCAGGCTTCAGGTATTTGAGACGCTCCTGGAGCAATCCATTAACAAACTCTCTGGAAAAGATTTTAAAGTTGCCAGAATGTGTTCAGCCTTGGAACATTATAAAGTCCCAGGCATCTGATGAAATAATTCTTCAGATGTATACTAAGCTTATGGAAGCACTCTGACTCCAGCTAGGAAATCAGTTGAGAAGGTCTGATAAGCACCACTCAAGATCAAACCAACCTTAGTTCGATTACGAATGTAGAGTGGCTAAAAACACCTTCTCCCAAATGTATAAATTATACAGGAAAGATAGGGCTCAAACACTCACCCCTGATTTCTTTACTCTTAAAAAGAATTATAAAAAACTAATTAAAGCCAAAAAGACTGAGTATGCAGCCACTCAGTGGGACAAGTTGGTTGTAGCTGCTCATGCAGGAAATACGACCGTTTTTTGGCATATTATCAACGGAGCTATTCCAAAAGCAAGAATGGGATGGTCAACTGTAATTCCCAAGGCTCACTGGGAGTCTTATTACAGGGATATTTTTTCTGGCCCCCAACCAATGGCATGCCTTTTTTCCATCACTGAGGCCTCTACCTGGCCGCCAGTTGAGCAATCTGAAGTGGCTGAGTTTATCGACCAATTGAAGATTGGGAAAGCACCGGGCAAGGATTTTATTCCTGCAGAATTTCTGAAATCCCACAGAGATTGGTGGGTTCCCTTTTTAGCAGCCCTTTTTATGTGGGTAAATGAAACAGGTTTCATTCCGGTAGGCTGGAAGGAGGCAATTGTGGTTCCAATTTATAAAAAGGGCTCTAGAGATTTGCCCTCAAATTATCGCCCAATTAGCTTACTCAGCGTGATAGGTAAACTTTATACCAGACTACTTGTAAGACTGGTTACTAACTGGGCGAGAGAGGCAAATATTATATATCTGGAACAGGCCAGTTTCCAAAAGAACCACTCCACCACAAATCATATTCTAATTTTGTCCCATTTAATAGAGAAATATACTTGTCAAAATAAAAGACTTTTTGCTGCCTTTATAGGTTTAGGGGCAGCTTTTGATCCAATTAATAGAGAATTGCTTTGGGACAAATTAAGACAGACAACTATTGATAGGAGGTTACTGTTCTTGCTTCAAGCTCTCCATTTTAACACCTCTTTGGAGATTAAATATAATGAACATGGCCACCTTATGGAGCAAATTTTTATTCATGTTGGCGTTCATCAAGGCTGTATCCTAGCCCCATTTTTGTTTAACTTTTTTATTAATGACCTAGTGCCAATTGTCTCAAGACCAAAATTTTGCCCTCCTGTCAGGCTCTGGGGTACAGAGACAGCGGGAACAAGGAGGGAGGAAACAGAAGGCCGGGGTACAGGGAGAAAAGGGGTGTCCTCAAGGCTATCTCCCGAAGCCTGTCAGTCGCTCTCCACTACCCGGGAGATTAGGCGCTCAGCATATCTACCAGACAAGCTGGTCTAAGAGGGCGTATGACTCATCATTGAGGCCAGGGGTCCAGAGCAAGGAGGGGGGGGTGTCACGGGTTGGAGGGTCTGCACTCCCACTTTACCAGGTTTGAGTGACTCAGTTTCCCTCACGCACAGCCCACTTGAACCAGTTTTTCTCTCTGGCCAGTTCAAGCCTGTCGCAGGGACAACCCCTTTGTCACTCAAGGGCCCGATCCTTCCCGTTTGAAGACTCTTTAATCTCTGGGTTCACAAGAGCTTGAGAACTCTTGTTGCTCACTTGTGTTCCAATGTTAGACACAGACACTTCTTCATAAAGATAAGAAGTAAGTTTATTGATTAAATAAGCAAGATAGTTGATACAGAGTGGTTACTAGAAATCAAAGGTAAATATAACGCATTCCTGATCTATACTGGTTGAGTTCCTAAATAAACATCTTACCCTACAAAGGTCCATAAGTTTCTCTCAGTCCTTTGGTGTAAGTGACTGGGTCTCCAAACTTAGAGTTGCTAGAGAGCAAAATCCTGTCTCTCTCAGTTCATGGTCTCCAGCCTGACTTGCTGGCTGCAAGATGATGAGTGAGTTCCTGATAGTCCCTGCCCCCTCTGGGGTACCACTCCTTATATCCCCAGGAGGAAACTCCTTGTATCTTCTCGAGGCTTCTAGAATTCCCTTTGTTCTTGTTATCAGCTTTCTCTGTCTCTGCATGCAGGCAATGGCTGCCGGCATTAGCATCTTTAATGTCTCTGTCTGGGCCAGAGTTCCCAAATACACATTATTTGTATCTCTTTGCATTTCCTGTAGCTTGGTCACGTGTCACAGCCCTAATTTGAGTTTTACAGTTCTCAATTGTAACATTACATACATGTGGAACTTTTTGCATTACATATTTACCAGACTTGTAGTCTACATGTAGGCCCGTGTTACACATGTGTGACCCTATGTTCCTCCATGACAGGGGGGCCCAGCACAGGGGAGTGGGAGGGAACCTCAATGGAAGGGAAGCATAGGGGGGTAACTAGTAACAGAGCAGCTAGGGAGAAACTCAGCAACAAGGAGCGCTGGCAGAGGCTGGGGAGTTGGCAGGGTTGACCAGCTACAGATAAGCTGGTGGGGAGGGGAGGAAATAGGACACACAAAGCACAGTACAATTTTAGGAGGAGATCAATGCAGGGCTGTAAGGGAGACAGGGAGGTAGGGGGACAACAGTACACAAACCACAATACAATTCTAAGAGGGGATCTACACAGGGGATGCAAGGGAAACAGGAAGATAAGGCCCCAAACAGACACCGGCCACAGTATACTTCTAGGAAGGGAACAACACACGGCTGATAGGGGGACATGCAGTACACCATTCACAGTATAATCCTAGGAGGGGATCCACACAGGGGATGTAAGGGAAACAGGGAGCTACGGGCCCAAACAGACACAAGCCACAGTATACTTCTAGGAAGGGAGTAACACAGGGGCTGTAAGGGAGACAAGGAGATAGGGGGGGACAAAACAGCACACAAATCACAGTATAATCCTAGGAGGGGGTCCACTCAGGGGATGTAAGGGCAACAGAGAGGTAGGGGGAACAAACAACACATAAACCACGGTACAATTCTAGGAGGAGATCAACACGGGCTGTGAGGGAGACAAGGAGGGGGGGGAAATAGCAACCTTTCACACAAGACAAGACAAAAATAGTGGCCACGAACACCGTGTACAAGGCGCTACTGCAGCACGCACGCTTGGGACAGGTCAGAGATGTTGCTCCACCAGCTTCCTGTGGCCACATCAATGCTTAAATGCTTCCTGTGGCCAGTCAGGTGCCCGGCTACAGCTGGGAGGCATGACACCCAAGGAACATCCACACAGCAGGAGACAGAGGGAGAAAAACCAAGGCATTCACAAGCCCACCAGCTGGCGTGGGGCGCTAGAGTGTACTCCAGTAACCCAAGGCCCAGCCCTGACATCTCCTAAACTAGCAGCACATTTTATTGGAATATTATTGTATGCTGCCGATGCGGTTCTTTTGTCACAGACTCAGCAAGGTTTGAGAAGACAATTGCTGGCTTTAGAAGACTATTGTTATCACAACAAACTCCAGATTAACTATGCTAAAACAAAAGTCATGGTATTTGGTAAGGAGAAGAAAATCTACCGATGGTCCTTAGGCTCCCATTCCATCCAGCCGGTTAATCAGTATAGATACCTGGGGGTCAAATTTCAAAACACCAGCAGTTGGTCCAATCAATTTAAAATGGCTTCCAAACAAGCCTTGTGCACCAAAGGAACCATCTTGTGATATTTCCGCCAAAGGGGGAATAACAAAGTCTTAATGGCTATAAGGGTTTTCAATGCTAAGATCGGGGCACAATTTTTGGATGGGGCAGCGATCTGGGCTGTTACTCGCCCCTACAATTTGGATACCATCCAAATGGAATTTCTGAGGAGTATACTCTCAATCCCAATAGGAATTTCTGCGGCCTTACGTGTCGAATTAGCCCAAGAGGGCTGGAATATGATAGCAATACGATTTGCACTTCACCTTTGGTTGAGACTTAATTTCAATCAGACAGGGCTCTTCAAAGATCTGGCACACGATTCTTTCAAATCTCCCTGGCTTGTGATAATGGACTCACAAATTCATTAGCTGGGATTCAATCCATTGTATTGTTTTTTGAGGGGATTTAAGGCTGCTAAAGCCGAATTGAGCTCCAGATTGAATGATATTTCTCATCAGTTGGATTTTTTTAAAAAAAATTTTTTATATAGTTTTCTTTATTTATATTCATTCCAAAATATCACAAATATTTCTTTCATTTTCGGGCTTTACAACCATCGCCCGTATTACATATAACATATTTCTGTATTTTGTGTAGTTTTATTATCTTCCCTCCCCCCTTTATTTCCTTCAATGTATTGGAGGTATTTTTTTTTTTTTATTGTTCGTTCATACTTCAGTTCTTTTGGCATTTCAGATAATTTCTTTTTCATGGAGGTAATGTACTTTTCCATCCGGCCTTTTGTATAGTTGTAGAAAGTTCCATATCGAGGACCATGTAGCTACAAAGTTCTTCTGTTTTTTGTAGAAGTTTGCTTTTAATTTCTCCATTGAGAAGATGAACCACACTCTGTTGACCCATGCAGATTCCGTTAACCCTTTTACATTTTTCCAGTTTTTAGTTAATACATTTATACCTGCTAATATTAAAATTACTATCGTATCTTTATAATGTTGTATCATCTCTATTTCAGGATATACACCTAGTAGCATAAGTTCAGGTGTAAAGGGGATGTTACATTTGGTAATCGCCAGGATGTGACTATGGATCATTTTCCAAAATTTTTGTATATCTCCACAGCTCCAGCAGCAGTGTAATAATGTCCCCACCTCCCCGCACCCATGCCAGCATTCATTCGTTGCACTACCCCCGATGTTTTTTAACCACTCCGGGGTCCTATAATACCTTAGAATCAATTTCATTTGTGGTTCCTTCACTTCTAGTGATTGGGCTGACCTAAACATTCTCTGTCTTATCATTTCCACCTGTTCTTTAGACCATTTCTTGTCTAATTCTTTCGCCCATTTTTCCTCATAACCTGGATTCTTTGGGTACTGTATGTCCAGCAGTGCTTTGTTTATTCTAGATACCACCCCTTTATGTGGTCCTGGTCCCATTATTGCTAGCTCCAGTGGGTGACTTGGTCTTAGTAGGTCTTCTCTATGTTTGGGTATGTCTATTAGGTGCCTTAACTGTCTGTACTCTAGGTAATCTATCTGTGTTTGTACTAGATTTTCCAAATCTGTTTGTGCCATGAACTCCTCTCCATTATATAATTGTTGTATTTTATATATGTGTTTACTTTGTAATTGTTTCCCTAGTTTTGGTATTCCAGTTGGGTGTCTATTTAGTTGGTCTTTTATTGTCATCCATGGGGACGCTGTCTCCTTAAGTCCAATTTTTTTCTTGTTCTGTTGCCATGTCTGCCATGCTGTATTTGCAAATGGATGTTGTGTCCATTTAGTTTTGTCCCTTTCTTTTCCTAATATTATCTGCTCTCTAAATTCCTTAATGTTCAACATCTCTTTTTCTATTTCTACCCATGTTGTCTCCTTGTTATCCATCAGCCACTCCCTCACCCCCCTGAGCACCGTCGCTCTGTAATAAGTAATCAACTCGGGGCAACCTATTCCTCCTTTTAACTGATGTTTATATAATAATTTTTTATTTATTCGGGGTTTCTTTCCTTGCCAGACAAAT
Organism: Sphenodon punctatus; assembly: GCA_003113815.1. Taxonomy (NCBI): domain Eukaryota; kingdom Metazoa; phylum Chordata; class Lepidosauria; order Sphenodontia; family Sphenodontidae; genus Sphenodon; species Sphenodon punctatus. Next base: position 649,505 of record QEPC01011631.1, read on the forward strand.
TTCAAAACACTTTTTTCCATTGTCTTAAAGTAAGACCTTGGTATTTCGATTGGGAGCGCTATCAAATTGTACAATATCTTAGGTAAGATCATCATTTTTAGTAGGTTAATTTTCCCCATCCATGAAGTTGCCAGTGCATACCATGTTTCCATTTCTGCTTGTATTTTTCCCATGTTTTCTGCAAAGTTTGTCACATATAATTTTTTCAGATCTCTAGTAATCCATATCCCTAAATATTTGAATTTATCTTTTTCTATTTTAAACTGTAAGTTTCTTTCTAGTTCTTTTACCATCTTTTTGTCCTCTACATAAATCATGGCTGAGGATTTACTATAATTTATTGTATATCCCGATATTTGACTAAATTCATCTATCAATTTTACTAAGTGGTGTATTGATGTGCTTGGATCTGTGATATACACTAACATATCATCGGCGTATAACGCCAGCTTATGTTCCTGTTTGCCTATTCTCACCCCTTTAATTTGTTGCTCGCTCCTTATAGCAATGGCCAATATTTCCAGTACTAAATTAAATAACAATGGAGACAAGGGACATCCCTGTCGCGTACCCCTTTCTAATACGAACTGTTCAGTCAGTTCGCCATTAATTAGCAGTTGCGACACTGGTTTTTTATATATGGCTTGTACCCATTGCAAAAAATTACCAGCGAATTTCATTTTTTTCAATGTTTCAAAGAGACATTTTATTTCAATTTGATCAAATGCTTTTTGCGCATCCATAGACAGAATCATTGTTGGCATGCGTTGTACTTGGACAAAGTGGCATATGTCTATGGTTTTACGAATGTTGTTTGCCCCCATTCTATTAGGTATAAATCCTACCTGATCTGGGTGGACTAGTTGGGCAATAATATCCGCCAGTCTGTTTGCTATTGCTTTTGTAAAAATTTTGTAGTCTGAATTCAATAATGATATAGGCCTATAGTTTGAGCAGTCTTCTTTATCTTTTCCCTGTTTTGGGCATATTGTTATAATAGCTGCATTGAATGATGGTGGCATTTCCTTCTGCTGTGCAATCTGATTAAATGTGTCTGTTAATGGCTTAGCTATTTCATTTATGAAAATTTTGTAGTATTCATAGGGTAGCCCGTCCGGCCCCGGTGCTTTATTGGTAGGTAGTTGTTTAATCACTTTTTAAATTTCCTTTTCTGTAAATTTAGCACTCAGGTAGTTATTTTGTTCCTTGTTTACTTGGGGAATTTTATATTTTTCCAAAAACTCTGTGATTTTAGTCCTAGCAGGTGATCTAGTTTTGTACACCCTATCGTAATGCTGTAAGAAAGCTTTTTGAATTTCTCTTCTATCATTTTGTCTATTGCCTTGTGTATCTTTTATCCCTTTAATTACATATCTTTCTCTCTTTTTTCGTACCATATTGGCTAGTACTTTATCCGCTTTGTTGTTTTTCTCATAGAAGTAGCACCTTATCTTTCTCATGGCTTGGGCGGTATTTTCTATCTCCATAGTGTTAATCTCATTTCTAATCCTGTGAATTTCCTCATTTGTTTCTGCTGATGGGTGTAACTTTTGTGTATTTTCTACTTTCAATAACTTTTGATAAAGTTCCCTTTTACGCTCTGCCTTATGTTTATGTTCATATGCACTCTGTGAAATGAAAACACCCCTCATTACCGCTTTCGAGGCATCCCAGATTGTATGTGTTGATACATCACTTGTATTATTTGTTTTGAAATATTCCTTTAGCTCATTTCTGGCTCTTTCTTTTACTGTGTCAAGTTTCAGTATTTTTCTATCCAGCGTCCAATTTGTTCTTGTCTTTTTTATGTGGTCTTTCTCTGGGCCTCTTATTACTAACATTACTGCATAGTGATCTGATATTACTGCCGGTATTATACTACACTCTGCACAGCGAGCCTTCAGTTCTTTGGTTACGAAAATATAGTCTATCCTTGAGAATGTTTTATTTGGTGGAGAGTAAAAAGTATACTCCCTCTCTATCGGATGCTTAACTCTCCATATATCTATCCATCTCCTTTCTTGTGCCTGCTCTGCCAATTTTGTGTTTAGTTGCCTTTTTCGTGGCATGTCAGATCTGTCTTCCCTCTGCATTGTGCTATTAAAATCTCCAAGTATCAAAAGTGTGCCTTCACTATTGTCTTCTATTATTTTAAAATACTTTATCACAAATTGGTTATTTTGTTCTGTTGGGGCATATATATTAACTAGGGAGACTTTCTCCCCATTTAATATACCTTTTACCATTATAAATCTGCCCTCCTTATCTGTTAAGACAGATTCTTTTACGAAGTTGCAATTAGCTGCTAGACCAATGAGCACTCCTGCTTTCTTTTTAGCTGCACAGGAGGCATAAATTTGTGGATGGTTTTTAGATTTCATTCTGTACACATCCTTTTGTAAGAGATGCGTCTCCTGTAGACAGAAGACACTGATGTTGTTACTTCTCATTAGTTGATGAGTTCTCCTGCGTTTGATTGGGCTATTTAGTCCTCTAACATTTAATGTGAGTGTCCTTATGTTATGCATCTTTCTATCTTTTTGTTGTTATTCCTTTCTTTTTCATACCTCAGGTCTTGTTGTTTTTGTTTATCTTTATTATCATGCCATATATTTTTTTTCTGTAGTTTCCTTATCTTAAATTGTCCTATTTCTCCTTTATAGTACCTCCTTTCATTCTTTCTCCTTATCTTTTTTTTACCCCTTCTCTCTATATCTCTCCTTACCTCCATTTTTTACCCTTCTCTAGTTTTTAGGGTGGACTGATTCAGCCTCTCTTGGGAATGAGCTCCTCCGCCTTCCTACTTTTTTCTACCCATATGTTCTTTTGAGCACCTTATTTTCTTAACTGCTTAATAACTAACATTTTTGGTTCCTTTCCCCTTCTCTGTTTCTTTCAGACACACACTCAAACCTTATAACATATTTTTTTACAACCAACTTAATCCTTATATTAATCATCATATATTGTAAGAAACTTTTAACTTAAGTTACTGTTATTATAATAAAAACATTCTTCTGGCTTACAGGCTTACATTTATTCCAAAAACATTTTTCTAACTAGTCTGCTTTGCGGTATTCTGCCTTGCCCTTCTCGGGGCGCATGTGGGCAGCATTTAACCCCTATGTTAACTCTTTTATACGTTGTTAAACTTATATTTTGGCTTCATAAAGTTAACATAAAAACTTTTCCTATGTCATGCACTTTCTTTTATTTTGCCTTGCCCTTCTCGGGGCGCATGTGGGCAGCATTTAACCCCTGTGTTAACTCTTTTTATACACTGTTAAACTTACATTTTGGCTTCATATCATTAACATAAAAACTTTTCCTATGTTATGCATTTTTTTTATTTTGCCTTGCCCTTCTCGGAGCGTATGTAGGCAGCATTTGACCCCTGTGTTAGCCCTTTTACAGATTGTCTGCTTCACATATCTTTCCCTTTTGGGGGCTTTTGTAAGCAGCCTTTGGTCTCTACTCTTTCACATACCTTTATACATTTACTACTTAAGACCTCTATATTGTTCTCTTTTTCCTGCTTGTATGTTATTGTTCTTCCCTTTGTAGTGCTCCACTTCTATTTCTTCTCTTATTTGGCGATCTTTGTTTTTGGTAATTCACCTCGTGCTGCAGAAATATCTCCAAATCTGCTGGATCTTGGAAGAATTTTCTTTTACCTTGAAACAGAATGTTGAAGCGTGCTGGGAACAAGATCTGTGGCTTGAGACCTTCAGCTATTAATGGACCCATATATTTGTACCAGCTTCTCCTTTTATTCATTGTCTCAACTGAGAGGTCTTGGTATATTTTGATTTTGTTCCCTTGTAAGTCCATATCTTGTTTTTTTCTGGCTAGCTTCAGAATCTCCTCTTTTTCTGTGTATTTTTCTAACTTCACAATAATTGCTCTTGGAGGTTGGTTGTCTCGTGGTCTTGGACGCAGTGATCTGTGTGCTCTTTCTATTTGAACATCATGTATATGATTTTCTGCAGGGAATATTTGCTTCAGTGCTTGTTTAATGAAGGCACACGTGTTGTTGTTTTCCATGCCTTCAGGCACTCCTACAAACCTCAGGTTACTCCTTCTGCTTCTATTCTCGAGGTCTTCGCATTTTCCCTCTAGATACTGCACTCTAGCAAACAGAGATTTTCTTTGTGAGTCTGCCTCCAGTTCTCTTTCCTCAATATCTGTTATTCTTTCTTCAGCTGTGTCCACTCTTTTATTCACTGCTTCCACTTTTTTATTAACCGCTTCTAATGTTGAGTGGACTTTTGCAAATTCTGAGGTGACTCTTTCTAGTAAAGTCTCTCTGTCTTTTTTTGCAGCCCTTAAGTCTGTTTTTAAGTCTGCATAAACTGCTGTGCAGTGATTACAGGCCCCTTCTTCATTACCTTGTGGTATTTCTTCATTCATCTCTGCCACCATCACAGCTCCGGTAGCCATTTTGTCTGCCAGGCTGTCTTCTGTTTGTTTAGGCCTCTGATTTGTAACGGTTGTGCAGTATTTGTTTAAGGTATTTTTTTCCTTATTTTCTTTCTTTTTCCTTTGAGGGTACCTTTTTTCTTGCCTCATCTATGTTTTTTTGTGCTGTCCCGCAGCTCTGTCTTTTATTTAAGGTGCTTTTAGTTGCTTTCATGGCAGGAGCTCTTTCCCCGTGCTGCTACTCCCTGCACATGCTCAGTCCATCCCCCTCTCATCAGTTGGATTTATCTGTTATTGGTGCATCCCCTTCATTGGGTATCTTTTGGGCTTTGGCTCCAGTTCAAGGGAAAATGGCTGCCTATTGGAGATACCATCTTACCCCATTAGAGGCTAAACTATTCCTTCTTGCCAGATTGAATGCCGTGCCCACGATGGTCTTGGAAGAGCGCCGGCAGGCCATACCATTTGAGCAGCGCCTATGCCCGTTTGACCAAATGGACGTTGAAACAGTGGGCCATGTCCTCTTTGAGTGCCAGCTCTATCGAGATCTAAGGGCGCAATATTTATCGCCACTTTGGGCCAGAATTATGGGAAGAACCACCTTAGAGCTTCCTCGCATTTTCTTGGCCGACTCTGACTCAGTCTATACCATTGCGGTATCAAAATGTTTGGTTCAGGCCTTTATTAAGAGGGAGAATTTCCTTAAGTTTAAATCTCTATAGTTTAACTTCGACAGATATATATGACTTGGTTTAAATAGCCAGTCTGGGCAAGGAGTGGGTTATATCCTCCTGTTGGAGTTAATTGTATGTATTGTTTTATTTTTACTATATATACGTATTTTGTATTTAATGTTTTATTTATATGATCTGGCTATGACCTGATGGTCACACCTTAAAATAAACTTGACTTTATTATTATTATTATTATTATTATTATTATTATTAGACATTTATATAGTGCCAGTCGTGTGACCTGGTGCTGAACAGAACACAGAACTAGACACGGTCCCTGCCTGTGACTTGACTGTGGAAACTTCTGCTTAATCACTGTTCATTTCCTGTGGTTCTTCCTTCAGCTCAAAGTAAATACCATTCTGGCTGCTAGCTCATGGCTTGCTCAATACGCTGAAAGAGAAAACTCAGGAGTTTTCTTTTTGAATTCTTTCTGGTAAAAGCTGGCTCAACAATATGAGAGTGTGGCTTCCGCTTGAGTGTGTTAAAATATTTACAGGATGATGCAGTTTCTCGAACAGGGTCTTTCTTGGAAACACAAGGCACTCGGTTTAATCCAGAAGTTCTGCCAACCAGAATCTCTTCCAGAAAGCTGAGGTTCCCTTTATTAACATTTTTATCTGGCCCATTCCCTTAAGGCTCAGAGTGGGTTACAAGCTTCATAGTGCCTGTGATTTGAAGAAGCTCTGAAGACATAAGGGAGCACAATAATTAATTTAAACAAATGTGGAATTGTTACTTTTTAATTTCATTCCTCAAGCCAAATAGAATTTTTATCTTATAAATACTTTTTAAAAAATTCCAGTTCCTTTAGAGACTTCTTGTTTCCAATTCTTAATTATAGAACTGCTGGAGCAGCTCTATAACTAAGGTGGCTTGCACCCTCTGTTAAAATCATTAACATTCTACTCATTATAAAATCAAGATGGTTTAACCTATCACTATGAATGTTTTTAGGGAGGATCAATTGGGTAAGGGGTAGAAGCTGTCCAGATTTCAGAGAGATCAGTTGAGAAATGGCTAAGTTAAATGAGCTTGACAATTGGAGGAAGAATTGCTTTTTCTGGGGTTTGTGACTCTTTGTTGACACAGAAAAGATTGTTTAAAGTTATCTGTCCGGAGGTGTAGAGGTGTCAGAAAATTAAAGTGTGCTTTCTAGTTATTTCCTGAGTTTGGATTCTGAAAATATGTTGTGTAATTGTTATGATGTTTTGAATTTCCTATGTATCCAGTGGAGAGAGTGAGGTTCTTAAGATAATGTCATGCATGTGCAGACTCACCAGGCAAACTGGCAGGTTGCACTGCAGGTCTGGATCAAAGGGGGAGGGGGGAATGGTGAAGATCACCTCTCCCACGTCATCCCTCCCCACACTAGTTGCAGGAACACACACACAGCCCTCCTATATTGGGGGTGGGGGTAGATTTGAAGATTCCCCTCCCGTGGGCTTCACTGGGTGATTTCAGACATTGTGCAGTCCCGATTCACCACAGTGGATTCCCGGCGGGGGTGAACTGAACAACCACCTCCCATGGTCAAAAAAAGCCCCGAACAGACATGATGGGCCTGAGACCACGGCAGGGAATCGGGCTGGCAGATCACGGGCTGGGGCAGTGCAACAGACATGACGGTGAATCCCGGCCGTGGTCAAAACACCCAGAAGGCGCCGAGTCAGCCCATCCTGGCTGCTGTTGCTGCTGTCCCTCCACCGCCTCCAGGTGCAGCACGACCGCCTGCTCCCCCACCCGTGCCTCTACCGCCTCCTCCTCCACCTCCCTTGCTCTCTCGCCCTCAGCTCACCTCTCCCTTCCGCCTCACTCCATCCCGCCCCATCCCCTTGTTGCTGTGTGCCCTTTAAATCTCCCTCCGCTGCCTGTGTTGTTGCTGGTTGCCTGGCAGCGACACTGCGTGCTTTGTCCCTGGCTGGGAATCATTTCCTTTGATTCCGGCCGGTGGTTGCTGGCCAGACGTTACTTTTTGTTGGTTCCCATCGGGAATCTCTTTGACCACGCTTTCGGAGATGGTCCGGCGGGGAGCTCCGGAAGCATGGTTGATTTTGACCCCATGTGGATAGTTACTGTGGTGAACATCTGGTGGCCGCTGAACAGACGTTCAGGGCGTTTTGGCCCCGCTGCGGGATTGACTGTGGTTCACTGTGTTTGAGCGTGATCTTGTAACGTCTGAAAATACCCACTGTCTCAGTGACTCTCTCCCATATGCTCATTCATTCCATAGCACCCCTCATTCAGGAGCAGGTCAGCTGGGGAGAGGTGGTCAATCTGTGTTGCCTGGTTGTCTGAAGGCACTGATGAGGCAGCAGTGGGTTAGGCCGTTCCCTCTCCTTTCTTGGGTCCAAGCTGTTCTGCGCAGCCCCTGGCTTCCCCCGTCACATTGCTAGAGAGAGATGTGGGACAAGCAGAAGGGAGGATCCCAGGGAGTCAGAGGGAAAGGTGCACAGCTATTTCTTTAACTCTGGCTCCCACTCTTTCTTCCCTTCAGAACTGCTGCTGCTGCTGGCTGTCATTAGCGATGGTGGGGAGGGAGTGTGGCAGAGCTGTCAGGGGTGGGACCTTTCCTCCTCAGGGTGTGACCTAGAATCCCTTCTTCCCCCTTGGGTTAATCCTAGCAAGTCCAGGCCAAATAGAGAGGAGTGGATTTCTGGCTGTTCCTGAGCTTGTCCTTCCTTTCTTCTCTCTTTCCACCCACCCCATCTCTATTATTATTAGTCACTTTGGGGCTGCTGCAGCCACCCCTCCTCTCCTCCTGACATCCTCAGCCAGTTTGGGTTTCCCTTTGGCTGACACCTTTTGCATAGACAGCCCAGGAGTGGGAAACAGTGGAGAAAGGACGGAGTGAAGAAGCTCAGATAGAAGACAAAAGGTGTTTTCACACAAGATGCTACCCCACATGGTCACCCAGGAGCATGGATCCCACTGCTTGTCTGAAGGTGGAACAGCTGGATGAGCACTTTCATGAGCCAAGGAGCACCCACTCTTGGCCACACACGGAGTAATGCCGGGAACTGTGGAGTGCTCCATGTGGGGCTAGCCAAATGTACAGTGCTCATGGTAATCACGTTGAGAGCTGCCTATTTGAATTGCTCCACACACACTCCACCTGCGTGGGTGCTCTGTGGCAGAGCCACGCGGCAGCCATAGGCAACCCCCATCGGCTTGCTCATTTGAAAATACCCAAAGAGGGGAGAAAGATCTGCAGAGAGAAAGAGTGGAGCCAGGACTCCTGGGTTCTCTTGGCGAGGAGTGGGTACGAGTGGGTTAGAGCAGGGGGGCTGGAAGCCGGGACTCCTAGGTTTTCTAGGAGGGGAGTGGGAGCTAGTGGGTTAGTGTGGGGGTACTGGCAGCCAGACAGGAACTAAGTGGTTAAGTGTTCATGGCTGTCTGGAGGGAAAGCAACAGTGGGGCTTATTTAGGACAGCAATGTTTCTCTCCATTAAAGGATAAACAACATTTTAATTGTCCTGAAAACTGTTGAGTTCACACTTGGTCAGCTTCTGAAACAATGGCTGATGCTGGTTCTCAACTGTAAGAATGAAATAATTCTGACTTGCACATTTCTCTCTGTTGTGACAGTATGTAAATTAGGGAGAGAGGAGGAGGAGGTCCATGAGTAGTAAAATGTCACAGGCATGGATTTTTAACAGGAGGGAGCAGTGAGAAAGTCATACCTGGTCCAGGATCCCCCTGGTTTTATTTCTGAATATGAATTCCCACCTTCAACCATCCTACACAGAGGCATGCTAGCAACAAAAGGCCTGAATAGCCAACTGCTTGTTGGGACCTGAAGCCCGCAAAGGATGATGTGCTCTATATCTGTGAGGATTGCGGGAAGGGAAACAGGGAGGGGAACGCGGGGAGCAGGACGCTCGGGACCCTACCAGCATGACCTGGTGGTGTAAAAGTACCCTAAGGATCAAAGGTGGCCAGGATCCTGTACAGGATCAAGCCCAGATCATCACAGAGCCCGGGAACCAGTAGAGCGTCCAATCCACACACCTGCACACCAGTTACCAGGGACAGACACATGGAAGGGCAAGACTCCCCCAGAAAGATACACAGGGACAGCACTAGGACAGCGGGAATGCCTTCAGGTTATACATGCACACCCCAAGCTCTCCAGGATGGGGGTCAGGGTCACCCACGGTTGCGCGGAGGAACACACACAAGGACACACTCACTCCCCACGCGCTCACCTTGCACCCTGTTACCTCGGAAGGATTCTATACAGCAATGCACCCACACCACTATGGGGCCAGTCTCTCGGAGAGGACTCTGATTACTGGTGTCAGGAAGTGCTGGCGAACGGCCTTTATAGGCCTTGCCCTGTCCTGCCAGCTGAACTCAATTGCGCAGGCGCTCTGAGCATCTGGGGCCTTCCACACCCAGGTGCATGCACCTGTCAGTCTCTGTGGCATGCGCCATGGCCGTCCGCTCTGCCAGAGCGGCGGGCGTCCCCTGAAGGGGGATGAGGGCATCTGTCTGTGTCTGCTGGGGATCGAACCCCCGCGGCGATGTGGGCTGCAGCCGTCCGGGGTGTCCGAGGCTTCGACCCCTCCCCCACGAGCCCTCCCATATCAGGTAAGGAGTTCTCACAGTACCCCTCCTCCAAGGTCGGCACCGACGCGGTGCCCCTGGTTTCAGGGGGTGCAAGCAGTGGAATTTCCTGATGAGACGGGGTGCTTGTATATTGGAGGCAGGTTCCCATGAGTGGTTGGAGGCCGCATATCCTTTCCAGTCAATGAGGTAGAATAACTTCCCCCTGGTTCAGCGGGAATCCAAGATGGCACAAACCTTGTATTCGGGTCCTTCCGTCAAGGACAAAGGGGGGGGGGCTGATGCTGTGGGAAACAAGGGGTCATGCGCTGGTTTCAAATAGGAGACATGGAAGGTTGGATGTATGCAAAGATGTGGTCGGAGTTGTAATTTATATGTTACCTCGTTGACGCGACGTAGAACAGGAAAAGGTCCCATGTAACGGTGATCCAATTTCGAGGAGGGCCGTTTGGAGGGGTACCGCCGGTGATCTAGCCAGACCATATCCCCGGGAGCTAATGGTGGGAAAGCACGCTGCCTTCGGTCGGCGTAATGCTTGTATCGTTGTCGCGCCTGGGTGAGCGCCGTATGTGGCTGTGCATGGGCCTTTTGTATTTAGTGCACTAGCACTCCTGCCGCCGGAATGGTCACTGCAGGGAGGTGGGTCAAAAGTAGACGGGGATGAAAACCATAGTTCACGAAAAAGGGGGACATGCCTAGAGATGGGTTGCTAGCGTTATTATATGCAAATTCTGCAAGAGGAAAGAATTGCAACCAGTCGTCCTGTAAGTAGTCAGTGTAGCAGCAGCAGAGGTACTTCTCAAAAGTCCGGTTCACCCGCTCCACCTGGTCATTGGCCTGTGGGTGGTAGGCTGTGGTGGGGTTTAACTGCACTTGTAGTTTCGAAAACAGGGCTTTCCAGAAGCGGGCTGTAAATTGTGCTCCTCGGTCTGAGATGATTTCCATGGGAAAGCCGTGCAGTCAAACAATATGCTGAAGAATCAGAAGGGTGGCCTGCTGCGCCGTCGGTAGGCCTTTAGTGGCTGTAAAGTGCGCCATATTTGTGAAGTGGTCAACTACAATGAGGATGTTATCGTGTTCTTGTGCTGGGGGGAGTTCTAAAATGAAGTCTAGTTCAATGCGTTGCCAGGGTCCTTGTGGCAATGGGGCCAATTGCAGGAGGCCGAACGGTGATCGTCGCGGTACCTTGGTGCTGGCGCAACAAGTGCATTCCTGAACATAGTGTTTAACATCAGCCTTCAGGGAGGGACAAACAAAATGACGCTGCAGTAAGGACATACTGTGTTGCTGTCCTAGGTGTCCTGCTAAGGGTGCATCGTGATGAGCGCGGAGGATCTCCTGTCGCTGATCTGGAGAGATGGGAATGCGTTCATCAGTTTCCTGTCGTTCGCGGCTGCACAGGTGGCTTTGAATTGTGTTGCTCATTTCGATTGGGGAACTGGGTACCTCATAACAATGGGACAGCACATCAGCTAGCACGTTTTTGCTTCCTGGGCAATACTGGATCTGAAATTGGAAACGTGAAAAGAACAGCGCCCATCGAACATGCCTAGTGTTACCAATTCTTGCTGATTGCAGGTACGTGAGGTTCTTATGATCCGTGATGACCTGTACTGGATGTTTTGCCCCTTCGAGGTAATGCCGCTATGCGTCGAATGCAGTTTTTATGGCCAGGAGTTCACGGTCCAAGATGGTATAATTCCTCTCGGCAGCCATCAGTTGCTGAGAATAGAAGGCACAGGGAAAGGCCCTCTGTGTACTTGTATCCTGTTGCAAAAGGACAGCGCCAATTGCCACATTGGAGGCATCGGTTTCTACGATGAAGGCCTCCTCAAAGTTGGGGTGCCGAAGGATGGGGGCCTGGGAAAAGGCAGTCTTTAACCGGCGGAAGACTTCTTGTTGGTCTGCCACCCATAGAAAGGCTTGCCCCTTTTTCAGTAGAAGCATGAAGGGGGTAGTTATCTTGGCATACCCCGGGATGTACTGCCTGTAATAACTGGTGTTTCCCAGGAAGCGTTGTAAAGCCTTCACGGAGGCAGGGGCTGGCCATTCCCAAATTGCTCACACCTTGCCCAGATCCATGTGATTCCTGTGGGGGAAATGATGAACCCTAAGAAGGTCACGGACGATAAATGAAAAGTGCATTTTTCCAACTTACGGTAAAGCCGATGTTGCTGCAGATGCTGGAGTACTGTTCAGACATGATGTATGTGGTCTTGTCGAGAGGAGGAAAAGACAAGGATGTCATCGAGGTAAGCGATCACGTAGACATCGAGAAGGTCACGCAAGATGTCGGTCATAAAATGCTGAAAAGCCGCTGGAGTATTAGTGATGCCAAATGGCATAACGAGATTCTCAAAGTGACCGTACCTTGTGCGGAATGCCGTCTTCCACTCGTCCCTGGCACGAATCCGCAGCAGATTATATGCCCCGCGTAGGTCAAGCTTTGTGAATATAGTAGCTCCTTCGAGGCGGTCGAGGAGCTCTGGAATTAGAGGAAGGGGATATCTGTTCTTGACGGTAATGGCATTGAGGCCGTGATAATCCTTAATCCTTAAAACTATCCTTAATCCTTAATCCTTAAAACTCACCTCTTTCGCTCTGCTCTGTCTTGACTCTTTATCCTGCTGAGCCACTATTCCTATACCTACGATTGGTTTACCCTTATCCTTGCAACATGGACCTGCCTGCTGTCATTCTGATCGTAACCAAGCCAAGTACGTGCACTTGAGACCTAGCATCTTCATGAATGTTAGACCCCTTGTCTCTCCCTCTGTTCCCCTTCCTAAGTCTCTCCCCCAGCTCCTGTCTCTCAGATTGTAAGCCCTAGGAGCAGGGACCGTGTCTATTTTATTACTTTGTAAAGTGCCAGGTACACTGCTTGCGCTATATAAATATTTGTTAATAATAATAATAATAAATAATCGATACAAGGACGAAGGCCACCATCTTTCTTTGGTACAAAAAAGAGTGGTGCTCCTGCTGGTGATGAGGAGTGTTGAATAACCCCCTGCTTCAGGTGCTCGTCTAAATGCACCCGCAGTGTGGACAACTCGGGTTTGGATAAGGCGTAGATACAGTTGAAGGGAGGTTCTGTGCCTGGGAGAAGGTCCACAGGACAATTGTAGGTGCGGTGGTAGGGACGCTGCCTCCTTTTTGCTAAGCACATCAGCTAGATCATGGTACTCTGCTGGAAGGACAGATCGTGCCCCAGCTGCAGCACAAATGTCCAATGATCGCTCTGGGGTCGAATCTTCCTCTCGGTGGTTCTAGCCTTGGCACTTCTGGAACTCGATCTGCTGGGTATGCCAGTCAATGCGGAGGTTATGTCACACAAGCCAGGGCACCCCCAGAATGAGGGGTAACAAGGGAGCCTTTACCACGTCAAGGCTAAGAACTTCCTGGTGAGTTCCCAGAGTTCCTACCACCGGTATGTTCTGTTCTTTTACAGCCCCGGACACCAGCGGAGACCCGTCAATGGAGTGCACCATCTCCGGACGGGACCAGGGTATGGTCGGAATCCCTTGCTTCTCACAGAAGTCCCAGTCTATAAAGTTTCCCAAGGCCTCTGAATTGATGAGCACCCACACCACAAAGGAGTGTTGCAGGTCCCTTTGGCTAGTTAGGGGAACACAGCAATGGGCTGCAGATGGGTTCATGGCCCAGAGGAACAACAAGGGGTGTCCTGACCTACTGGGGTGCCCCTTGCCCATCTCGGGTTCTCGTGTTTCTAGCTTCTTTTTATGTAGGGGGCAGGGCAGGGCAACGATGGGTGAAATGCGATCCGTCTCCACAATAGAAGCACAGGCGCCCTGCATGGCGTCGCTCTTTTTCCTCCGTGGATAGCGGCCCCCGTATGGCTCCAAGCTGCATGGGTTCAGCTTCCTCTCCTCAGCTAGCCTCCGGGCGATGCACTGGGATGGTAGGCTGGGTCCCGGATGCCCGAGCACCGTCAAAACGCTGCTCCAGCCTTCGTTCATTCAATCACTCCTCAATTTGCAAGGTTAACGTCACCAATTTCCCTAAACTGGGGGGCATAGCAGTGTAGGCCAACTGGTCCTTCAATTCCTCCAATAACCCTTTCCGAAAATGAACTCAAAGCACGTTGTCCGGCCACCCAAGATCAAGGGCCAGCTGCTGAAAGAGGGTAACATATTCCATCACGAATCCCCTCCCGTTTGAGGCTCATTATAGTGGACCCAGCGTCCTTCACCCTGTGTGGGTAGTCGAATAGGGTACGGAACTCTTGCAGGAAACCCTTGTAGTCCGTCAACAGGAGGCTATTACTGACAAGCAAGGGGGTGGCCCACGCCAAGGGCAAGCCCTCCAGATTGCTTATAACAAATGCCACCTTCAGTTCATCGGTAGCATAGGTGCGTGGTTGCAACCGAAACGTCAGCTCGCACAAGGCTATAAAGCCGGGAAATAACTTTTGGTTCCCTGTAAATTTTACTATGGTGGGGGTCTTTTGTTCTTGAGGCAAGGGAACTGCCAGGGCCGCGGGGGGGAGGGGCACCGGTTGGAGTGGTACCTGGGCTGCTGTCTGGGCTGCCGCCAGTTGATTCTGGCATTCCCCCAGGTCCTTGACCTCGAGAATCAGGGCCTGAACGGCCCTGGTCACGTCCCCTAACTCTGCGGTCTGACTCATGGTCTCCTGCCGCCTGAGCCAGAGGGTGCTGGTAATACTGTGAGGATTGTGGAAAGGGAAACGGGGAGGGGAATGCGAAGAGAGGGACCACCGGGGCCCTGTCAGCAAGACCCGGTGGTGAAAAAGGGCCCTCAGGTTCAAAGGTGACTGGGACCCTGTACAGGATCAAGCCCAGATCATCACAGAGCCCGGGAACCAGTAGAGTGACCAATCCACGCACCCGCACACCAGTCACCAGGGACAGACACACGGAAAGGCAAGACTCCCCAGGAACCCCAGGGGAATACACAGGGACGGCACTAGGACAGCGGGAATGCCTTCAGGTTATACACGCACACCCCAAGTTCTCCAGGACGGGGGTCAGGATCACCCATGGTTGGGGGGAGGCACACTCGCTTCCCACGCACTCACCTTGCACCCTGTTACCTCGGAAGGATTCTATACAGCAATGCACCCACACCACGATGGGGCCAGTCTCTTGGAGTGGACTCTGATTACCAGCGCCAGGAAGCGCTGGCGAAACGCCTTTATAGGCCTAGCCCTGTCCTGCCAGCTGAGCTCAATTGCGCAGACTCTCTGAGCGTCTGGGGCTTTCCACGCCCAGGCACATGTGCCTGTCAGTCTCTGCAGCGTGCGCGGTGGCTGTCCACTCTGCCGGAGCAGTGGGCGTCCCCTACGGGGGAGCGAGGGTGTCTGTCTGTGTCTGCTGGGGATCGAACCCCCGCAGCGATGTGGTCTGCAGCCGTCCGGGGTCTCTGTAGCTTTGACCCCTCCCCCACAAGCCCCCCCACCTCAGGTAAAGGGTTCTCATAATATCTTAATTGCTATCCCTGCTGTGTCTCTTCCTTCTCTCATGATCAGGCACAGCATCTCTTGATGTGCTTTTGCACAAACTATGATGATTTGAAGACGTATTTTTGTCACATTTCCTAGTATTTGGGACACTGGAACAGAAAATTACCCTCTGGGCACAAATTATTAATCTCCATCTGTTAAAATCAATGGGAACTGAGCCAAGCTCAGTTCAATGAGAACTATTTCAAACTCTCCTCTGTCACAACTGTTGTACACTCTCTCTCCTCTCTGAGTTTAGAGTGTGCTTTGTGTTTCCTGATGTCCCCTCTAATTTCTGGTCAGTGACTCTATACTCTATAAGTCTGCCTACGTTTTTCACATTTTACTATGGTGTGGTAGTTTGCTATTATGTTGTGCAGCACATGCTGTGCTGATTGGTAGGGAAATTAGCCCTAGTACCAGTAACTGCACAGCATGTAGTTACTGATCTTTTTGTAATGTGTCCACTGCATAATCCCAGCTCCTCTTTTCCTGCAATTGTCCCATTCTGTTGAAAATTTGAATGGGTGTATTAATCAATCACAGCAATTGAGGGCATGAGAAGGGAAAGTGGCTTCAGTAGCTGCTACCAAGAATGCTCAATTCATCTGCATATGTTCAGTCATAGAGAAGTATTAATCTATCATACATACCAGTTTATCACACTGCACCATTGTGCCACACCTGGAAGAGGAGATGCACACTGGGCTGGAGCCTCCCCTGCGCCCTGGACCAGCTGTCCCCATGCCCTCCAGGAGAAGCAGCTGTAGGGAAAGGGACCCACCGTTCCGGGTAGAGGAGTGCAGCTCATGGGCCTGGGTTCTCTGGGAGGGAAGTCGGGGCTAGGAACCAGGAATCCTGGGTTCTCTGGGAGGGGAGGTGGGGACTATTTATTTATTTATTTTATTTATTTATTTTATTTCCATTTATACCTTGTCCTTCCCCCAAAGGCTCAGGGCAGGAAAATTAAACCTAGTACTAGTAACTCCACAGCATGTAGTTGCTGATCTTTTTGTAATGTGTCCCCTGCATAATCCCAATATATATTTAAAATTAAAATAAATTAATCGTTTTAACTGAGCCAGACCATATGTGCAACAAAATTCTAACCCCAATCGGATTTACTGGCATAGACAGAAAATAAAAACAATGCCACATTCTTGGTGACTTCCTTAGAACGATCACTAAGAAAGACCTTTATGTGAAAATCCTGCGACCGACCAGAAAAGGGGATGAGTTCAGTACTTATTAGTCTCTGCCGTGTGACAGCATATAAAGGGCAGTCCAGAACTATATGCTGTATTGACTCAATATGATGTAAATTACATTTGCAGAGTCGCTCAGCCAGCGAGATCCCCCGATACCTGCCCTCAGTCATGGCAGAAGGAAAACAGTTCAATCTGGCTAGGAGAAAGAGCCTCCTGTTTAATGGGGAAAGTCCACAATCCAGGTATGCCTTAGGAGAGTCATCAGGGCAGGCAAATAAGCTATACAAGCCCAGAGCCCTGCACTCCTTTGGGCTGCCCATTGTTCCTGGCGTCCAATATCAGAAAGTTTCTGGGCCACCAAGTTCTTTGCAGCTTTGAAACCAAGAGGGGCAAGGGCCTCGGGTGAGAAACCTAATCGTTTTAGTTTCGTTTCCATAACCATTAACCAGCTATGGGCACCTTGTCAGTAACCACCAGCTGGGATAAGGGGGCCACCAGATTAAAGTATAGCCTTAGCCAGTAATTCAAAGTTCCCTTCCAAATCCTTTCCTGGAGAGGTATCATACCACACTCCATATAAATGGCCACACTACTGCTCCGAGGAGGGGCTGTGAGCAGGGCCCGCAAAAACTCGACTGCAATTTCTCAAGACTCTTAAGTTTTCCCAGGGTCCAAAAGTGAGCACCATAAAGGATTTGTGGCACACATTTATGCACAAAACTTTAATTGCTGGAGTTATCAACCTACCCCCCCTAGAGCGAAAGAAAGATAAAAGGGCTTTGTTTAGTTTCCTAGCCCTTTCCGTGGCAGCCAAATGTGGCAGAGCCCAACCCCCAGTGCCTTGAAACAAAAGCCCAAGATATTTATAGGCCCTAACTTGCTCTATTTCCTCCTCCTCAATAAACCACCCATGACCCAGTTTCCTACATGTAAAAACCACTACTTTTGTTTTGGCATAATTAATCTCTACAGCATTGACCCGGCAGTATTTTTTAAAAAAACAGCCAAGGATTGCCTCAGGCCTATCTGTGTACGCGAAAGAAGCACCGGATCATCAGCATACTGTAAACAAGAAACATGAGTATAACCACAGGAGAATAGCACTTCCTGGGGGAAGATCCTTACTCAAATCATTTAAGTACAAATTGAAAAGGGTGGGAGCCAGGATACTGTTATGGGGCTAGATTGTAGTTGATTTGTATGATTATGTTTATTTTAGGGTTTGTGTAATGGTGGAATTAGCCTGTTTATTCCTTTATTTGCACTGATCCTATGGTCATACAAAATTAAATGCTTATTTAAGTAAGAATTTTGAATAACAATTTCAGTACACAAATCTTTTGCCAGAAATTTGCCTACGGCTTATTCAAAATTGATTAGTGCCCTATATACATTTTGTTCCTTGCTGACGTTTGTTATTATATTTCATTTATAGGTTTTATTATTGTGTTGGATTGTATTACACGTTCTGTCTGTGATTTGTATCTTTTATATATGTTTCTGCAATGGCCACATGGCTACGCAATAAACTGAAACTGAACAGACTCAGGCAGCCCCATCTCATGTAACATACATGTTCCTGGTGTGAGTAGTTTATGTTCACATTTCCTTTCCCAATATATATATATATATATATATATATATACAATAAAATCTCTACCCAATCCAACCCCAACCCCGCCCCCCCAACAGCCTCCCACCCAGTCCCTATCCCTGCCTGCCAAAAGCTTTAAGAAAAAGAAAGGCCTTATACCGCCTCTGAAAGATGCTCAGGCTCGGACTCAAATGAACCTCCAAGTGGAGGGACTTCCACAGCATCGGGGCAGCAACTGAGAATGTGCTCCTGCACGCCCCTGCCGTACAGACAAGGGTGGCAGATGGAACCCACAGGAGGGCACTCCTGGCCGACTACAGGGGCTGCAGCGGGGCATGGTAGGATAAGCGGTCTTTCAGTTAAGTGGGGCCCAGGCTGTTTAGGGCTTTAAAGGTCAAACCCAGCACCTTAAATTGTGCCTGGAAAGCTATAGGCAGCCAGTGCAGACCTTGGAGCACTGGTGTAATGTGCTCCCGGCAACTTGTCCCTGAAAGGAGCCAAGCCACCGCATTCTGCACCAGCTGCAGCTTCCGAACAGTCATCAAGGGCAGTCCCACACAGAGCGTATTGCAGTAGTCTAGCCTTGAGGTGATGAAAGCACAGATGACAGTAGCTAAATCTGAATCAGAGAGAAAAGGCCGCAGCCTCCTTGACAGATGGAGTTGGTGAAAGGCGTGTCACGGTTTTGGGGGTCCAGCACCGCACTTTCCTGGGTTGGGTGACTCAATTTCCCTTACTTGTAGCCCACCTTAACCAGTTTTCTCTCTGGCTGGTCCAGTTCTGCAAAGGGGATAATCCTTCTGCCACCCAAACTTCCAGGGAGCCTACCGTTTACACACTCTCTCTCTCTGGGTTTGCAAGAGCTTGAAAACTCACTTGTGTTCCCAACATAGACCACAGAACACTTCTTATCAAAGAAGAAAGTTTATTGATTACATAAGCCGATATAGTTTGATACAGAGTGGCTAATAAAATGAAAAGTAATATAATGCATTCCTATTCTATACTGGGAGAATCCCTACATAAATCTTACCCTATAGAAAGTCCATAAGCTTGAGGTTATTCTCAGCCAGGTGTAAGGGCTGGGCGCTTTGTCTCTTAGTTGGTAGAAAGCAAAGCTCTTCCTCTCACTGCATGTCTTCCAGTAGACTCGCTTGCTGGCATGCAAGATGCAGATGAGCTCTCAGCTCCAAGAGATAGCAGGAGATGGATCTCTCTTTGTCTTGTCTCTCAGTTTAAATACCTTTCCAGAGTTCTTTGTTTGCTCTTCCCGCCCAGGGATTTTGTGCCTTCAGTCACATCTGCAGGAAAGGTGCATTTGCAACTGAATGGCCCCTGTCTGGCTCTTTGCAGAGGTGTTGAGATTTTCCTGAATACACATTCTTTTGTCTCTTTCCCTTGCATGAAATGAGTTTCTAGCTCTTAGTTTTACATTACATGGTTACATGAAGCAAGTTTACAGTTCTCAGTTTTAACATTACATATGTGTTTAACCTTCAGCTTTACATATTTGTTAGACCTATAGTCCGATATCTCTCCTGTGTGGTCTTATGTTTCTTCATGACAAGGCGCTCCTGGGCACTGCCGCCACCTGACCAGAGGAGGCCAGACCCCATCAATAAGAGGTGTCCCAAGACTGGCCAACCATCACAAGACCGGCCAATCATTATCACTTCAGTCTTGTCAGGATTCAGCCTCAATCGGCTCACCCTCATCCAGTCTCCAACAGCAGCCAGGCATCGGGTAAGCACCGATACTGCAGGACTTGGGTCAGATGAAAAAGAGAGGTAGAGCTGACTGTCAGCAGCATATTGATGACACCTCATCCCCAACCTCTGAATGACCTCACCCAACGGCCTCAGATACACACTGAACAAGAGGGGGGACAGAATCAAACCCTGCAGGACACCACAGCGAAGGTCCTAAGGAGGTGACTGACGAGCAACTGCCCATCACCACCTGCTGGGACCTCCCTGACAGGAAAGAGTGGAACCACTCGAGTAGTCCCGCACCCCCCCGCCAGGTCCCACAGTTGTACCAACAACACCTCATAATCAACTGTATCAAAGGCTGCAGAAAGTTCTAATAAAATCGACAAGGTAGAATTCCCCTTGTCCATCTCCAGGCGCTCGTCATCGACCAAGCCACAAGCGCAATCTCTGTGCCATACCCAGGATGAAAACCTGACTGAAACAGGTCCAGGAATCCAACAGCATTGAGATGTGCCTGAAGCTGTTGGGTAACCACCTGTTCAATAACCTTCCCTAAAAAGGAAGGTTAGAGACAGGCCAATAGCTGACCTGGGCGTCAGCATCCAGGGTTTTTTTTAAGCAGAGAGTGGACCACCGCAGTTTTAAGGGCATCCAACACCCTCCCCTCCCAAAGGAAGGTGTTGACATCCCCAGCTAACAATGGCCCCAATGACTCCCAGCTGGATTTCACCAGCCAGGACAGGCAAGGATCTAGTTCACAACTGGTTGCCCTCATTTCTCCAAGCACACACCCCACATTGGTGAGTGATACCAACTGAAACTGATCCAAATAAACAGGACTAGACTGAGCTTCCATAACCCCATACTCTGACTGCAGTTGAAATGGCAGTTGAATAGCACCCAAGTTGTGGTGAATACAAGCAATTTTGTCTTGAATTAATTAAAATGTCACAGCAGGCAACATGACTTCATGTCCTGATGGAGACAGGCTGGATTAACCAGGCCCCTCACAACCCAGCACAGCTCCACGGGACGAAACTTTACAGATGCTATGATGGCGAAGAAGAAAGCTTTCTTCACCACCATCACAGCCACGACATAGTCCTTCAAAAATGATCTATAGTTGGCTTCAGTGCAAGGTCAAACGCCACCTGCGCTTTAGCCGCCTACCCTCCTACTTCAGCTGCCTCAGGTCCTCAGTAAACCAAGGGGACCTGTGCTGATGAAGTGGAGGGAGTGGATGCCGGGGTGTGATCATGTCTATGGTCATGGTCAAGAAATCATTCCACAAAGTGACCAGGTCATCGACAGAGCAGCCGTCAAGGCCAGCGGGTATATCCCCCAAAGAATTCTAAAAACCAATTGGGTCCATCAGTCTCTGGGGGTGGACCACCCTGACGAGGGCATTGGAGGGCCAGGAACTGGGCCTTCAGGAGGTAATGATCCGACCATTATTATTATTATTATAAACATTTATATAGCACCGCCATTTATATACCTGGTGCTGTACAGAACATAGACAGACGTGGTCCCTGCCTATGGCTTACAATCTAAAAGACAAGGAGGGAGAGACAGGGAGAGGGGACAGTGGGAGAGACAGGGGAGAAGACCGACAAACATTCAAGCAGATGCGAAGACTCAGGTGCGTGTGCTTGGCTTGGTTACAATCAGGTTGCAGCAGTCTGCAGAGGAGGGCAGACAGTAAGTATATGGGGAACGACTAGCAGGCATTGGGAAAGACGGTGAGGAAAAAGTGGGTCTTGAGGAGGGATTTGAAGGAGTGGAGGGAGGGGGCAAGGCGGATGTGGGTAGGGAGGGAGTTCCAGGCATGGGGGGCAG
>QEPC01011631.1:697196-715119 GCA_003113815.1 Sphenodon punctatus
CCACCAACCTCTCTGTAAAGCAAGCCAAGCACACGCACCTGAGACTTCGCATCTGCTTGAATGTTTGTTTGTCTTCTCCCCTGTCTCTCCCACTGTCCCCTCTCCTTGTCTCCTCCCTCCTTTTTTTTGTCTTTTAGATTGTAAGCCACAGGCAGGGACCATGTCTAATTCTATGTTCTGTACAGCACCAGGTCACATGACTGGCGCTATATAAATGTTTATAATAATAATCCCTTATCTCTCCCTCTGTTCCCCCTTCCCTGTCTCCCCTCCCCATCTTTAGATTGCAAGCTCTCGGGTAGGCACTCTGTAAAGCACCAGGTACATTGCTTTCACTATATAAAAACGTATTATAATAATAATAATAATACAATTTTTGCCAGTTGATCTAGTTTAGGCATGGCAATTTTTTGTTTTCCCTGTATTTTAATGTTTTCCCTCCTATTGAGACTTGGCTGATTTGCAAGATGCCTTTTTCTTCACTCAGAGTGTTGGAAGGAGTAGTCTCCTTAGCGTTAGAACTACAGAGCCATGGGAGTGGCTCTATACTTAAGACAGCTACCTGGAAAGGTGGGTCCCTTTCCCTGGGGCTGCTAGTCTGGGGAGAAGGTGAGACTCCAGCTCATTCTGCATTTTCCTTCTCTTGGTGTGGCACGCTGGTTCAGTGGGATAAACTGGTATGTATGATAAATTAGTACTTCTCGGTGACTGAACATATGCAGATGAATTGGGCATTCTCAGTATCAGCTACTGAAGCCACCTTCCCTTTTCTTTCCCTCAATTTAATTGCTGTGATTAATACACCCATTCAAATCTTTGGCAGCATGGGTCGATTGCAGGAAAAGGAGCTGGGATTATTATGCTGGGGACACATTACAAGAGCAGCAACTACATGCTGGCCCCAGGAAGGGGTGGGAGTGTTTAAAGCAGTGAGCTGAGATGAGAGAAAAGGAAACTGCCCTGCTCCCTGTGAATTTCCAGCCTGGTTGTGTTCTTCTTGGAGCTGTCTATAGCACTCCCCCACCCCACAGATGTACATATGCATGTTCTCACTTGCTTAGGTTAATATAAATGTCTTCCCCAGAGTTCCCTTTTTCTTCCCCACCCAGCACTTCTTCAGGCACTTTATCCACATCTACCCGATTGCTGGTTGATAGGATGGAATTGAACAATCTACTAGGATTCTTTTACTTTGCAATTGCAAAGTACAACCAAGGGCTAATTTTTTTCTTTGTCCCTCTCTCTGATGCCAGTGACCATCCAATGACACCAGTCCTCATGTATAACAATGATACTTCATACTAAGCAGCTTTATGTGGGTCAGGGCTGTCAGAAGTCATGTGAGACAGCACAGCTTTTCCAAGGGAAAATCAGCTGATTGTTTCATCTCCACAGGGCTTTCCTAGTTCATGTTCACCTGCTTCAAACCCTTTTGTTCTACCCTCAGACGATCCCAAAGTCTGATACGCGGTTTGGCTGCACCTCTCCTGACTGGAAGGTAGTCGAGACCTGTCTAACTATGGAGTGTACAGTGCCAGGTACAGTGCTGGCACTATAGAAGGAAATAATTTTAATGAATAGTTCACCTTTCTGATAGCTCCATTGCACCATTCTCTGGTGAGAGCCAGGCAAACACCTACCTGCTTCCTTCCATGCAGTCTTGTTAGGAGGAGGAAGTTCCTTTGCTGAGTCACAGTTGAAAAGAAACAGGATTCAGCCAGGACCATAGGAGCCATGGCTCTGGGGCCCCTGCTTTCCTGCACTTTCAGAAGTTACACAGAATTCCTTCCACCACAAGGTCCCTTTGATTCTGCAGAGCAGCAGTGACAGGGCTCCCTCCCAGTAGCTGTGGCCTGTGCTTTTCTTTCCATGAGGGAAAAAAACATGTTTAAATAGCACATTTGTGTTAATTGTTACAGGGGGTGTGGTTGTGGGGCACTGCACATTCCAAGGGCAGCTCTGGATTCAAGTAGTAATTGCTGAGAAGGGAGTTCTCTACTTTAGCTGCTTGCCACACAAGTCCTCCACTTCTTTTTCAAAGTTAAAGTCAGTTCTGAGCCATGTGGCCCATCAGGCTGGTGTGGTTAAGACACACCAGTTTCTGGGTGTGTTTTAAGTGAGACCCTATGCCACATGGCCACTCAGGAGCCATAAATCTGACTGCCCAAAATCTGGAGTGCTCCGTGCAGGGCCAGCCACCTCGGCGCCGCCCATTTGAAGTGCTCCCCACTTACTCCACTTGAGAGGGTTCTCTATGGCAAAGCCAATCAGCAGCCAGGCCTCCTCTTCAATTGCCTTGCTTATTTAAAAATACCCTGTAGCTCGTAGCGGACAAGGCCATGATAGAGCTAGCACCATGTCCAACCACCTTTGACTTCCCCAACCAATGGGCCAGGCATCCATTCACAGCTTGGTAGACTGTATGTGCCCATCTAGCAGAATACCAAACAGGACTTGAACCCACAGCCTTCAGGAATGTCAAGTGTCTTAACTACTTAGCCAGCAACCCATGTTTACTGCATTTTTTCCCCCATTGCCACCACTGGGGAAGATATAGCAAACACAGGTCCCCATCACTCAGCCTAGTACAGCCAGAGATTTTTCTTTAGGTTCCCGACATACCAATTAATGTCATTTGATAGGATGACTCCACATCTTTGCTTGGGTAATCCACCATGAAGTGGATTGCTGACCATGTGCCATTCTTCACTTTTACTCAGGCCTAAAAATCTGTGCCCCATGTCATCCATTTTTACTGTACCCCTCACTGGGAATCTAGCCATGGTTTTTCAGAGTGAAAGCAAGCCTATTACAGCACACTCATGGGAGTTTTGGATTCATAGCTCAAGCTACGGTTCCTTTTAAATCCCAGGTGGCAGAAGACCTTCAAACCCCTCCTAACAGTCTCTCTCTGCCATCAGTCTTGCCTTAGCTCTTCCTTCCCACAGATTACTCCTTTGTCCATGCCTATACCATCTTCTCCTTCAGGATTCCCCTTCGCCCTCAGTAAATCAGCTAAACATGAGCACTTGCAACTTTATGACTGCATCCCTGCCGCTCCCTTTGTTCTCATCTCCCTTGTCCATAGCAGGGACCTGTCTAATTTACAATTGGTTTAGGGCCAGGCGTATTTCTGGTGTGATGTAAATGGTGACATGCCAATTGCTCAGCTGAAGGTTTTAATATACAGATACCTGGCAGCTCTAACGAGGGTGGCTTGGATCCTCAGAATTTCACCTGAGACTACACCATTTGAGTCTTTTGAAAAAAGCAATAGAAACATACAGGAGAACTGCACTATCTTGAGTAGCAGATTTTAAGAATGCAAGAGCAAAGAGTTTGTTTAGAAGCATCTACTAGTTCTGCAAGGACTGAGGGGGGGCATATTTGTCACATGGGTTATAGTACACAAGTGTTTGGCTTAAGATTGTTCATTGAGGACACCCCTTCTTGAGCTCATACTTAGATTGGGTAATGGAGAGGAGCTCAAGAGGGGGGTAATGGATGGGAGGTTTCAGATCATGAATCTGTGCCATGGGTCCATCCTCCGTCCTTGTCCTTATTTTTGCTCCCTTCCTGAGCCTGCTCTCTGTTGTTGCTTAACAGTAGTGGATGGATCCAGGGGCCAGATCCAAGGGACCAAATAAAACATCTGCATCAGGGTGTCCTTATCCCAAGCTTTCAAACCCTCTTATCAAGGCAGCTGGGCTGAGGGGCTTGGGGCATCACAGCTCAGAGTGTGGGGTTTTATTACAGAGACCTGGGATTTTCCTTGTTATCCCTCCTTGCCCTCATCCACCTTGCCCCCCACCCTCCACGTCCCTTCTCAGAGTCCACTTCTTCCACTCCACCCTGCCTAACTCCTGCTAATCATCCCCACCCAAGATTATGCCCCGCCTGTTATCCGTAAACTCCCAATTTACTGTAACCAAGCCAAGAAACTGTACCTGAGCTCTCGCATCCTCATGAATGTCACATCCCTTGTCTCTCCCTCTGTCCCCGTTCCGTCTCCCCTTCCCCAGTCTTTAGATTGTAAGCTCTCGGGCAGGGACCGTGTCTATCTTGCGTCTTGTAAAGTGCCAGGTACATCGCTGGCGCTATATAAATGCTAATAATAATATTTCAGATAGATATGCCAGGTGTGTGGGAAGAATACAAGGAATGACAGGCATGCTCTGTACCCAGTAATAGAGACCAGCAAGAGAAGTGCAGTTACTTATATACACACACACAACTTTATTGATGCAAGTAGCTTATGCTCACTAACACTAAACAATATTTGGACAAACATATGAACACAAATAAGGTTATTTGCTTGGGTAATCAAATATACAGATCATTGCTGGGTGAGATAGTCAAAGGCTTCACTTGCAGCAGCTGCATTTTGTCTCAGCTGTCCCTTTGCAAATACATCCCTGGGCACATTTGGTGCAGCCAGCTGGGCAACAGGAACAGCAACCTGAAAGGTAATGGAAAAAACCCTCAAAGTGTTATGGTCTGTTCAGACCAGACAGTGACCATATAATGGGGACGGGGGGAGGCCTCAGTCTTTGGGACAAGACCCAACTTTGCCTCTATGAGCCAACAATGCATCCTGCATAAACAATAATGGGAAAACTACGAAGACAATGGCGAGACTACAAAGACAATGGCGAAAACTACGAAGACAATGGCGAGTACTATAAGTAGTCTGGGCCTCAGGACTTGAGTCTAGACATCTTCCAGCATCAGTACGGTTTACCTAAGGAAGGACTGAAGAGCTGGTCCTTAGCAAAACCAAGTTACAGTCCAGTGTGGTGGGGGACGAGGAGAAGGGGGCATCTTCTTTGCAGTTTCCATTTATTTGAAGGAGCATATTAAAAGCCAAGATGCTTACTCATTCTTGCTCCCCACCCTCCCAGTCTCATTTTATGGATGCAATATCTTCCCTTCTCCCCCTTCCCCACACACTCTTTTCTTGAGGGCAAGGAGAAGAAGAGGAGATGTCTTTTGTTCTCAAATATACATTAGTCTCTGCCAAGGCAGAGCTGAAGGAGGCTTGCTAGTGTTCTAGTCCATTTGTCAGACTGTGTGCAAAAAGCATTTCTGTACATGATGGGCAAGGTAGGACATGGGTACGTTGAGTCAAGTACATATGTTCAACTGCCCAGAGGGGAGCACTCATCCCAGCTCCGTTTCCCTTGCAACACCTGCTCACTAGAGTGCTACAGCTACTGGAAGGACTAAACTGCAGTTCAGACTTAAGATGCAAGAAAGACTAGAGGAATACATTCATACACCATGTCTTGCAATAATAGCAGGAGGAAGTCACCCAATAGTAGCTTGGAAGAGATTAGTATTTGAGAGAGTGCCAAGGTTGAAACATACATTACTTCAGGGCTGCTCTGGTCCAGTATGTCAGAAGAGGATATATACACAACAGGAACTAGACACTTTAATTCTAGGGATCTATTTAGTCTGCATTTGACCTATCAGGCCACAGATCGCTACGTAGAAGATTGGCTACCAAAGGAAAAGTAAGCTACTCACTTTTTGTGCATGATTTACATTTGCAGTTTTTGCATTTGCAGTTGTCACCACAGGTGCAAACGCCTCCTAGAAGAGAACAAAACTGTTAAGTCATGTTAGTTGAGAAACCCAACACACTGCATCTTTAAGGATCAGGGCAATACTGCTTTGGGAACCAACCAGACAGGCCCCTGGAGCTACAGGCATGACATGATTTAATTTTCTACTGGAGTTTGTAAACAAGGGCTGCAAGCTACAAGCCACCTACTCTAGAGTAGCCCCATTGAAGCCCTCTAGAGCAAGTGCTTTGCAGCCAAGGTATCTAGACAGAGCGTCACATCCTGCTAAGTTATGACCAGGATCAGTACTGACTCAGAGTATTCTAGGACTGAAAGGGACCTCGAGGAATATCTAGTCTACTATTACAAGATATATTTTTAGAAGTCCAATTTCAGTCGCTAACTAACAGGAAAAGCAATAATCAGTATTGGCTTGCAGATTGCTCCCGGGCCGGCCTGTGGCATACCCTGCGCCTCAGGGGTCCCCAGATCTAGAGTAGCTCGGAGAATGTAGCAGAGAAGGGGCAGCAAGAGAAAGAATTCGGACTAAACAAAGTAAACGCCACCTGTCTAAGGAACTACTAGCATCAAACCCTCCCCGGCGCCTCTTGTCTCAAGTGACCACGACAAGGCACGGATTAGGAAGGGTCAGCCGGGTCCCCATCAGTCAAGACGCAGGAGGAAACAAGGAAAGGGGCGAGGGCTCGCTCACCGATAGAGCAGGGACAGTCTTCTCGGGGATCCATCGCTCGCTCGCTCGCTCGCTCGGCTTCCACCAGCTTCAAGAAGAATACGGCTCAGCGGTTTCTCCTAGAGCCCCAGCTGCCTCCTATTTATCCCATCAGCGAGGGGAGGGACGCGAGAACAACACCCCCGGTGCACACGGCTCTGCGGAGGCAGCTCTTAGGGAGCCGGGTACAGCGGCAGGCATGTGCCGTTGTGTGCATCACAGGGGGGTGGGGCGCTCAGCTGATGCCGAGGAATGATCAGCCAGACAAAGCAGTGGGTCCGCCTCCTCTGCGCGCCGGGGCCAGCGCTTCCAGAGCCGGGCGCACTGTTCTGGGGGACGCAGGACCAACCGTGCGCCTAAGGCTACATTCGGTTCCCCGCGAGGCTGTACCTGTGCACGCCCCTCACAGCGGGGACGTCAGAGTTGCCAGGGGCCGTGAAGCGCAGCAGCGACAGGTGGCTGTTTTTTATTTGGCGCAGGGTGGGATCCTGTCCCTACCCTCAAGCACTGAATTAGCTCAAGAGGGGAGCAAGAGCAAAGAGGAGGGCATGCACTCAAGGAGGAATAGGGGATGGATCCAGAATGCAGAACCTTCCCTATCCTAGTGAACTCACTCCTTAAAAACCCCTGCCTCCAAGTCCTTCCTCCCTGACCAACAAAGCTTGTATTACTTGTCAAAGTGCTGCCTCTAAGCTCCTTCTAGATAGGTCGGAGGGGTGGGAATCCCTGAGCACAGACATCCTATGGCAGCAGTAGCTATTTATTTATTTATTTATTTATTTTTGCCCATGTGACCCTTTTAGACATTTAAATATCCCAGGTCTCCAAACAGTAGCAAAGTCATAGAGAGGGGGCATCCTCCCCATTAAAGTCAGTGGCTCAGCTTGTATTGTCTTTAATAGATGGAGGATTGCATATCAAAT
The DNA here is from genome assembly GCA_003113815.1 of Sphenodon punctatus. NCBI lineage: Eukaryota > Metazoa > Chordata > Lepidosauria > Sphenodontia > Sphenodontidae > Sphenodon > Sphenodon punctatus. The sequence goes on from QEPC01011631.1 coordinate 704,417, forward strand.
ATCAACCAGTATAGCAACCCTATCTGCATATGGTGCAAACCACTGGCCCCCACTTGAGGCCTCAGCTCACTGGGTGTTTTTAGACAAGCACCTTTCCACCTATCCAACAGGAACCTCTTGTATACACCAATCACCCACCCATCATGCATGTTGCAGGGCTGCATTGGTGGCACCCTATGCAACCCTGCAATATGCAGGGCGATGGGTGATTGGTGGGTAATAGGTGGGGAGGCACTTGTCTAAAAAACACCCAAAGTCTGACTTAGTTTTGGGGATCCATATTCACTACACTTTAAACACAGTGAACACAGGTCCCTGGCTAGTGTATTCTCAGCAAGGATACCAGAGCTGCAGGGATCTAGGAAGACTTTCTCTCCTCTCAGGGGATACAGAGAACTTGGCAGTCATCACACCAGTGACATGGGGCATAACCCTCCATTCATTAAGATCAATAACAAAACTCCCATTGCCTTTAATGGCAGAGGATGGCTTCCATGGTCTTTCAATCTCTTCCCAAGAGACGCAGGAAGTTAAGGAAGCTCTGAGCTCATTCCATCTGGCACACAGGTAGACATGTGTCTGTCCTTTCCAGAGCCAAGAGGAATGGTTTCTGGTTTTTAGAAGTGACTAGTGATGTTGAGTACCCAACTTGGGATACTGTAAGACAGAGATTCTTGACCTATGGGTTGAAATTCTAAATGGGGTCATGTGATGCAGATGAGGTCATGATCCTGATAGTTTTGGGTGTACTTTTCACAGGGTGTTTTGTTGGCTGGGGTCACAGGATGACAGTTAAGCCCCAAAATGGGTTCCCACAGGCAAAATGTTTGGGAAGCATGGCTGTTCCAGATCAGGATGCTCTGGTAGACAGGGCACCTGATCTCTGAAAATCCAGCTCCTCTAAAGTGTCTCAAGTTGGGCACCCAAAATGACTAGCTGCTTTTGAAAATCAGCCTTATTTTTTACATGAGCTGAGCTGATCCTGTTTTGGCAATACCTCTGTCAAACACAAAATACTTTGATGTTAGGCTTTTATTATTTTAAAGCGCTGTACAAATCTCAACTACAAAGAAGCAGAACCACATTTCCAGGGAACCATCTTAACATGTCTATCCCCATTTTACAGAAGAATGCCTTCAAACATTATTATTTATACACTACTTTTTTACCACCTAGTTAAAAATGCCTTGCAAACCTTACCCAGTTCATCCTTGCAACAACCCTATGAGGTAGGTCGTTAACTTATTATTCAGATGGAGAACTGAGGCCAAGACATAGTGAATTGCCCAAGGTCACCCAGCAAGTTCATGGCTAAAAATGGGATTTAACAAGCTTTTCAGGTTCAAGTCCAGCAGCTCCAGTGAACTTCATCCTGGAATGTGGGTGGATGATGCTCCTTTATCTGGAAAACTGAGTTGATTTTGCAAAGGGGCCTAAGTATAGAATGAGGAGGCTAATTTTAGGGAGGCAGGTTTTCAAACTGAAGCCAAAGTGACTTTTGTCCAAAACCACACAGCAGATTAGTGTCAGAACAAGTCCCTGAATGAAGAACACCATGCATGCACTCTTCCCCTAGACCTGCTGCCTCCTAAACCCAAATTAGCATGTCACATGCGTTCCTTTATTGCTTGTTTATCTAGCAGGTTGAGGTGACTCGTGTCAACTATGGATCCCTTTGAAATATTATATCGGATGTTAATACATGTGTTATAGTTTAGCACCCTGGTGGGCAAAAAAATATGATTCTTTGCACACAGCTCCCTAGAGGGATGGCAAATGAGTGCTCAGAATGACAATTACCTTCTTTATTCATCCAAGCCACTTGGCAGCAAAGAAGCTAGAGGCATTTTCAGAGAGAGTACAGATTGCTGGCTTGATCAGGAAACCCCTACGCCTTGTCTACAATGAGCCTTTTGCTTAACATCCCCTATTTCTGCACTGCAGCTCTTATGGTTGCAATAATGTTAGTATTGCTTGTTGGTGTGTGGTAGCTGAGTGGTTAATGCATTTCACTAAATCCCTGAAGGGTGTACATTCAAGTCCTGTTTGACCTCACACTGGATGGCCACCTCCAGTCTACCCAGCTGTGAATTAACGGGTACCTGATCCAATGGGTTGGGAAAGTCAAAGACAGTTGAATTTGGTGCTATCCACTCCCTTGTAGACTGAAGAAACATGTGCCTTAACCATCCAGTCTGATGGGCTTCCTGGTCAAGATGGACTTGGCTAGGATTGTTTGGATGCCAATGACTGATGATATTTTTACCACAAGATTTTCTAGTCTTGTAAATGGCACAGTGATAAAAAAAATCCAGCCTTTAATCCTGTTTCCACTGGTGAGATGCAGGTGTTATTTCAATGATGGGAAATTGCTACTTTCTGATTGGTCTCAAGAGCCACTTGAGCAATCAGTGGCAAAACAAAGAGAGACAATATGCTCAGGGAGAAGTGAGACACAGGTTAGCTCAGTATGTTTGTTTATAGAAGGAGAAAAACACTCCCAAGCATGATAAGACTAGACCCAAGCCAAAACCCACTATGTTTCCTATTGGCTCTAGTGGGTTTTAGATCAGGCCCTATGTTTGCATGGCCGACCAAGGAGAAAGAGAGACAAGATAGAGACATATTTGGGCAGAAAACTCTGCCCAAGGCTAGTACAGGCCTGATGTATTAGGCTCTTCTCAGCCCAGGCCCAAAGTGTCCTCCATAGAGCACTGTGATGTCACTGTGCTCTGTAGGGTGTGATCACATTGGAAGGGTAGGGGGCCCAGTGCTTAATTTATAATAAATGAATTGCCAGGCCTAAGCCTGCACCAGCAGCCACATCTTCTGCCCCAGAACTTGTCTGACCAGGGAAACATGCCCTGTTCTCCAACTAGCAACCCAACCACTGGACTAATCTGTCTCTCTACAGCTGAGTATAAAACGGGAGTTCTTGTAGTTTAATCTAGATAATGATCAGCACAGGGTAGAGCAGGAAAGCCGTTAATCAAAGCCAAGTAAGCCATCCAGTTTTTTGTGGCTTTCATTTCCAACCCTGAAATGGACAATATCAGTCTTTTCTTGATCTTTCATATTTTGGGGGTGCACATTCCTACTGGGAACATTTCCCAGGGCTCAGTCCCTTGAATTTAACTGAGGGGCTGAACACTGGCAATCCCCCCACCCCCCATTAAGCCCGGGGGGGTGGACAACACCTCATTCCTGACTCTTTTCTAACATAGACCAACCCCTGTGGAGCACCAAGATGTCACTGTATTCCATAGGAGTGGGGCCTCCCACTGATGGAAAGTCCAGATCATGGGACCTGAACTAACAATGGCCCTGCTCCAACCTGTTGGGATCAGTCAAGTCTCAACAGGCTTGGGATGGGTCAAGGCATAAATGAGGCAAATAACTGAAGACAACTAACACAAGATGGAAACTCTCAGAAAAATCCTTATCTGAAGATACACAAGCTGTGTGGAGATGGTGGAATGGCAGGGGGCACGCTCCCCTGACTTACCAAATGCCAGTGCCCACACTCCAACTGCTGTGTGCCAGGAAGGGAGAAGCTCCAACCCTTCCCCCAACCCAGGGAGCAGCCTGGAAAAATATGGCGTCTCGGCTGTCCAGTTACAGCTGCTCACCACACCAGGCTGGGCAGCCCAAGTTATGGAAACTTTTAGTAAGGGATGGAGCTATTGCTTTCCCTCCAACCTCCTAACTTTATGGGGGGCATTTGTCCCCCATGTAAATTATGCCCCTGCTGCTAGCAGAAAAATGTGAGTGAAATCCTAGCTCCACTGAAGTCAATGGGAATTTTGCTATTTAATTAAATAGAGACAGGATTGTACCACGTGTGTAAAGTTCAAGATGCGAGAGTCTAGAGCAGAGGGTGCAGGTGAGATCACACCATCTGTGGATGGGGCCCCAATTCCAGTTACCATAAGACCTACTGCTCATGGCTTTGGTGCTGTCTTGGGCCAGGGAATTATATTTACGTCTCAAAATGGGGTTCTACTGGCAAAACACAAAGGTTTTGCTGGGCTAAAGTGAAAGGAGGCATGCTCATAAAGCATTCTCCTGTATGTGCACCAATACGCACATCTCCTAAATTACTGAACCAGCTCCCCCCAGCTTCTGTAAAAAGAATGATGCTGGCTTTTACTAGCTTCTCACATCAAGCATTTTGAAACAGCTTGCAATATCGAAACCACTATGTAGACTTGGCAGCTGTGAGGTCATGTGAACTTCAAGTCATCAGGACTTGAGGCGTGACCCTGACACCACATGTGTTACCCATACGTGCCAATGAAAAAACGGTGGTAAAAGCATCACCACATCCTGATGCTGAGGGCTGACATGAGGCCAGAGATATTGTCCATTGGATGGACAGATGGAAAAATCATTGCACATGGCTAACCTGTGTAACTCATTGCCAGAGGATGTTGTAGAGGCCAATAGCACAACACAAAAAGGGTTGGATAAGTTCTTAGAGGATAACTCCATAAATGACTATTAGTCAAGTTGGTCAGGGGATGAGGTCTCTAACTGCTGGAGATTTGGAATGAATAGCAGGAAATTGATCATTCCATCATGACCTGTAGTGCTCTATGCTGAAGAAACCAAAATTGGCCCCTGTCAGAGACAATGCTGGGCTAGATGGGCCACCTATGTATATTTTTCCAGGTCACTTATGAAACATACATGTTGCAGGGCCTGCATTGGCACCTATAATTTTTGTATTTATTTTTTTTTATAAGTGGCCTGGAAAAATATACATAGGTGGCAACCCTAGCCATTGATTTGACCTAGTATGGCACTTCTTCTGTTATGTTATGTTTTTACACAAGCAGAAATTCCCAAAGCATAGGAAGGGGAATACATCAAGCATTAGCCATAAGCTAATTAAAAGATTCCCAAAACAGTATGCTTTTATTCAAACATGATTCCATATTAAGACACAAAATTATGTGCCATGGTCCTTCCTAAACTAGGGCTACCCCAAAGCATGCTCTTGTCTATCTACCTAGGACCTGTTGGAATTTGATTAGTGGTCAAAAAAAAAAAAAAAAAAAAAAAAAAAAAGCTTGAATTCTTAGTAGCAACAGATTAGTAGTAATCAACACCTTGGAGATTGTTTCTAAATTAAAATAATCTACTTTATTGAGAAGTACATTGTGATAGGAAAGGCCTATCCCTAGGCCTTACTAGCTAGCTGCCACCAGCATGGTGGCCGGTCATGTTGAAGGTCAGAGAGAGAAGATAGGAATGGAGAAAGGTCAGGAAGAAGGAGGAAGTCCAGTAGGAGCTTCCTGGGCACATCCCACCTGGGAGGGGGCTTAGAAGCAGAGATCAGGAAAGGTTAAAGTGACACTCACAATAACTCACTATCTCTACTCCCAATGCCCCTAGTGGTCATTAGGGTTTGTTGGTGCAAAAGGTCGATGCCATCTGGAGCTGTTTCTCCAACAGGACCCAACCCATTACCATCTGAGTTCCCAAGCTCCATTGAGCAGTGATTAGTTATTGACAGAATGTATTCTGCGGCTGTGCAGAATACATAGATGCAAGACTTTCCTGAGTATATCAATAGAGAAAGAAAGGGAAAACTCCCCAGAGTCCCACAAATAGCTTTCACTGGGATAGCAGACATGGTAGTTTTTACAAGGGACAAATGATACACAACTGATGCAGATGCAGATGCAGATGTAGATGCAGGCTGCTCTCAGGGCACTTGCACACATTACCGGGGGGGGGGGGGAGCGAAACTCCTGTGAGGGCAATCACGGCTTTATTCTCATGGGAATTAGCGCACGTAGGAATGCGCTTTTCCACTTTTCTCCCATGAAAACACCCATGATTGTAAGAGCTACATTGGGGAACCTGGTCATGCACGAGTCTTCTCATGAGAGAAAAGCAGAATAGCGCATCCTACATGCACTAATTCCTGTGAGAATAGAGTAATGACTGCCCTCACGGAAGTCCCCCCCCCCCCCATGTGAGAAAGCGGCCTCTGTCTTGGTGGGTGAAGGATTGCATTTTGAGTTGTAACTCTTGGGCAGGTAGGACCCCCCCCCCCCCATGTTCAAACCCCCTCAGAACTGAGCCCTGCATGCAAAGAGAATGTGCAGTGGCCTGCATCCATCACGCAGTAATCATCTTCTGCACTTGAGCACTGGAAGGATTCAGGATGTGTACTATGTGAAATGCTTGCAAGCAAGGTGTAATTTGCTGTGGTGTAAGTTGCTCCTGAGCAAAGTGCCTACGCATTTGTTGGCCTTCCAGAGCAACTCACTCTTGCTACAGAATGACTGTTTTAAAGCTTATGTAGACACTTTGTTCCCAGGAAAATTCCACTTGTGCCAGAACAACTTGCACACATTCAGGCTATTTCCCCCCCACAACAACCTGCTCCCTAGCAAGTGACAGTGGAATACAGTTCAGTGTGTCTGGGCCAATGAGTCAGATGTGGCTACCATGACTTGTGAAGTCTTGTTACAAAAAGCTTTTTTTCAAAAATGAAATATTAATAACTGTGTTACCTTGGTGGCAATATTAATAGTACCTGTTATTCTTTACATTGAAAACATTTTCTTAATCACTCCCGTAACTTCTATAACATTTTTACTACTGGAACTGCAGCCACTGTGTATTGGTTGTGGCTACATGCATGGCCACAGCAAAAATTTCCTTTGGAACCACTGGTCTCTGCAGTTATTGAAACATGGGACAGCTGTTAAGTATTGGATGCTCCTGCCTTGCTCGTAAAGATCTTATCTAAGATCTACGGGTTTAAGGCTTTGTTTCCATAGGCACAACTATAGGAGAGGGGGGCCAAGGGTATATGGCACTCTTCAAATTTACCACTGGTTTTATCAATAAAAATCAGTCTTCTCTCCCAATATTTTAGCCATTCATTATTTTAAATTGTGTATGCATACACCCATTAAGTCAGTTCTGATTTCTAGATTGGCACCCTTCCAACAGACTGGCCGTGTGGCTCACCCCAATCAGAACTAGTCATGACACTGAATCACATAGCATTGCTAGAAAAGAATATATCATTATAACAAAGGAAGCAATGGTCCTCAGGTGAGCTGCTAAGCACAATGCATGGAAATGAAAGCTAATGAAAAGAATAAGTAAAAGAGGGAGATGGTCAGGAACTAGCCAAGAACAGGTGAATAGTACCAGGAAGGGATAAATAGGCTCTCAATCTCAGCAAAAAACCTCTCCCACCTCAAGGACCAAGTCCTATAGGTGCTCTGGCAAGAAAAAACAGGGTGGGGGAGAAGAAAAAATACAAATAGTATTTATTGAAAATTAAACATCAAAAGAAATCACAGGGAAAAGCCCACAAACATATATTATGAAAACATACAATATAAGAGGGATATGGTCCAAAAATCATGACCAAATTCAAACAATGATCAGTACAGCTAATAGTGTGTGTAAACCACACACATAAAAATGCAAATAAAAAACCCAGATGCATTTCGGGGCACAGCCCCTTTCTCAATGGAATATTATGAACAATCCTACGGAACATCTAAGGTGCCACTGAAGAGACAAAGCCCCCCAAAAGGCTTGAAAACCTTAAAAGCTCTTTATGTTTAAGCACAAATATTGATCTTCAATCTCACTATAGCTGTTAACCAGCCTCTCATTATCATTGCATACTGTTTGAAGCTGAAACATATAGGAACCATAAAAGCAAGGCCCTAGGCCACAATGCCAATACAGCAGAATTAGCTCCAAGACCCAGACAAGTGTGCACACAAGAATCTGCCTCTTGAGTATAAATTCTATGGGGCAAAGACCTGTTATCTTCATTGCACTCTTCACCTGGGCCCCCTCAGCACGTACAGTCACAACACTAGAAATAATCCAGTGGGAAATGAGGATTTCTATAAGACGACAATAAACAAACCACAACAAAATCACGTGCTGCACCACAACCAGGGTAACACACAGATAAAAGGTGTAGCATGCATTAGTACCAAGCTAGGATGAGCTTACAACCCCACACCAGTTGCTGGGGAAACAACTAGATTGGGGTGCAGATCCTCTGGCCCCTGGGCTAAATCTGGTCGCTGGGTAGTTTTCTATGGCCCCCTTCCAATTTCTTTATTTGGCCTTTAGATCCAGTCTCAGGTGCTGCATGAGGATGGAAACTGGCCAAGCTTCTAGAATAGCAATGGACAGATACTATGCAAATAGCAGCTCATCCACTCAGGAAGTGAAGCTTTACTCTTCAACACCTTCAGCTGAGTGGAGCATTCATGTCCTAGGAGGTATAAGGCAAGGTAGGAGGAGGCCTGTTGATGTACCATGAAGGTTGAGGCATCAGTGGTCCATGGGGCTGCAATTCCATTGTAAGTACATACACACACACACACACACACACACACACACACACACGGCATAGCACTGGCTCTTACTGGCATCACCCTGCTGTCATATGACTCTGCTCATATAGCCTATGTAGATCTCTCTGAGTCACTGATGCCTAATATGATATTGGCTACCTTGCAATGGCTTTTACATAATTACTGTGTCTCTTGGTGCCATTCATAGTTGGGGTGTGTGTCTCACAAATGCCCAACTATCCACTGCAATTCTAGAAGCTTGGCCAGTTTCCATCCTCATGCAGCACCTGAGACTGGATCCAAAGGCCAGATAAAGGAATTGGAAGGGGGCCATAGAATGGCCTTTACAAGATGGTACAAATAAAAGTACAAGAACCACAGAGTAGGTGGAGGTGGGATAATCTGCCCCTTATTAAAGACACACATGAATCCTTAGTGTTTATGTTTAGTGATTATCTTAAACCAAGAAGAATGGGTTTTTATAACCTTCCCCCAACCCCTTTGGAAGCATTAATTTTTATAACTCTATCCACTAGCCCCAACCACAGTTCAAATGACAGCTGTTTCACTGGCCAGGTCAGAACCACCCAGCGCCCCACATCAACACATGCCCACTACATGATGTGAACACATGGCAGCTCGTGGGCAAGGGAAACCACTACAGCTGCTTCTGCCCATCCTCAGCAGGAATCTGGGAGGGCAGGGAGGAGGGATAAGGGAAGGCAGACCCATGCAACCTACGCCGGACAGGAGGTTGCTATTGTGGACCACCTTGTATTCACTCCTCCAGTCCTTTGCCTGTTGCCGGCACTGGGACATGCCCCTAGCCAGGCCATCCCCTTGAAGATGTATTGCTATACCAATTCATTTCGGGAGCATCTCACAGCTTTCTTCTGCATTTTTGCCTCTCCCTACAGGTGAGTGAGGGTTCTGGTTTCTTCTTGTGCCGAGGGCATGCCCTTGAGTGCAGGGCCTGTGGGGTGTGTGGCTGGGGCCTGCAAGGGGGATGGTCTCCTGGTTGACCTGTGGGTGGGATTGGTTTGCAAGCAGCTGCTGTGCTTCTCTGGCCATTGTGGCACTTTCTCCATGGTTTTAGTGGACCTGTCCCCTGGGTGGGTGGGTGACCTGGTTTACAGGGGCCAGGGGTGCATGTGGGGCCCTTCCCATGCGCAGATTTGTCTGCCCCGACATGAAGCATCCCAGCCTTTTCCCTGCTGCTCCGTGAGTGGCCATGGGTGGGTAACGGGTTCTGCAACCCCACCACCCACAGCACCTTCAGATGGGTGTTTGGATGTATGTGGGATGGGTGGACCTACGTGGTAGCACCCAATCTAAAACCAGCCTCTGTGTGCGTGTGTGTGTGCGCGCGTGTGAATGCTCCTCACTTTTAAATGAAGCGAATAGAAAGGGCACACAGCAAGGATGAGAACTCAGGGTTCTTGCTCAAGTTGCCCTAATGCAAAGCATAATCACTAGACCACACTGGCAGTGCCTAATAACGATCTAACAAAAAGCTGTTTAAGTGAGCAATATACAATGTGCTTTTTAATTATTGAATTAGAAAGGGGAAGCCAATAGTTGGTCATGTTACTTGGGTGGCAGTACTATGAAATAAATATTAGAAGATCAAGGTTTCAAATTCATTTCAAGAAAAGAAACATTGTATATATGTCTGAATGCTTCATTTTTATTTTTACTTTTACAAATCCACACACACTAGAGAATCCACACACACACGAGAATATATGTAGAAAATAAGCCCTAGATCACTGTTAGTTACTTTTCTAAAAAGAAAGCTTAAATATGAAAGAACTCACACCCTTAGTCCATCACATTGACCATATCTGAACTCCTGATATACCAATCCGTTTTTCACAGTCCTGTGACAAGAACTAGTTGCTGCTGTTAATTCAGCCACCAGGAGAAGGACGCTGCATATTGATCAATAAATTAGATAGCCAGTTTTTCAAACTACTACACTACTAGCAGCTATGTGGCTGAACAACTAGGCTGTATAGCTATTATTGCAGGAGTTGTGGGTTCTAGTCTGCTGTGTATCACTGTGACTCCTCTCTGCTAGTGTCTTCTTAAAAAAAAAGAAACCAAAATAAAATAAAATGAAGGAGCATAATCAGGGCCCCGAGTCTTCCGCGCTCCCGCGATTCGCGGGATTTGCGCAGAATCCTGCCCTCGGCAGGATTCTCGCAGAAACTGGGGAAATCCCCGCGGATTTCCCTTCCTGCGGCGGTGAGCCAATCAAGGACCAGCTTTATTGAGGCCACAAGCCAATCAGGGGCTTGCGCGGCCTTTATAAAGCTGGTCCCATCAGCACATGTGACCTACTTGAAG
>QEPC01011631.1:716974-727885 GCA_003113815.1 Sphenodon punctatus
TTGGGTCGCAGAATTTTCCATTTTGGGTCGCAGAATTTTCCATTTTGGGTCGCAGAATTTCAGAAATTTTTTCGCGGAAGAATCGGGGCCCTGAGCATAATGGAAAGGTTCCAGTGGACAGTGGTTGCTAGCTTGGGCCTGTGGGTCCAGTCCTTACCCTGAAATAGTGACCTGAGGGGATGAGGGCATGCACTCAGGGACAGGGGATGGATTGAAGATCTGGATCCTCCTTTTCCTTGTCTGAAACAAACCTCCCCCACCTGCAACACCTATCTGGCCCATTAAGGGTATTTTCAAACATGATGGCACATGGCACCATCACGCTTTGATCCTGGCCGGGGTGAGGGTCCTCACCCTGGTTAGGATCTGGCCTGGTCACCAAACAGACATGTTGGTGGCCCAGGTGGGGAGAGGGTGGGGCAGTGTACAGATGCAGGCCCCGCCCTCTGCACTGCTGAGCGTGGCCAGCCCACCCACCACCCTGGCCACTCAGCGCACTTGGAACAGCCCTGGCCATGAACTGGGGTCAGGTAGAGCAGGCCATAAAATGTGACGGCCTGGTCTACCCCATCTGGAGATGGCTTCCCTGGGCCACAGTAGTGCTCAGCCCAGGCTGTGACTTGGCGATGGGCCTGAGTAACAGCCCGGGCTAAAAACTGCCATGATCCGGGGACAGCCTTGATCCCGCCCAGGGTAACATTTACATGCATGTGTGGCCACCCATCGTACTGTCATGTTTGAAAGTACCCTAAGCTCATTTTCAGAGTGGCCTGAAAAGGGAGTTTTCCTCACCCCTGAAAATGGAACCAGTTTATGTTCTTAACTGTGGCATGAATTTGCTGTGTGAACATGGCCATGTCTCTGTCTCAGTTTTTTCATCTGTGAAAAGGGCTGGTAACATTTCCCAGGGCTCTTCATGACATGTCTCGGCAAACAGTGATGGAAAATATTTGAGAATACTTTTTTTAGTAGATCCTGAATCATATATTCCCACAGGTACATCTCATGCATGCATATTATTAATGTAAATCATAAATTAATTAATGTATAGGCATGCCATTGCTGTAGCCTCTTGTTGATTGCTGTGAAAATTGTTAATATATTAGCAGATGATGAGGCATTTGCTTCAGGCACTGTTGGAGACAATGCTGCTAACTGCTGTATCAGGGCAATTAAAGACTTGTGAGGTACAGTAATTTACTCACTCATAATTCACACGTACACATAGATGACTTATGTAAAAGCTCATTCTAGGCTGCTGTATACAGAAGCTGTCTGTGCACCGGAATAAGTATCCATGGTACCAGTGCTTGTGTGTTTAGGATAACAGGCACATGGTGGAACCTGAAATGTATTAGGAACCACGACAGAGTGGGAGAAACCCTTGCCCTGAGGGTGCTTCTTCATGAGCATCTTTCTGGGATAAATATCCCTAATCCCAGGTTTAAGTGTTTGTGTGGACAGATATCCTGGTATAAATAATTCCAATACTTGGTTTTATTCCAGAATTATAAACCCTAATTTTCAAGGTTTTATTTATTCCAAAATAAAGTAATACTGGGATAGTGCTCGTGCAGATGCTTATCCCAGGATGAAGCCCCTCCCCCCTGCCATAGAGAATGGTAGGTAGAGTTTACCTCCCCTCTACCCAATGATTGAAACACACTTGACGCTAACCACCCTTGGTGGTCATTTATGCATGTTTCAAGGCTGCATAGGTCATCAATACAGCCCTGCAACATGCATAAATAACCACCAAGGGTGGTTAAAGGTTGGTTAGCATCATGTCTGTTTTCACCCAATGTCTCTGTGGTATTCTTCAGCCTCTGGTGGCAAAATGTCATGGGCAGGGACTTACAACAGAGAAGGCTCTGACAAAATGCTACCCATGCTGTCTCTAATCCACTCTGACCCTGCAATGGAGGGAATCCATCATACCCATCCACTCCAGGGACCCATGCCAGTAAGTGACACAGGCACAGCAAGAAAGTGGGGAGAAGAGGGGCTCACAACTGCCCACACAGCCAGGAGGGGCACCCAGGACCAGGGGATACTGCCCTTCTTTTTAGGGTCTCTCACCAAACCCTCAGATTGGCCAGGGGTGGGGAAGGGGGACATCTGGAAATGCAGGGGGCAGATGATGTGTCTACTATCTCCAAGGGCACTGACATCCCCAGGAATCCGTTGTATTCCCAGGAATCAGAGCGGAAGAAGGTGCTGAAATTCAACTGTACTGTCTGTGTGGCAGAATCCAGTTCCCTTTGGAACTGCCCTGTTTGTCTCAGGTCTCTATGCAAATACAGAATCCCCTCTGGAAATTTATGTCCCAGACAATTAATGACAAGACAGGTGCTCTAGCACAGATGCTCTAGCACAGGCATTCTCCTCTTGGTTGAATTCCCCAAGGTGCAGAAAGTCAACTATGCTGCACCATGGGATTGATGCAGTCCTCCTTGTGACTCTCATACCAGGATAATCATGTACACTGCCATCCTGGGATAGTGCTTTATCCCAGAAAATTAATGATCATGTAGACGCTTATCCCTGGATAACAATCCTGTAGGATCCTGTGTACTACACAGGCATATAGGCATTTTCCACTTGGTTGGTATGCATGATGGGATGTACTCCTCTCACCATTAGCAAGTGTTTTTCATGTTCTTGTTTCACTTTTAGGAGTTTGATTTTGTGCTGTCACTCTCTCTCCCTTTCCTCCATCTTCATTTTTCCCCCAATTGTAGTTTATCTTTCTCTAACTGGAGTTCTAGTTCATGCTGTTGCTCTATTTTAATTTTTTCCAATCACAGTTTCTATTTCTCTAGCTGGGTTCTTTCATTTTCAAGTTTCATCTGTTGCAACTTTACTTGTAGCTGCAGTTCTGATGTCCCTCTAGGGTGGCCAGATATGCAAATTTTAGAGGACACTTATGAGAAATACAGGTTGCAGGTCTGCATTGGCTTCAATGCAGCCTTGCAATCTGTATTTCCCATAAGTGTCCTCTAAAATTTGCATATCTGGCCACCCTAGGGTGGGATGATAGCAGTACTCCTCATGGTCTTATCATTCCTCTCAATCACATATTTCACCCAGAACCGTGTCATAGCTTCCCCCTTGTCAGATTGTTCAATTCTCAATCATCCAGCTTCAGGAAGAGGAAGACAGCCCACATAAAGCCAAGCCCCCTTTCCCTAGCTAGCCAGTGCCCCCAGAACTTCTCCACAGCTAGCCAGAACCCCCAAAGTTACCTCCGCCTTCTCTTTCCCCTGAGCCCTCTCCTACTCCCTCCCAGCTAGCCTGCACCCCAAAGTCTTCTCTTCCTCAATCCCCTTCTCCTCCCCCCAGCTAGCCAACATCCCCAAAACCCCTTCATTTTCCCCTCAAGGCACCCCTCCTCCTCGCTGGAGCTAGCCAGCACCCTAAAGCCTTCACCTCTTCCCCACTAGCCAGCACCCCCCAAAGTCCCTCCTCTTCCCCTCTCCCCACTAGACACTTAGCCAGTGCCTCAAAGCCCACTCTTCTTCCCCTCAAGCCCTTTCCTGCAATCCCCAGCTAACAGTGCACCCAAGCCCTCTCTTGCCCAGAGAGTGAAGGGGCAGATGGCTCGGAGGGTGTTTTTAAACGAGATGCTAGTCTACCATACATGGTCACCCCGGAGCAACTCATCCAATCCGACTGCCTCTCTGAATGGGGAGGGGGGGGGATGCGCACTCCCGTGAGCCACTTAGCATGTGCTCATGGGTGCTCATGGCTACTCATAGGGCACTGCCGAGAAATCCGGTGTGCGCCGTGAGGGGCAAGCCAAAAAAGTGCATGGCAACAGGCAACTATACATCCCCTTCCCGTATGAACTGGGGCAGGCACCCACACCAACAGACTGGTCTGCCACTCATAGGCACTGTGGGCTGGGAACACAGCCTTTATAAGTTGCAGGAACTGTCCATGGGCACTGGGGAGCCCAGTTCCCCAGTGCTCATGCCTGAGGCATGTCAATTTCAAAGGCCAGCCCAGTGCACTTCCCCTTCCATATACTCCATGGCAGGAGGAGTGGAAGGCAGCTGCCACGGTGGCCACACTGAGAGTCGTCCGTTAGAATTCCTCCCCATGCACCTCAGCAGCTGTGCCACCCAGCGGCCCATGGACCTCCCCAGCCTTGCTCATTTAAAAACACCCTGAGAATAAGAGAGTATGTAATAAAGCTGATATTTGTGCAAAACAATAGAGCAGCATGCACATTAAAATGTTTATTTGAAGCCACTTATTGTGAAGAAATGAGAATTCTTGAACAACTTTGCTTCCTAAAGCCAGGCCTTCCCTGATCCCCAAAGCCTAGGAGTCAAATCATCATAGGCTCCACCTGAGGGGGAAGGGAGGAGGAGGAAGAGGACTCTAGTGGCCTTAAGATTACTTGTAAACTTTGCAGACAGTTCCTACCACAGTGGTAGGGACTGTCTGCAAAGCTTACAAGTAATCTTCAGGGAACTGTGCTTCCCCAAAGTACCAGTCATTCCTTTTCCAGCATAAACTACTGCAAGGACCTGGGAGATTAACCAATTAACAATTACATAATTTAAAAACCTGCAGTTTAAAAACCTAGGACAGCATTCCAAATTATACTCAAACTCTAACATGACAGTAAATTGTATGTTAAGGCAACTTTCTCTTACCCTCCTATTACTACAGAGAGACCGTACATATAACAATATAAGCTATTTCCAAGTAACTGTCACAAACCAAAGGGAGATATTCTTTCAACTAGAAAGAAACTGACAGTGTACCATTTATTTAATATTTGACAAATCTACACATTATTTTTTCCTCATCCATTAATTTAAAAAAAAAATACAACTTAACTGCAATTAAACTGCATATGTGTGGTATGGCAACTGTGAACATTACAATACTTATATGTCAAGAGGAATGTATGCAGTTTAATTTCAATTGTCATAATTTTTTTATTAATGAATGAGGAAAGCAAAATCTGCAGACTGGTCAAATATTTAATAAATGGTACTGCCAGTTTTTTCTAGTTGAAAGGGATGACTCCCTATGGGTTGTGAGGTTACTTGGGAAATAGTATTGTATTATATGTATGGTATTTCTGTAGTAATAGGAGGGTAAGAGAAAGTTGCCTTAACATACAATTTACTGTCATGTTAGAGTTTGAGTATAATTTTGAATGCTGCCTTAACTAGGTTTTTAGATTATGGAATTTCCCCTTCTTTTACAGTCTACTTTTTACCAGTCTGGGCACGCAGGCCCCTTAGCCCTTCCAAGGGCTCAACCTTATTCAGGACATGCAAGCTCCTGTAGCCCCAAGGGCTCTTAACCAGGGCATGCAGGCCCTCAACCTTAAACTCTTTCTTCACAGTAGGCCTTCAGCCCAGTCCTTTGGCCCATGCAAATGTCCTTCAGTTCTTATCCCTTAATGGGCTTTAGTTTAGACCACCTTAACCCAGATGTCCTTGCCTTTCCCTAGGTTCAGGCATGGACAAGCTTGGCCTCTGTGAAGTACAATTCTCGAGCCCCAGTGGGGTATGAGCAGAACTCTTATTACAGTCCTGAGCTCTTTTCTGGGTGTTTACCAACCGCCCTCTAATAAATCCCCAGAGCCTTCTTTCCAGACTCCGATATAAACAATTTCAGCCTTCCCGGCTGTCACTCACTGTTTGTTGTTCCTTGTGCCATTCCACTGGCCAAACCTCAGGCTTTCTGCAGTTTTCCAGCTCTGCTGCCTGTATCCTATTTTGGGGGTTCACCCGCACAGCGCCCAGTCAGTTCTCCTTCCTGGTTCTCTGGCTCCTTCTGTGCAGCTCCCAGCTGGCCCTACAACCAGGTCCCAGCTGCTGTTCTCCGGCGGCTAGCAAACCACCGCTGAGAACGCTCCTGCACTTCTGGGCTGGAGCCGGGACAAGTCCTCTGGCACCTAGACGTTGCTTACAAGCAGGGCTCCAATTCTTCTGCACATTTTTTTTTTAAATTCCACGGGAGTCATTGAGCCTCAGGGCCTGATTCTGTAGGTTCCTGTACCCCACTCCCACATGCCGGGCTGGGTTGGGTGGGTGGGGACTGCCAGAGGTTGCCTCCCCCTCCTACCCTCCCCAGCCTACATGGGCCCAGGCTCATGCCCAGTGGGCCAGGCTGGGTTGGACCCAGCCTACATCCTCCCCAGCCTGCATGGGGTTAGGTGGCAGCGGCAGCAACAGCAGTCCTTTGGGCTCCTGCCGAGTAGGCTAGGCTAGGCTAGGCTGGGTTGGGTGGGAGTGGGGCTGCGGGTGGTTGCTTCCCTCCCCACCAGCCCCCATCCAGTAATTCACTTAGTGGCGGTGGCAGCAGCTGACCTGGCCCTCTTGCGCTCTCCTTCTGGATGCTTCTCAGCCCTGACTGACGGGGCCTCCTAGGGCGGTGTGGCCAGCTGATGTCATCAGGCTGTGCTGCCCTGGAAAGCCCTGTCAGGGGCTAATTAGGAGCGCACTGGAGGGCCAGACCAGCTAGGGAAGCTGCTGCTGCGGCTGGGTGAGGTTGGGAGAAAACCTCCGGCAGCCCCCCACCAACCTAGCCTACTGGGTAGGAGCCTGGGCCCATGCAAGCTGTGGGTGGGGCAACCTCCGGCAGCCTCACCCACCCACCCAATGCAGCCTGACCTACTGGGCAGGACCCCCTACAGTCCCTCCATCCCCTCTTCCTGGCGGGACTCTCCTGCTGCTCCTCCTCAGTGCAGGCTGAAGGGAAATTCTGCACAGTGGAGGAGATTCTGCAGGAACACTATGCACAGCTGTGGCAGCAGCCATTGAAAGGCCCACACGGGCCACGCTGTCAGAGTGCTCAGTCCGTTTAAAGGGCCAGCGCTCTAGAAGTGGCTACAGCTGCTTGAGGGAAGGAAGTGCCACTATCGCAGCTGGAACAAGGCTGGCCAAAGCCACCCTGTTACAATCCAGAACACCCTAATCACACACCTGAAAGCACGAGGGTCAACTAGACACTTTATCTTATCCAACTATGAAATGTAACTCACACGCAGCTAGAAACCTACAAACCCCGTCAAAAGATGGGTCGCCAACTGCAGGTCTTTGCCCCAATGTCTTAGCAGTCACCTTAAGTATAGAGCTGCTGTTGCAGCTCTATAATGCACAGCAGCTGCAGGATTTCTGTTGTCCCAGGGAAGTATTTAGCAAGAATTCCCAGACACCTAGCAATCCTGACTGGGGCTCCCCTAGGCCCAGGTACACCTTTTATAGCTAGAACCCTGCTTTGTGCATCACCAAGTACCACAGAGATGATGTAAACCACAACAGAGTCAGGAGGATTTCGGCCACATTTATATAATTTCATTCATTCATTCAAATTTTTATCCCACCCTTCCCCAAAGGCTCAGGGTGGCTAACAACCTGTATAAAACATAAAAATCCATAAATGCAAAATACAAAATAAAAAAACAAACACCAAAAGCCCAACCATCTCACAGTCCCTCTAGAAAACACTCAGTACTACCTCTCCATATTCCACTCCAACCCTCGCCCCCCATTCCCCATCTGTCTTTTAATACACATAGATGGTGGCTGCTAGAGGCCATTGGACGCTTGTGATCAGATGAGTTCAAATCCCACCTTAGTCATTAACCTAGTGGTAGGGATGGGTGAACAGAACCGAGTTCGGAAATTTGGTTCGGAAGTTCGATTCGGTCAACCGAACTATTTGAGTTCGGTCCGAACTCCGAACTTCCGAACCAAGTTCGGAAATTCAAACCCCATTGAACTAAATGGAATATTATCTTTTAGGGATGGGAGAACAGAGCCAAGTTCTGAAATTCGGTTCAGTTCGGTTCAAAAGTCAAGTTCGGTTTGGAAGTTTGGCTCAGTCGACCAAACTATTTGAGTTCGGTCCGAACTCTGAACTTCCGAACAAAGTTCGGAAATTCAAACCCCATTGAACAAAATAGAATATTATCTTTTAGGGATGAGAGAACAGAGCCGAGTTCAGAAATTCGGTTTGGTTCGAAAACTGAGTTTGGTTCGGAAGTTCGGCTCGTTGACCAAACTGGTCGAGTTTGGTCCGAACTCCAAACTTCCGAACCGCGTTTGCCCATCCCTACTCAGTGGGTGGCCTTGGGAAAGTCAGTCTTTCAGCCTCAGTTCCCCATTTATAAAATGGGAATATTATTGACCTACTGAATGGGGCTGTTGTGAGGGTGATCTCTAGTTATAGATTGTAAAGCACTTTGAACACTGAAAGTGATCTAGAAATTATTATTATTCATAATAATAGCAACAGTCTCAGCCTGACCCTTACTTTAATAATTTACATCATCACAAAAGTAGTTCCCTACAGTAATGTACATCATAATAAAATAAATTCCCCACAATAATTTCTATACAGGGCGACAATTAACTCAACAACTTCCTTATTTGGCTAAGAGACAACATACTATGATAAATAATGGCAGATATCCAAATTACTTACTGTGGACTAACAAAGCAATAAGAAACCTTCTACAGGGCTTTAAAAAGATTAAATATCCTAACTCTTCTACGGAGCCCAAGCATGGAGCTGCTTGGCCCCTGTAAAACCCAAACGATCTGAGCAGAATTCCCACTGGATTAATGTATTGCTTTAGATCTTAATAGTAAACCATATATATAGCCAAAAATTTTATTCTTTTATGGATACGTAATGATGACATATCTCCTCAGCTTGCGCTGCAAATAATGCTAATCATTTCAGAAAACCCTCATTCTCCTGTTGGAGGATGCAAACCATCTTTTCCAGATTGGTATATGCCTTTAAACTGGATGGTAAGGGGAACAGCAGTTTGGAACAAATAGTTTAAAACAAGGGGCATTCTAAAACATAGTGGATAGTATCTTCAATTATCTCCTGGCACCTGGGGCAGTATCTCTCGCTTCTAGGTATCCCAGTCCTGCGTCCCTCTAGGATTGCTGAGGGCATTTGTTCATAGTGCAATCTAGTCAGGGCCAGCCTCAACTTCAGCTTAAGATCAACTTTAAGTTACTTTTCCATGTCCCAGGTGTGTTTAACTAAAGTGTATAAAGGGGCAATCCGGTGGAAGTGGACCACGGCAAGATCATTTTGCCTGGCGAGATCTCGGATACATTGGACAAGCATCCATTTATTTTCAAGTGAGACAAGTAGTACATTTCCTGATATATAATTAACCAGTCCCACTGTCCTCAAGGTGCAGATAACAAATGACAACCATATGGATTGCCTTGCTGGCATAAGGGCACTATCCTCAAGTAGGCACATTTTAGGAAAGCAACCAGGTGAATAGATCAAGACCCTAAGCCAGTAAGTTAAGACACGGATGACCACTTTGGTGCACACAGAGTCCATATCGGTTTCCCACTTACAAAAGTTTTGACCAAAATTTGTTCCTTTAAAACCTGCAGGTTTTGCGTCATCCCTCATGACAAAACCACAGAAATGGGTCAACAATACCCAGTGCCTCTTCTGCACTCAGGTGGAAATGAACAAAGCAAAGGAATTGGAATAGTCAATGACCCCAGGTTATACTACCTGAAATTGGCAGTTTTTTTGGTTTCGGTGGTGTGTGTTTGGTCCTGTCTTAAAGATTAAAGGCTTTATTTTCGCTTTGATGTGAACAAGCCTCTCTCATAAATTCTTATACAAGTTACATCAATTGAATCAGCCTCCCTGTCTTTCCCCCCTTCCCTCCCCACCCAGACACCCCTAGTCTGGGAAAGCAGGTGGATTGAGGCAGAAAAGATACTATCCAAGAAAACACAGGCCTAGAACTAGAATTTACATTCTACCTTGTGACCGCCTTGTTCCCCACTTGCTGCTATTGATATCAGCTCGAGGGGAGGGGAGGGCAGACCTGTGCCACAGACTAGCGCTAACATGCTGTAGAAACTAGAGATGGCACAGAATTGCACATCAAAGGGTGACAAGGAGAAATTGCCTGATTCTAGGAGTCTAGAAAGAGAAGGCAGTTGTCGTCTTTGTCCTAAATGTAGATGGAGATCTCTTTTATTGGACCAACATGTTGGTGACGGAATGCAAGCTTTCACGATACATGGGTCACTTCGTCAGGCATGTAACAAATCAGAACTACAAAATTAGCAAATGAAGGACAAGTTTATATTTTATTTATTTATGTATTTATTTAAATTTGTTAACCCACCCTTCCCTAAAAAGGCTCAGGGCAGCTTACAAATAAAATATAAAATAAAATATAAACATAATATAAAAACATCTATAAAAGCATATTAAAAAGTCCATAAAAACAGTAAAAGACGAACCCTCCCAAACCCCCCAACCCTCCACCAATCCCCCACAAAACCCACCTCCCCATGTCCCACCTCCCACCACCCCCTCCAACCCACCCACCAAACCCTCCATCCCCTATCCCTGCCCGCTGAACACCTTTACAAACAACAAGGTTTTATACCGCCTCCAGAAGATGCTCAAGCTCAAATGAACCTCCAGGGAAGGGAGTTCCATAACATTGGGGCAGCAACTGAGAACTCCTCCCTGCGAGCCCTCGTCGTATGAACAAGACTAATAGATGGTGTCCACAGGGAGGCACTCCTGGCTGATTGCAGGGGCTCCAATGGGGTATGGAAGGACAGGCAGTCTCTCAGATATGTGGGGTCCAGACTGTTTAGGGCTTTAAAGGTCAAAACCAGCACCTTGAATTGTGCCCAGAAAGCTATAAGGAGCCAGTGCAGACTATGGAGCACTTGTGTAATGTGCTCCTGGTGACTCACCCCCAGAAAGGATGTGAGTAACCGCATCATGGACCAGCTGCAGCTTCTGAACAGTCATCAAGGGCAGCCCCGTGTAGAGCACGTTGCAGTAATCTAGCCAGGTCTGGCCCTACTGCGGGGAGGCTCGGGGCGGATGCCCCGGGCCCCACTCCTGGGGGGGGGGGGG
>QEPC01011631.1:747519-769204 GCA_003113815.1 Sphenodon punctatus
AGACATGTAATGAAGCTCCATGGCTGGCCAATGGAGATCATCAGCGACCGAGGAACGCAGTTCATTTCCCGGTTCTGGACAGCATTGTTTAGGGCTCTCCAAGTCCAGTTGAAGCCCACTACTGCATACCACCCCCAAGCTAACGGGCAGGTGGAGCGGGTCAACCAGTGCCTTGAGCAATACTTGCGGTGTTACATTGATTATCTCCAGGACGATTGGTACTTGTGGATCCCTAAAGCAGAATTTGCTTACAATAATGCCCCGAACGTCTCCTTGGGCAACTCCCCCTTTTTCGTCTCGTATGGCTATCATCCCCAGATGACTACTCCCGACCTTCCCGCAATCACGGTCCCCGCGGCAGGAGCATTAGCCCAGCAACTACAACAAGTTCACATGCTAGCCAAAACAACGTTGGAGAAAACGCGTCAAGCATACAAAAAAACTGCCGATCGCCATCGACATCTCGCACCAGTCCTGCGGCCTGGAGACCTGGTGTGGTTGGACCGTCGTCATTATCCCTCTAAACGACCTCCCTCCAAACTAGATCATCGATTCCTTGGTCCCTTCCCCATCTTGAAACAAATAAACGAGGTAACTTATACCCTTCAACTTCCCTCTACCATGCACATCCACCCTACCTTCCACGTCTCGCTACTCAAACCTGCTAGCACGATGGACACAACCACCATGGAAGAGCCCAATACCGAACTTGAAGTACTGGACTCCGACCCGAGTTACGAGGTCTGTGCAATTTTGGATGCAAAACTCCGACGTGGTAGGCTCCACTACCTTATCGACTGGCAAGGCTTTGGGCCGAGCGAGCGCTCCTGGGAGCCCACTTCCCACGTCACTGCCCCGCGCCTCTTGCGCCTTTTTCATCGCAGGCACCCAGAGAAACCCGGACCGGCGCGATGACGGGGGGGGGGGGCCTCGATGGGGGGGTACTGTCAGCAGTCGGGCTCGCCACCCCGCACCCCGACGCACCTCGCGGCAAGGAAGCCCCACCCCTCTGGGGCCGCAGCCCCGGCCGCAACCAAGCACTGCGCCGACGCCGCCCGTGGCCCCGCCCCCTTTGCAAGACGCACCACGGGCAGGGCCTTTGGAGAACGCAACAAGGCCACGCCCCCCGCCGCGCCGCTCTGAGCGCCTGCAGGCGAGTGCAGGGGGCGGGGCTAGACCTTTATCAGCCGGCAGTTTTCAAAGCTCTGTGCCGGTGAACAGAGCTTGTGTGTCTGTGGAGACTGGCCCCCTGCCTGAAAGCTAAGTACTTGACGTTGATTGTGTTTCAATTGCCTTTGCCTTTCGTTCCTCCGTTTGTATTCCCCTCTCCCTGCGTTGTGCCTTCCTGTATACCCCATTGTTGATTGTGTGTAATCCCGAGCAAGTGTGTGTTGATAGGACCCTCACCCCCTTTTTCCCTGGTAAGCAAGAACAGGTGCGAGGGCCTGTGGGCCAGGGTGCTTCTGCCCCTTCCCCCTCCTGGGTTAAATTCCCTATCCCTTCCCCCGTCAGTGTGAGAGTCCCGGTTCCATTTCCCTCCTTCCTAGGGTCCCTCAGCCTTGCTCCCTCCACATACCTCCCACCAGTGTTCCCCCTTGTGGCTTTTGAAAGTGGTGCATGCGTGGACCCCTTCCCCTTAATTTGCTCTGTGCCCTATGATGATAGGGGCCGAAGCTCTTGGTGCAAAAGCATACTGAGCGGCCCACATACTATCCTGACGGGCAACTGGGAGCCTCGAGTGTCTAAACAGAGCTGTTTGAGTCCCCTCGGAGCGTGTGGACACCCTTACCCTTGTTTCTCCTTTCCTTCCTACCCCCTCCCACTGACACCAAGTTACTTTCTACACTTCCCACGGTACCGGCTGGTACCACCGACTCGTCCTGCTCCTGTTTGGCACGAAGGAACACCCATCATAAGCAGCCCAAGGAATGCAGGAGAAAACACAAGAAAAAATCTAGCACACCGCCCTCATCCCCGTGCGCACTCATAGTCGAGACAGTACACTCCGGTACCGAGGACTCCATACCGGCTCTGGTTACACCAGTACCAGCGGTACCGGCCCCTCCACGGATGGCGGCCGCTCCTACTGCACCCACCATCATAGACCTGGACCCCCGCCGTCACATCAACACACCTCTCGCTCCCCTACCCGTAGCCCTGCACAGCAACATCAGCGCTTGCGCTCACACTCACGCTCCCGATCAGGACATGGCTCAGACCACTCAATCAGGCACAGAAGCCATGGCTCCAAGCACTCCATCAGGCATAGCAGATCTGCCTATAGATCACCCATACACCTGGTGTCAACACAGTGCTTGCCTTCGCACTCCCGACACAACGGCCCTGTGCATGAATCTCCTCCAGGCTCCTCATACTGGACATACCATAAAGAGCACCGGGACTATTCACCGTGCTCTTGCTGCTCCCCTCGATATACCTCCTGGTACCACCCTAGGCACTATGATGAATGCCACTGGTACCACGATCGCTCCCGGAGCCGTTGTCCATACCCGGGGCGTGCGGACTTTCTCCAGCTGGAGACTGCTACCTACTCGCCTCAGAGAGCTCAGCATTTTTTACCGTCTGCGCCTCTTAAGGCCCCACCTACAGCAACGGTCTCCTGGGCTCCCCCTGACCACACAGGAGACACATTGTGATGGGCCACCGCTATTCTACAACCTCAGCCTCCACCCACCACGGTACCGCCTCTGTCAGTACCGACGGTACTGCCAACCGCTCCATCTACTAGGTCAGTTCAGCCTACTGGAGCCACTCTGCTCAGTTCAATGCTAGGCCACCCTCAGCACCACCCGCAACCTGACATTTCCCTTACTCAGGACTTCTCTTCAGGGGGCTCTGAGGCATCAATCTCCTCCTCCTTACCAGATAATCTGGAGGAGGACGAAACCATCTCTCCCCCTCCGGCGGACTCAGTCTCTGATCCTAATCTCACCCTCTGCACTGAGGACACTAAGGCCTTTCAGGCCACGTTAAAGCGGATGACCTCCGCTCTCCCTAATCTGCCTACTAAGGTACTAAAAAAGACCCAGTTGAGACCAGTCTTTGGAATACTCAGTTCTGGAGAACCAGGTCATATCATGCTTCCCATGCTCGAGCAGCTCTTCGAGCCCTCCACCACCATATGGAGAAAACCATCTTCTGCCCCCCCCCACGAATAAATTGGCAGACTCTCTTTACACTATACCTAAAGAGGGGGCTCAAATATTTTACAAGCACCCTGCCCCAAATTCCTTAGCTATAGCTGCTGCATCCATTAAATCCCGAGCTGGTGGTATTCTCACCTCTCACTCCGACCAGGAGGGTAGGCGCCTCGATGTCCTTGGGAGAATTTTTTTTTGTCTGATACCCTCTCCTTACGAGCTACCAATTACGCTTCTGCCATGTGCACCTACCAGTACTGGTTATGGTCTCAACTCTCCAAGGCCTCTGACCTGGCTCAGATAGCGGCCCTACAAAGGGAAGGTTTGCAGATGGCGCAGTTTCAACTCTCTGCCAACATTCATATAGCCGACTGCAGTATTAGGAGCATCGCATCGGCTATTACCCTCCGGAGGCACGCATGGCTCTGGTCCACAGCTTTAACTCCTGAGAACAAAACTAGGATAGAGGACCTCCTGTTCGATAGTGAGGGCTTGTTCGCAGTCTCCACAGACGACACTCTGAAACGCATTAATGAGACTAACCAAACAGCCAGATCTACCGGGGTAATCCACTCCATACGTAGGAAGTTTCTTCCTTCCTCTGCTCCTTATTCCTATCAGCCTAGACAGCGCTCCTCTTTGCAGTTCTCCCAGAGTAAGCGCCCCCAACACTATCAACAGCACATTTCTGGTAACCAACCTTGCAGGAGGTTCCAAAAACAGAGAGGAAAGGGACGTCCACCCTCCATCTCCTCCTATGGCTAGCAGCCCAAACAGCATTTTTAGCTTCTTGGAGGTCAAGAGAACTAGTGGCATCCCTCCCCTTCTTTTCTTCAACCACCTGTTGCCCTTCTATGATGCCGAACTTCCATCACCTCTGACCGGTGGGTCATGGACATAATTAGGCAAGGCTACCCCATCCAATTAATTTTGTTACCACCTAACTCCCCTCCCCTTCCCTCTGCCCTTCAGGGCTTCCCCCCCAAACCTCAAATACCTCTGGAGATTAATAAGCTCCTTGATAAGGGTGCGGTGGAACATGTTCCCCCCTCGGAGCGCAACTCTGGTTTCTACTCCAACTATTTCCTTGTCCCTAAGAAGGATGGCAGTGTCAGACCCATTTTGGATCTCAGAGTCCTCAACCGTTACATCAGAAGGTTTAAATTTCGTATGACTTCCCTCTCCCTCATTCTCCTTGGTTTACAAGAGGGAGACTGGCTAGCCTCTCCTGACCTCCAGGATGGTTATTTCCACATATCGAGCCTTCCTGCTCACAGGAAGTACTTACGCTTTGTTGTAGGGGAATGGCACCTCCAGTACACCGTTCTCCCATTCGGACTTTCTACCGCGCCGAGGGTGTTCACCAAGTGCATGTCAGTGGTCGCTGCCCACCTGAGAAAGGAGGACATAAGGGTATTTCCTTACTTGGACGACTGGTTACTCATAGCCAATTTCAGAAACAATCTCCTCCTCCACATCCAACACTCCCTCGACCTCCTACAGAACCTCGGCCTCCTAGTCAATCTGCAAAAATCCCATCTTACCCCTACCCAACGCCTCCAATTCATCGGAGCAGTCCTCGACACGTCCCATGCATGAGGTTTTCTGCCACAGGACAGACACTACAAGACTGTTTCAGTCATTCGAAATATCCCTCTTTGAACCACACGATCATTCTGCAGGGATATCTAGCGGCAACCACAAACGTCACACCTCACGCAAGACTACGCATGCACCCCCTACAACATTGGCTCAAGCAGGCATATTTCCCATCTCTCCATCCTCTCCACAAGAACATCTCTATCCCCTACCCAGTCTACCAGACCCTACTCTAGTGGACGGAACCCTCCAATGGCCTCGTGGGTGTTCCTTTCCAGACACCAGTAATGCAGGTCTCTATCACAACAGATGCCTCCCCTACAGGCTGGGGGGCACACATGCAGCACTTCTCAGTCTCTGGCCTTTGGACTCCAGAGGAGACTTTGTTACACATCAATATGCTAGAACTTTGAGCCATACACTGGTCTCTAAAGGCCCTTCTCAGACACATAGAGGTACAGAACGTTCTCCTCAGCACAGACAACACCACAGCCATGTGGTACCTGAACAAGCAGGGTGGAGCGTGCTCTACCCACCTCTCCCTCAAGGCAGAGGCCATCTGGGAATGGAGCATATCTCACAACATCCACCTGCACGCTATACACCTTGCAGGTCAGGACAATCTTCTTGCAGACCGACTCAGTCGACAGACAGTAGACCACCATGAGTGGTCCCTCAATGATGCTGTTCTACACAGCATCTTCAGCGCTTGGGGCACACCTCACATCGACCTCTTTGCTTCTGCAGGCAATGCAAAGCTGCCCCACTTCTGCAGTCGAGCAGGAAATGCGCCCAGTTCCATAGCCAATGCCTTTATGATCTCTTGGAATGGGGCCTTCCTTTATGCTTTTCCCCCTATTCCTCTCCTCCACAGGGTACTCAGCAAGATCAAAGCTGACCGCACCAAAGTCATATTCATAGCTCCATTCAACCAAATGTCCTCAGAGATCATGCACCTGCCTCAGCGCCCCGATCTTCTCTCTTGTCAACGAAACAGCATCCTGCACCATGACCTCCCCAGGCTCCACCTCTGTGCTTGGTTGATTCATCATCCACAATGGACTGGCCTCCCGAGGTAGCTAACATCCTTCTCAACTCCCGCCGCCCCTCCACCAGAGCCTGTTACGCAGCCAAGTACAGGCGTTTTTCCTAATGGCTCACCTCTCAGGCTGTGTCACCGTCTTCCCTAAACATGTCTCACCTCTTTGAGTACTTGCTCCACCTGCAATCATCAGGTCCTTCGTTACCCTCGATCAAAGTTCACCTGGCGGCCCTATCCTCCCGCCTTCACGTCAACGATAAAGTATCTCTCTTCTCTCACCCCATAGTGAGATCCTTCTGGAAGGGCCTCACCAATACCTTCACATCCATGTCCCTCCCCGCTCCCCAGTGGGACCTTAATCTCGTCCTGGCTTTAATCTCCTCCTGGCTAAACTCACGGGGCCCCCTTTCAAGCCCATGGCATCTTGTACTATGGAGAATTTGACCATCAAGACGGTTTTCCTAGTCACCATCACTTCTACTCGTAGGGTGAGTTAGATAACAGCACTGTGTGCCTCTCCTCCTTACATTCACTTCTCCAAGGAGAAGGTCCATCTCCGCACCAATCCTGCCTTTCTTCCCAAGGTGGCTACTCCTTTCCACATCAACCAGACCATTTCCCTCCTGGTCTTCTTTCCAAAGCCTCATTCCTCTGTTGCAGAACAGACTCTACACACTCTCAATGTTAAGAGGGCCCTATCTTTCTACCTGGATAGGACCAGAAGTATCAGAGCCTCTGACGCTCTCTTCATTTCCTACGGTGGTCAGAAGGCTGGAGTTAAGATCTCTTCCCAACGTCTCTCGAAATGGCTCCTCCTTTTCATCCAGTGATGTTACCAACAGGCCGGCAAGGTACCGCCTTCACCGATCTGGGCACACTCCACTAGAGTGGTTGCCACTTCCTTGGCCAGCCTCCAAGGCATCCTGATCTCAGACATCTGCAGGGCCACGACATGGTCTTCAGCCCACACGTTTGCCAAGCACTACTGCTTAGACATGGCGGCTAGAGCAGATACAGCAGTTGGAAGGGCGGTTCTCCATTCCCTCTTCTGCTAACCTTGACTCCCACCACCTGGAGGTAGGTGCTACTGCTATTCACTCTCCCATTAGTGAGAATCGTGGAGATCCTCAAAGAAGAAATAGAGGTTACTTACCAGTAACTCTGTTCTTTGAGAGAATTCCATGTATTCTCACGACCCACCCTCCTTCCCCTCTGTCTCGGAGGTACTTTACCAGTCTTCTGGATGGGTTGGAAGGAACTGAGGCGGCGAGGGCTCCTCTCCCCTTTATGTGGCCCTGTCATCACGAGACTGTAAGCCCGTGCTTTTCACGGGGTGGGAGGGGGAGGGAGGAGGGGCAGAGCCCTCACCATGTTCTAGTTCATTTCAGGAATCTGCATGGAAACTACTGACAATTATGTCTCCAGTGCCTGCGAAGCAGGAAGTGGATCCCCATTAGTGAGAATACGCGGAGCTCTCTCGAAGAACAGAGTTACTGGTAAGTAACCACTATTATATGGCCACGGTCGTGACCCTATAGTTAAGGCGGTAGCAACTCTCATTGAACCGCACCTATGCGGTTCAATGGGAGTCAGTAGAGCAAAAACTTCCGGTTGGCAACCATTCTAGCTTTCCTCCAGCAACATATGTTCTGTGATTACAAATGAAGGGTAGTCCAGGGGTAGGGTGGGGGCTGAAGGTGTGTGTGTGGGGGTCCCCATCCCTCACCTGCCTCTGCCTGCTAATAGTGCATTGCAGCAGCAGCAGCAGCAGGAGGAGGAAACAATCTGGGAGATAAAGCTGTTTGTTTACAAACAACTCCTCCTCATGTGAGTGATCAGGTTGTTGCCTTGTAAAGAAGGTTCTTCAAGATGGCTCCTAACATTCTCACAACTGGGTTTTGCATGCTCATCCTATTTAAATAATAGACCACGTGATGGTCTCGAGCTCCTCTAGTATAAAAAGCACTCTCCGCCTCAGAATGACAGTTCCTTCCAACCCTTTTTAGGTATATAAGAAAAATCCATGCAGGGCTGGAAGGATTGGTGTGGTGAGAATATTTAGAGCCATCTCAAAGAACCTTGTTTACAAGGCCACAACCTTCTGTTCTTCTTCGAGTGGCTCCTCACAGGCTGTTTTTACATGGCTCCGCCGGGTGGTGGATCTGTGGGCATGCTGGTGCATGGGTGGGGCATGCACATGGCTGCACACGCATCCCCACTCACCCCCCGCTCATCTGCACCCACAGAGCAACTGCTGTTTTCCCTAGTTGCTCTGTGTGTGGGGACAAGATGGGGGGTGAGTGGGGATGTGTGTTAGGCAGG
The DNA here is from genome assembly GCA_003113815.1 of Sphenodon punctatus. Lineage (NCBI taxonomy): Eukaryota > Metazoa > Chordata > Lepidosauria > Sphenodontia > Sphenodontidae > Sphenodon > Sphenodon punctatus. The sequence continues at coordinate 755,644 of QEPC01011631.1, forward strand.
CGCACTCACCCCCCCCCCACTCACTGCAGACGCGTGTGCCGCGTGTGCCACGTTGTTCACACAGGGCTCCCCCACCCATGAACACGCAGAAATCTGCGTGTTCATGGGTGGGAGAAGCCTGTCTAAAAAGGGCCACATTCTCATAACTGTCTTACTTATATCTTAGGTAGGAATTTAGGATGTAAAGTAATATCTATTCTGTCTTGGAAAATCTGCAAATATGGTTCTGAGATTATTATGGCTGCTCTTTCACTAACTCTTCTTAATGAAGTTATTGCTAACAGGAATACCGTCTTTAAACCCTCACCCCATAACCAGTTCATTTGCGCCTCCCATACAATCAATTCACACATATATCTTTTCATGGCATAATGCACTTAATAGGCTGGCTGCATTTTGGGTGTCTTGCGTGTTTGATAGCAGCGCCCCAAGGCCCGCCAAGCCGGGCAGCACCCCTAGACCTCCCCGTGGGGCACCAAGAGTGGGGGCCCATCTTGACTTCTTGGCCAGGCGCCCATTGCACCCTAGCTACGCCTCTAGTTTAGTATGCGTGACTGATCAATTTGAATAAGTGTGTGAGGTGAGAGCATGTGTGTGTAGGGATGAGTGTGTGTGATCATTTTGAATGAATATGCAAGATGAGAGCATGGGTGTACTGTGTTTGAATGATTGTGTGTGTGATCAGTTAGAACGAGTGTGTGTGTGAGGTGAGAGCACATGTGTGAATGAGTGTGTGACCTCTTTTACACAAGACACACCCACGCAGTGGCATGGGTGGATGCATCTCGTATGAAAGCAGTCGCTTGTGCACTCTTATGTAACACGCACCTCCACCCATCACCCCTGCATAAAAAAGCCTGCGAAAAAACAGGTTGCTCCATGTGGGGGGATGGTTGAGTTCCTGTGTGCACTTGTGTCTGGGGCCAGCTTATGCATTAACAAAACTATTAAGTTTCAAAAGAAGAGCAAATTACCTAGACAAAAAACCTTTGGTTTAAGAAGCTTGTTAAGGCAGCATTACAAATTATACTCAAACGTTAACATGGACAGTGAATTGTATGTTTAGGCAACTTTATTAAATATCAGACCAATCTATACATTTTTCTTTCCTTATTCATTAATAAAACAAATTATGACAACTGAAATTAAACTGTATACATTCATCACGTATTGTTCAGTCACCATACCACGCATATGCAGTTAATTTCAGTTGTCATCATTTTTTAAAATTAATTAATAAGAAAAATGTATAGATTGGTCTGATATTTAATAAAATTGCCTTAACATACAATTTACTGTCGTGTTAACGTTTGAGTATAATTTGTAGTACTGCCTTACTTAACAAGCTTCTTAAACCAAAGGTTTTTTGTCTAGGTAACTGGAAAAAAATCAGTTATTAGTATATATTAGCATTGAAAATGTGCTCAGAACAGCATGAATGTCTGAAGAAGATGCAGACTCTGCTCCAGGGAGCTAGCAAGGCAACTCAAACCCTCACAATGGAATTTAGATAATCCAAGTGCAAAGTAGCACAAACGTCTTTAGTGATTGGTGCAAAAGGCCTCAGAAATCAGGGCAAGACACAAGGATGAAAGCGATAGCTTGGGGCAGGGAAAGAAAGTGGTTGGTCCAGCTGTAGAATGCAGTGGGAGAAGAAATATACATAGGGGAGTAGGAGGGAGAGTTGAGAAATAAAAAGAGATTAGAGTCAAGTTATAGGGTCCAATCCTACAATGTGCCAAGCATGTCCTATGATTTGCTGGGCATCTTAATTCACCCAAGTGTGTGCGATGCTGAGTATCAACCATGAAATACTTGTGCGAGTGGGGTGGGGGTGAACCACTTTGCTAAGGTAATATACAAAAAGCTAGCATGGCCACTATAAGTGCAGGTATGTACTACATGGACCCAAGTGGCTTATTTGGTTTATGCTAATAAAGAGCCATTTATTAGTCTGTTACTTTGCTAATCACAACTGTTCAGCACCACGTACATTGCTGGTACTATATAAATAACTACTAATGCACTTGATAGTATTCTACATGCAGTCAGAGAGTTCTCTTATTAGCTGCACTTTAGGAATCAATAGAAGCAAAATGAAGGGTGTCAAGACCCATTACTTATTGCAGCTGGAATGAAAGGAACACATTTGAGCACAATGAGATGGCAGAGGTAAATACCCATAACAGAGAGATAACATGAATCAGTGACAATGCAACGTTGCAGCCTTGTGACACAGTTGACAACATTCCAAATCTCAAAAGAATATTGTAATTACCACAGCACGGCTGTGAAGATGATGCATAGGCAAGGCTGCTTGCACATTATGTTTTTCATTTAGTGAAGCATCATGTGTAGATGTCAGCAGCATTCCAGGGATAGGACAGGCTATACATTTAAATAAATAAGTAAATCCTGTAGCCAGGTTTTCACCACATGCCACTTAGCACAACATGGTCACCGTGTATTGACAGCTACTCTTCTCACCCTGCCCACAATTAATTTCCTGGGTGGTATTCAAGAATGCAGTTTGCCTGTTTCTGGTGCCTGAAGGGTGGACATGTGGCACCAGGTCAAGGCATACGGGACATGGGCAGACAGTGGATTTGAGCACATAGTCAGGACTTGGAGTCACGATGGAAGACTCAGGATCAGAGCAGAGCAGAACAAGAGCTAAGAACAAGGACCAAAGCTGTCATGTAGGGGGCTCACTGAGCAATTGCACAGGGGGCACATCCTCCAGATACCAAGCCCCCATCATAGCAGATGGCAAGCCATAGTATCCAAACAGCCAGCAGTGATGTGGGTTTTCCAGAAAAATGTGAATTGGGAATTTTTTTAGAAAATTTTCTGATGCAGATTTTCTGAAATTTTTTCCAATACCCTAAATCAGTTGGGAATTGATTTAGTATGTTTATTTGACTTGTACTTATTAAACAAAACTCAAAACCTGAAACTCCTTATCTTCCCTCCCAATCCTTCCTCTCCCTCTTCCCTGTCAATTGCCATTGACGGAGTCTCCATCCTCCCTGTCCCCCAAGCCCGTAGCTTGGGCTTAATCTTCAACTCGCACCTAACCTTCAAACCCTACAATGAATAAATAGCCAAATCCTGCCGCTTCTCCCTCCACAACATTGCTAAGATCCGCCCTTTTCTGTCTGTCTCCTCTGCCAAAACTCTCATCCAAGCCCTAGTCATCTCATGACTCGACTATTGTAACCTCCTCCTAGCTGGCCTTCCCCGCTCTCACCTTTCTTCCCTCATCTCTGTTCAAAACTCTGCTGCCAGGATCATCCACCTAGTCCGTCGCTTTGACCATGTGCAGCCGCTCCTCTTTCCATTGGCTCCCCCTTCCTGAGCGTATTCTGCACAAACTCCTCGTTTTCACCTACATGTCACGGGAGGGGGGCGATTCCCGTGAGGGGAAAGGGGGGGCGAGCACTCGAGGGGTATGGACGGTACCCATGCCCTGTTCGCACGCACTGGTCACGGCCCTTACCCACGCCCTCTATCTGGTGCCAACAGCCCGTCAGGATAGTGGGTGGACCAATGGGATCTAGTGTGGCAGACACACTGCCCGGGTCTCTATCATCATAGGGCACTGAGGAAGGGAAGGAGCCGTGAGCCCAATCACACTCCTCACTCTCACTCACTGTACCACGGGGACACAAAGGGGAGAGGGAATAGTGCAGGGGAAGTGAGAGGGGTAAGGGCGGACGAGGGGATTGGGACCCAGGGCGCAGCGGAATAGGGAGTAGGGTGCACGCACGCCAGGAGAGGAGAAGGAAGGAGGAGTCCCAGGATGGGAGGGGCACCCACTCGCACAGGCAACCGACAGGCACGCTATAGGGGTCACGGGGGGAGGGGAGACACAACATGCACACACTATGTCTAATAACACCAAGGTATTCTAAGCACACAATCTTAGAACCACGAAGCAATCACTTAACTCAGGGGCCGGTCTCGACTTCTCAATCACCAGCGCTGACTGCCTCTCGGCGCTGGTTCTTATCCTCCAAGCCCCGCCCCTCAGCGCGCGCCCGCAAACGTGTGGACCAACGTACTGGGGGCGTGTCTGTTGATGTTGGGCCGGGCGGCTTGTCCGCCACTTCCGGTCCCGACTGCTGCGGCTCTCTTAGGACTGGGGGTGTGTCTGGCTGTCCTACCTGGATTGGTGCGGCTGGCAGAGTCCCAGGAGGGACCAGGAGCGCGGCGGCCGGCTAGGGTATGTGCTGAGGGTGCTGCCCCCTATATCGGCAGAGCGGCTTGACAGTACCCCCCCACGAGGCCCCCCCCCATGGTCCCTGCCTGGCCCGGGCTTGGAGGGGTGGCACCGATGAAAGGCTGCCACAAGGCGAGGAGCGTGCACGTTTGCTGCGACCTCCCAGGATCGTTCCTCTGGTCCATATTCCTGCCAGTCTATAAGATATTGCAACTTGCCATAATGGTGTCGTGCGTCCAGAATGGCCTGAACCTCGTATTCGGGCCCTAGAGGGGAGGGAATACTAGCTGTAGGTTCGGGTGGAGGAGAAGATCCCGGGAACGCCTTTTTGAGTAGGGAGACATGGAAAGATGGGTGAATGCAAACATTGGGAGGTAATTGTAGCTGGTACGTGACCTCGTTTAGTTGTTTAAGAATGGGGTATGGACCAATATATCGAAAGTCTAGTTTGGGTGATGGACGGGTAGAGAGATAGTGACGTCGATTGATCTATACCAGTTCACCTGGTTGGAACGATGGGGCGGGGGCGTGGTGCTTATCGGCAGCGGTCTTGTATCTTTGTCGGGCTTGTTGTAGTGTCAGTTTGGCTAACTGCTGAGCCTCTCGAATCTGTCGTACGAGGGTTCCAGCGGCTAGTACTGTTGTTGCAGGTAAGTTGGGCATACCCATATGGGGGTGGAACCCATATGAGACAAAGAATGGCGAGTTTCCGATAGAGGCATTAGGGGCGTTATTTAGTGCAAATTCAGCTAAGGGGAGCCAGGTGAACCAGTCATCTTGAAGATGCGTCGTGTAGCACCGAAGATACTGTTCAAGTTTTTGGTTGATTCGCTCGACCTGCCCGTTGGCCTGTGGATGGTACGCTGTGGTGGGCTTCAGGTCCACGTGTAATGCAGTAAACAGGGCCTTCCAAAAGCGGGACACAAATTGTGTTCCCCAGTCACTTATTATTTCCTGAGGACACCCATGTAATTTGATGCAGTGGCGCAAAAACAGAAGCACGGTCCGCCTTGCCGTAGGAAGGCCCTTGCAAGCCACAAAATGCGCCATTTTAGTAAAATAGTCCACAATGACCAGAATTGTCGTGTGCCGTTGTGAGGGAGGAAGCTCCACGATGAAGTCGAGTCCAACTCGCCTCCATGGCCCTTGAGGGAGAGTGGTAAGTTGAAGTAGCCCTACTGGTTTATGGCAGGGAATCTTGGTTCGAGCACACGTCGCACCCTTCCACATACTGTTGTACATCCGTTTTCAAGGAAGGCCACCAGAAGGCCCATTGGAGCAACTGTAAAATTCGTTGAGGCCCCAGATGGGCCCCGGATGAGGCAAGGGGGGCATTATGATGCACCCACAACAAGGGTTTGCGATATTCCTGCGGCACATACATTTTCCCCTGTCGCATCCATACCCTGTCTCTCATTTGGATGTGGGGATCCTGTTCATTGGGGTGTTCCTTCGCGCTGGCTTGTCGACCGCGCTGGTGGTCCATGTCAAGAGACGCTGCGGCGAAAACTTGTGGAGGCAAAATGGGGCCCTTCTGTTTTCTTCCAACGTCTGCGTCTTTCTTATACCATGATAGGGCATCTGCTAAGACGTTCAGTCACCCCGGGCGGTATTGGATGGAGAACAAGAATCATACAAAGAACAATGCCCACCTGGCGTGGCAGGCATTGCTAATCTGGTCGGTCTGCAAGTAGGTCAGGTTCTTGTGGTCCGTAATCACGGTCACTGGTTCCTTGGTGCTCTCCAAATAATGGCGCCAGGTCTCGAAAGCGGCTTTTATCGCTAGGAGTTCCCTATCGAAGATGGCATAGTTGCGTTCTGCTGCAGTGAGTTGTCGCGAGTAGTATGCACAGGGGAGAAGTTGGGTGGTCCGGGGTGTTTTCTGTAACAGTACCAATAGTGATACTGGAAGCATCTGACTCCACATAAAAAGGACGCTTGAAGTCTGGGTGTTGTTTCAACTGTGCTTCTGTAAAAGCCCATTTCAGGCTATCAAAACATAATTGTTGTGGGACCCCCCCATAAGTAGGGCTGGCCCTTTTTCAGAAGTAGGGTCAAGGGGGTAGTAAGGGCCGCGTAGTGGGAAATATACTGTCCCTAGTTCGTGCTGCCTAAGAATCTTTGCAGGGGTTTTACGGCCTTAGGGGTGGGCCAGCGTTGGATGGCCTCCACTTTTCGTTGCTCCATCTGAATTCCCCGGGGAGATATCACGAATCCCAAGAAATCCACTGTAGTCAGATGGAAAGCACACTTCTCTCCTTTGCAGTACAGTATTTGGTCCCATAGGCGTTGAAGTACTTGTCAGATGTGTTGGGTATGCTGTTCTCGAGACTCCGAGTAAATCAAAATGTCGTCGAGATAGGCAATGACCGAAATGTCCAACAAATCACGAAACATGTCATTAATAAAATGCTGCTGGAGCGTTTACCAGTCCAAATGGCATGACTAAATATTCATAGTGTCCATATCGGGTGTGGAAGGCAGTTTTCCATTCGTCCCCTTCCCGTACCCGTAACAAGTTATAGGCCCCTCGTAGGTCTAGTTTAGTGTAGATCACTGCCCCTTGTAGTCGATTAAGCAGTTCTGATATCAATGGCAGAGTGTAGCAATTCTTTATGGTGATGGCGTTCAAACCTTGATAGTCTATACAGGGATGGAGTCCTCCGTCCTTTTTGGTCACAAAGAAGATAGGTGCCCCCGCAGGCAAGCAGGAGTGGCAAATGAAGCCGTTGTGAAGGCTTTCGTCTATGTACTGTCGTAAGGTCTCAAGTTCGGGGTTGGACAGGGCATGGATGCGCCCGAAAGGCGGCTCCGTCCCAGGTTGGAGATCAATAGGACAGTCATAGGGATGTCGGGGTGGGGTGGGGAGTGGTGGTACCTAGGCCGCTTGTTGTTTGCTGAAGACATTGGCGAAGTCAGCGTATTCTGCCGGCAGTTTTGAAAGGAGGATTTTCCCTGGCGCACGTTCCAAGGAGGTCTTCCTGCCTGGGTGGTTCTGACACAATGCACTCTGCCTTGCAATGCGGGGAAGTGAACTGAAGGTGTCCCGTACCCCAATCGATGTGCAGATTGTGTTGGGTTAACCAGGGAAATCCCAGTACCATCACAAACAAGGGGGTGCATACCACATCGAAAATGAGCTGTTCCTGATGATTCCCCACGACGCAGTTCAAGGGCGTCTTCTGTTGCGTGATGGGTCCCGACACTAAAGGAGAGCCATCAATCGAGTGGACAGCTGCAGGGGTTAGTTTAGATTCAATCTGAATGGGGTATTGTTGAAGCCAGGTAGCATCGAGAAAGTTACTGGAGGCCCCAGAATCTACCTAGGCCCTTACCGCCATGGAGGATTTGGCGTTAAGGGTCACCACCACTGAAAGGTAAAGATGGGTCATGGCGGGGCTTAGACTACAAGGGAGAACTTTCATAGTCGGGAGGTCCCCTGCCCCTCCTGACCTTTGGCGTTTCCCGCTGCTCGTCGCAGTGGGGGAAGCAAGGGACACTCATGGATATAGCGTGATGCTTCTCCACAGTAGTAGCAGGAATGGGAATGCTGCCGTCGTTCTTTTTCTTTGGCGGTTAGTGGGCCTCTGGAGGCGCCGATCTGCATTGGTTCCGGTTCCGGGCCCTTTGGCTGTGTTATCGAGGGTGTTGGGAGGGCTGGTGGATGCTGGGAAAAGTCTTGGTGTTCCGACCTCCGCTCTCACCTCCGCTCTGCTAGACGGTCGTCGATCTGGAGGGTGAGGATAGCTAGCTACTCCCATTTCTCCGGAAGTGGGGTCAAGGCGAGCTGGTCTTTTAGCTCGTTGCATAAGCCCCGGCGGAACATCACCCGCAAAACTTCGGTTGGCCATTTTAATTCTAACGCCAACTGCTGAAATTGTGTGATATAGTCCAATAAGTTCCCCCGGTTCTGTCGTAGAGACATCATGGCTGCTTCGGCATCTCGCACCCAAAGAGGGTGATCGAACAAACGGGTGAATTCCTGGACGAAGTCCTGGTAATTTGAAAGTAATGGGCTGTCTCCCTGAAACGAGGTGGTAGCCCATTCCAGGGCAGTGCCCCCAAGGTGTCCAATCACGAAGGCCACCTTGAGGAGGTCAGTAGAATAGGTCTGAGGCTGCATGGAAAAGGTTAGCCTGCATAGGGCCATGAAGCCCTGGAACCCTTTGCGGTCCCCTAAAAATGGGGAGATCTGTGGCCTCTTGGGTTCTCTGGGGGCCGCAGTGGGAGGAAGTGGTGCAGGTGGGGGCGCAGGTGCCATAGGTGCTGGCGAAGGCACAGCGGGAACCGCTGGACCAGGGCCCTGCGCCACTGCGGCAGCCAGGGCCTGGTGCCCTTGCCTCAGGTCCTGAACCTCCATGGCCAGGGCCTGTACCACGTGAACAAGTTCCCCTATTTCCTTGGCCACATCCATCTGGACGGAGATGTGGAGAAGGGGAAAAAGCGGGAGAAAGGTACTGCTGGTGATTCTGTCACGGGAGGGGGGCAATTCCCGTGAGGGGAAAGGGGGGCGAGCACTCGAGGGGTATGGACGGGACCCACGCCCTGTTCGCAAGCACTGGTCACCGCCCTTACCCACGCCCTCTACCTGGTGCCAACGGCCCATCAGGATAGTGGGGTGCCCAGGTCCCTATCATCATAGGGTGCTGAGGAAGGGAAGGAGCCGTGAGCCCAATCACACTCCTCACTCTAACTCACTGTACCACAGGGACACAAAGGGGAGAGGGAGTAGTGCAGGGGAAGTGAGAGGGGTAAGGGCGGACGAGGGGATTGGGACCCAGGGCGCAGCGGAATAGGGAGTAAGGTGCACGCATGCCAGGAGAGGAGAAGGAAGGAGGAGTTCCAGGAGGGGAGGGGCACCCACTCACAAAGGCAACCGACAGGCACGCTATAGGGGTCACGGGGGGAGGGGAGACACAACATGCACACACTACGTCTAATAGCACCAAGGTATCCTAAGCACACAATCTTAGAACCACGAAGCAATCACTTAACCCAGGGGCCGGTCTCGACTTCACAATCACCCTTCACAATTATCCTTCAAGCCCCGCTCCTCAGCGCGCGCCCGCAAACGTGCGGAGCGATGCACTGGGGGCATGTCTGCGATGTTGGGCCGGGCGGCTTGTCTGCTACTTCCGGTCCCAACTGCTGCGGCTCTCTTAGGGCTGGGGGTGTGTCTGGCTGTCCTACCTGGATTGGTGCGGCTGGCAGAGTCCCAGGAGGGACCGGGAGCGCGGTGGCCGGCTGGTGTACATGCCGAGGGCGCTGCCCCCTATATTGACGGAGGGGCTTGACACTACAAAGCCCTTCACAACCTCGCTCCCCCTTACCTCTCGGCCCTAACCTCCCTCCAAACCCCTGTTCGAGCACTCCGCTCCTCTTCCATCCCCTCCCTCACCCTCCCACACCTCCCCTGCTCCCCCAACCACCTTTGTCCCTTCTCCCTCGTCGCCCCGCATGCCTGGAACTCCCTCCCTGCCCACATCCGCCTTGCCCCCTCCCTTAGTACTTTCAGGTCCCTCCTCAAAACCCACCTCTTCCGCTCTGCCCTTCCTAACTCCTGATAATCATCCCCACCCAGGATTATCCCCCACCTGTTATCTGCAAACTCCCATTGTACTGTAACCAAGCCAAGAACGTGTACCTGAGTTCTCGCATCCTCATGATTGTTGCATCCCTTGTCTTTCCCTCTGTTCCCCCTTCCCTGTCTCCCCTCCCCGTCTTTTAGACTGTAAGCTCTCGGGCAGGGACCGTGTCTATCTTATTCTCTGTAAAGCACCAGGTACATTGCTGGCACTATATAAATGCTAATAACACTAATAATTAAAAGTACACCAAGTTAATTTTATGTGCTGGATAAATATCTCAAAAGTTTTTACAATATCCGAAAGTAGTTGAACTGAAATAAATTAGGGGAAAAAAATTCAATAAAGCACACTTAATGTGGTTTAAATGTTCAAACAAAAGTCAAAGCTTTACTTGGAAGATATTTGGGGGGGGGAATTAGGTATTGGTATCCATTCATTATGTTACTAATTAATTTTATGAAACAATGCATTTTTAGAACCAGAAAATTTTCCAGAAAAATATAAATTTTCCATTATAGAAAATTTTCTACTCCACATCACTAGCAGCCGGAGTTACCAGCAGGATCAGAAGGAGCAGGGTTCCAGGAGGGGATGTCAGAAGGGCCAAGCACACACTAGGTCCAGGAAGGGGGAATGTAGGGCCAATACAGCTGCAGAGAGTGTCACGGAGGAACATAGGTCACACACGTGTGATACTGGTCTACATGTAGGCTACAAGCCTAGTAAATATGTAAAGCAAAACATGCAACATGTATGTAATGTTACAATTGAAAACTGTAAAACTCAAATCAGGACTGTAACACTGACCAAACTCCAGGAAGTAGGGACAGTTAAAAGATTGTGTATTGGCAAACCCTTGCCAGACCGAACCCTATGGAGATGCAAATGGATCTTCATGTTTGCCTGGGTTGGCTACGTGAGGAAAGACACAGGCCCATGAGCAGGAAACCCGAGACAAAGAAACCATGAAAGGTACTTAAGCAAGGGCCATTAAGCCAGATTCGCTATCGTTTGGCCAGAGCCACCTTGAGCACTCTCATCTGCATCCTGCATCTTGCCAGCAAGCTAGGCTGTGAGACATGGCCTGAGAGAGGGGACTTTGCTTTCTAGCAACTCTAAGTCTGAAGACCCAGTCGCTTACATCAAGGACTGAGAAGAACTTACGGACCTTTGTAGGGTGAGATGCTTATTTAGCAACTCAACCAGTATACGTTAGGAATGCATTATATTTACCTTTGATTTCTAGTAACCACTCTGTATCAACAAGCTTGCTTATGTAAATCAATAAACTAACTTCTTATCTTTATGAAGAAGTGTCTGTGTCTAACATTGGAACACAAGTGAGCAACAAGAGTTCTCAAGCTCTTGCGAACCCAGAGATTAAAGAGTCTGTAAACGGGAAGGATCGGGCCCTTGAGTGACAAAGGGGTTGTCCCTGTAGCAGGCTTGAATCGGCCAGAGAGAAAAACTGATTCAAGTGGGCTGTATGCTAGGGAAACTGAGTCACTCAAACCCGGTAAAGTGGGGGTGCGAACCTCCAACCCGTGACAGAGAGAGGTAAAGTAAAAAAGTGTATGTAAGTGTGTAATTAACAGACCAGGACATGACACACATAATCCACCCACCTTCCTGTGCCTACTGGCTGGTCTTATATACAGCAGCAACCAACCAGCAACCAACCAGGAAGCTGGGGATGTGGAGCACAGCTGAGGAGGTGTGCGGCTTGACTGGCATAGTAGAAGGCCATCAGCACTAGCCCATGGCCCTGGCCAGAGTGTCTTAATGGTGTGGAGGCACCAGCCACTGTGCTCAGGGTCCCAAAGATGCTGTTTCCAGCCCAGGTCCTTACACACATTACAAAGGGGAAATTGCTGCAGATATTCAAGGAATACCTAACCCAAATTTCACATACAGCCAGTGTTTGTGTGCTCATACAATTCTGAGGCAATATCTATGAGAAGTATAACATGTGGAACAACTCTAAGCAGGACTGGTGCAAAGACGTTTGTTGCCCTAGGCAAACACCTGCGTGTGCACCCCTTGTGTAACTTGTGCACGTATTGTGCACCTCACATGCAACCCATGCGCATGTTACACACAATCCTCATGCGCACACAACCTGCTTCTCAGGCACTGAGGGGTTGGTAGCCCTGCTCCCTCCTGCCTCCCAGCCCCCGACCCAGCCTCAGAGTTTACCAACAGAGGCAGCAGGATCGGGGCAGGAGAGGCATCCCCTTCAACTTCCAGAAGTGGCGGAAATGGCTGGATCGGGGGCAGGAGAGATGGCAGCAGAAGCTGGATCAGAGGTGGAGCCACCTCGGGGTCACCTCTCCCACCCCCAATCCAGGGCAAAGCTTATTGCCAAGGCCACCTAGGGCAGTAAGTTGAAGGGGGTGTCTCTCCTGTGCCATCAAATGTAGAGCTTATCACCGGTGGTGACAGCGGAGCTGCTTGATCAGGAGCAAAAGAGCCGCCCCCTTCATGCTGGCGCCCTAGGCGGCTGCCTGAGCAGCTTAATGGTAGCACCGGCCCTGACTAAGCTTGGTCCTGACATGTAGTTTGGTTTTGTCATCAATTAAGTTTAAATGACAGCATGAGGACTGTGCATCTTAGTATGAACTAATATAGTATACATAACTGTTCTCACCCTACTCTCATTACACTGATTCATCAGCTTATCAGGTATAGTCTTGCAGTAACCTGGCAATGGATTTCCTTGTGGTGTGAGAGATTCTATTAGCAAAAGGTCCAGTAAATCCATACCACCTATGACTGCTGGAACTTCAAAGCTCTGCCTCAGTTTTTATAAGGAAAAGCAAGAATAACAATAGCACTTCCTTATCTCACAAGCCTGTGTGAGGATAAATATATTAAGGATTTTAAGACACACAGAGATATATTTACTTATTTCAATTTATATCCCACTTTATCCTGAAGGCTCAGTGGGCAAACAGAAAAAACACATTGCTCCATGTAGCTTTCTAATATGGGATCTAGGCAGCCTTATATAAGGACAGGAGCCAAATTGGCACCAGCAGAAGCAGAGTCACAACAAGCAGTAGAAAGCCTGGGTGGAAGCAGCCCCATCCCAACCACTGTGCTACAGGGGTGCTGTGGAGTCAGCCAGTGCTTCTAAGAAGGCAGGGCCTCTAGTTCAAGTAACAGGCCCTGACAATGGGAGATGAAGTGAGGTGAATAAATAACTCCATTTTGGACATAATTCCATGGAAAAATCACTGGAAAAGATCTTAATCCTGCAAGCTAGTTTACACAAAAGCAGGGTTCTGCTGCCCTACATCCAATTGCAGGATCAGATTCAATGGGTGATTTCAGACGTTACGGGCGGCCGGTTCACCACAGTGGATCCCCAGCGGGGGTGAACAAAACAACCACGCCCTGGGGTGAATAAAAGCCCCAAACAGACGTGACGGGACTGGGACCACGACCAGGAATCGGGCCAACAGATCACGGACCGGGGCAGCGCAACAGACGTGACGCCGATCCCCAGCCGTGGTCAAAACTCCCAGACGACACCGGGCAGGGGCGGGACACACACATGGCCACCTGAGGACAAATGAAGCTGAAAGGCATGAAAGGCAACGCCCCCACAAGGGAAACGGGAAGGGAGGGGGGAAGAGGGAGAAGAGGCTGACAGGTACCACACGCAGCACGCACACAGACAGCGGGCCCACAGCGGAACACACAGCAGGTCCACACGCCCGGGCACACACACACACACACACACACACAC
>QEPC01011631.1:774746-824286 GCA_003113815.1 Sphenodon punctatus
TTCCCCAGCATAATTTGTTCTATCTCAGGCCATCTCCTGATCATTGCTAATACTGATTATTTTACTCATACTTCTGTTCTTCACATCAAATGCATCACACATATACGTAATAGTATCTTGCCTAATTTTAACACAGTGATGGGTGCAATAGCATCCAGTGTATATTGCTGTTACATTTGTGTCAAGGAAGCATCTTTTTGGTTCAGTTACACAGAGTTATTTACAACAATTCCCCCATGTATGCTCTAGCAGTTAGAGTCAGGAAGGCAAGTTTGGTTTGGTTACAATTTAACACAGAGTGGCCTATTTGAATCAAGCAGAGGCATCTCCTGGTTCAGTACTTTTGAAGCAGGGAAATTAGTATCTTAATTTGGCCCAAAATCATGTCAATTTCTTACACCATCATACTGCCCTCATAGTCGACTGTGTAACAGATGGGGGTAATTTTCTTTCTTGATCTCTGCAGATGATTGATACCCTAAAGCTGGGGTATGGAACCTTTTCCCTTCTACTTTGAAAATTAGTATAAGCTCTATGGGCCAGATAGGAGTTGTGGGTGCTTAAGAGATGTGCTCAGGATAGAGGAAGGAAAAGGAAAGTCCAGATTGTGGATCTATCTCATAGATCCCTCCCGTATCCTTGAGTGCATGCCCTCATCTCCACTCCCTTCCCCTGAGTTCACTCTTTCAGTGCTTTGAGTGTAGGGACTGGATCCATGGGTCAGATCTTACACCCTTTTTAAACAGACCTCCTCCACAGAGGCGGTCCATGGGTGTGCCGCTGCAGGGGTGGCGGAGGGTTCACATGGGCACACACTCATCCCCAAGCACAGAGCAATCACCATTTTGGCCAATTGCTCCATGCGTGGGTGATGGGTGGAGGTGCGTGGGTCGCAGAAGCGCGCATGCATGCCCATGCACCTGCTGCGGAATTAAAACAGGATACACCCACTGTGTGGGCATGAGTGGGTGCATCTTGTTGAATAAGGCCTAAGACCTGACCCATGGGTCAAGGCCCCCAATTAAAAAGGGGCCACATAAAAATCAGCCATGGGCTGGATTTGGCCCTTGGGTCAGGGATTCTCCACCCCTCAAATATCTTTATTGCAATGTTTGCTAGCATAGCTACAAAAGTTACCTGTGATCATATTACTTTTTAATAAGCCCAGATATGTTATCATTAAGCACTTTAAATCACTTTCATAACCACAGCAGCAAAGGAAACCTGAACACCCTGGGCAGATTCTCCCTAGAAAGACTGTTCCTCAAAACCCAGCCTTGCAGAACATCCTCATCTTACAAACCCCCATAAGCTGCTCAACAGACCCTTGCACATAGCCTAATTTCAGACATTTTTCTGGATGTTTCATTAAAAAGCACAGGCAGGATTCCACCCTCTTCTGCTGGAGCATTAGAATTAAAACTTCTTGATAAATCTGTTGTTTTTCTTATCCCATTGGACACTCTAATGCTTTCATTTCACGTCTACCTATACGGAACACGTTTGAGTCGGTATGAATTCCTACATTCCCAGTTTGTGCCAATTGGCATTAATAATGCATGATGATAACCTGATTAGACTATGAATACTGCCATACACAATCAAGATTTACAAGTTGTTCTTGATGCTTGGAATGATGGATTCTGTAAAAATCAACCTACAGGACTCATCAACAAAAGCAAAGCTTCAAAGCAACCCTGCTTTGATGTTGCTCTTTACCAGGTTATTGGACCCTTTTAAACATACAGTATGAGCTGTTTTATTGGCCCTTCCCTCCCCCCTTTTTTCGTTTGAAATTTTCTCTGTTGCAATAGACAAGGTGCTAATAAAAATGCAAACAATGGCTGTAAATTTTGCCCAGTGAGGAAGGTAAAGATGATTGATGCTGTTCTGTGGGGAAAATGAGAGCCTGTGATTTATTATTATTATTATTAAACATTTATAAAGCGCCAGTAACAACCTGGCGCTGTACAGAACATATAATCAGCTGCGGTCCCTACCTGTGGCTTACAATCTAAAAGACAAGGAGGGGGAGACAAGGAGAGGGGACAGTGGGAGAGACATGGGAGAAGACAAACAAACATTCAGGCGGATGCGAAGTCTCAGGTGCGTGTACTTGGCTTGGTTACAAGGTGGTCGGTAGCAGCAGTCAGCAGAGGAGGGCTGACAGTAAGAGCAAGGGGAAAGACTAGAGGGCATTGGGAAAGGCAGCATGGAAAAGGTGGGTCTTGAGGAGGGATTTGAAGGAGCGGAGGGAGGAGGCGAGGCGGACGTCGGCAGGGAGGGAGTTCCAGGCATGCGGGGCAGCGAGGGAGAAGGGACGAAGGCGGTTGGGCGAGCAGGAGAAGCGAGGGAGAGCGAGGGAGGGGACAGCGGAAGAGCGGAGAGCGCGCGCAGGAGCGCGTAGGGCGATTAGGTCCGAGAGGTAAGGGGGAGCTTGGTCATGGAGCGATTTGAACGTGAAAACCAGGAGTTTGAACAGGATACGTTCAGGAAGGGGGAGCCAGTGAAGGGAGAGGAGGAGAGGCGTCACATGGTCGAAGCGACGGGCAGAGTGAATGACCTTGGCGGCAGAGTTTTGGATCGCCACAAGGGGGGACAGGTGGGAGCGAGGGAGGCCAGCAAGGAGGAGGTTGCAGTAGTCGAGGCGAGAGATAACCATGGCATGAACAAGGATTTTGGCCGAGGAGACAGATAGAAAGGGGCGAATGCGGGCAATGTTGAGGAGAGCGAATCGGCAGGATTTGGCCACAGAGTCAATGTAAGGTTTAAAGGAGAGGTGCGTGTCAAAAATGAAGCCCAAGCTGCGGGCACGGAGAACAGGACGGATGGTGACCCCATCAATGCAGACGGTCAGGTCAGAGGGAGAGGAGGGGGAGGGAGGAAAAATGAGGAGTTCAGTCTTGGCCATGTTCAGTTTGAGTTGGCGTCGGGACATCCAGGCGGAGATATCAGAGAGGCAGTCGACGAGGCGTGAGCGGACAGAGGAGGAGAGAGAGGGGGTAGAGAGATAGAGTTGGGTGTCATCAGCATAGAGATGGTATTGGAACCCGTGGGAGGCAATAATTTCACCAAGGGACCGGGTGTAGATAGAGAAGAGGAGAGGGCCAAGGACAGAACCTTGGGGAACCCCAACCGAGAGGGGAAGGGAGGGGGAGGTCGACTCGGGGAGGGAGACATTAAAGGAGCGGTCAGAGAGGTAGGAGGAGAACCAGTCAAAGACAGAGCCACGGAAGCCCAAAGAGTAAAGGGAGTCCAAGAGGAGCGAGTGGTCGACAGTGTCAAAGGCGGCAGAGAGGTCAAGGAGGACAAGAACGGAGTAGTGGCGCTTCGATTTAGCGACAAGTAGATCATTGGTGATCTTGGCCAGGGCAGTTTCAGTAGAGTGGAGGGGGCGGAAGCCGGACTGGAGAGGGTCGAGGGAGGAGTTGGCAGAGAGGAGGTTCAGGCAGCGGGAGTAGACGACACGTTCCAGGAGCTTCGAAGCAAAGGGAAGGAGGGAGACCGGCCGGTAACTAGAGGGATCGAAAGGGTCCAGGGTAGGCTTTTTGAGGATGGGGGAGACAGTGGCATGTTTGAAGGCAGAGGGGAAGGAGCCTGTGGAAAGGGAGAGATTGACAACATGCAGAAGGGGGGGAGCGACAGTGGGAGCAATAGAGGTCAGGAGGCGGGAGGGGATCGGGTCAAGGGGGCAGGTGGAGGGGTTGGATGAAGAGAGAAGAGCAGAGATTTCCTGGAGAGAGGCAGGAGGGAAGGATGCGAGGAGGGAGGGGGGCGGGGGAGGGGGCGGGAGGGGAGCGGGGGGCGGAGGGGGGCGGGAGGCAATATCCCGACGGATCTTGTCAATCTTGGAGGTGAAGAACGACGCAAGATCCCGAGCAGCAAGGGAAGAGGGCGGGGGAGGGCAGGGGGGTTTGAGAAGGGAGTCGAAAGTAGAGAAAAGGCGGCGAGGGTCGCGGGAGAAAGATTCGATCCTAGAGGCATAATAGCGCTGCCTAGCTAGGGAGATAGCCGAGGAGAGGGAGGAGAGGGAGAATTTGTAATGGAGGAAGTCAGGGAGGGAGCGGGATTTGCGCCAGAGGCGTTCGGCAGCCCGGGCGCAGGAGCGGAGGTAGCGGATGGCAGGGGTAAGCCAGGGGCGGGGGTCGAGGGGGCGGACGGGGCGAGCAGAGGGGGGGGCAAGAGAGTCAAGGGTCGAGGAGAGAGAAGCGTTGAGAGCAGAGACAGCAGAGTCAGGGGAGGAGGAGGCGAAAACGGGGGGGAGAAGGGGGGAAAGATGTGCGGCAAACTCCGAGGGAGTAAGGGCCTGCATATTGCGGAAGGGGCGCATAGAGGGGGAGGCGGAGGGGGGTCGGTGGGAAAGGCTGAAGGAGCCGAGGAAGTGATCAGAACTAGGGAAGGGGTCAAAGGAGAGGTCAGTTAGAGAACAGTTTCGAGTGAAGACGAGGTCGAGGGAATGGCCGTCAGTATGAGTGGGGGAGTCGGTCCAGAGTCGGAGATTAAAGGAGGAAGCGAGAGAGAGAAAGCGGGAAACAGAGGGGGCGGAGGGCGTGTCAACGTGAATGTTGAAATCACCAAGGATAAGAGTGGGGATATCATCGGAGAGGAAGAAGGTGAGCCAGGATTCAAAGTCCGGGAGGAAAGAGGAGAGGGAACCCGGGGGGCGGTAGATGACAGCAACCCGAAGGTGTAGAGGGGAGTATAAGCGCACAGAGTGGGCCTCAAAGGAAGGGAAGGAGGAGGAGGGGGGAGGGGAGAGGGTTTTGAATTGGCAGTGCTTAGCAAGGAGCAAGCCCACACCACCACCCAGGCCCTCAGGGCGGGGGCGGTGAGAGAACGACAGGCCCCCGGAGGATAGAGCAGCCGGGGTAACAGAGTTGGAGGGCGTGATCCAGGTTTCCGTAAGAGCCAGGAGTTGAAAGGGGCGAGAGAGGAAGAGATCGTGGATGAAGGGAGCTTTAGCCACGGACGAGCGGCAGTTCCAGAGGGAGCAGGAAAAAGGCAATTGGTGTTTGGGAAGGCAGGGGATGCGGATGAGGTTGGGGGATGGGGAACGGCCGGGTTTAGGCCTAGGGGGAATGGGTAAGGGGGGATGAGGGTGGGGAGGGGGGATGGGCGTGGGTGAGGATAAGGGGTAGGTTGGCTGGAGAAAGGCTGCTGGTGAAGGGAGAGGGAGAAGGAGGGGGTGCGTGAGAGAGGCTAGAAGGAGGGAGGTGAGAGAGGGCGAGGAGGTGAGGGAGGTATAGGGAGGCATCATAGGTATTACCTGTTCAGTATCGGGGGGAGTCCAGGCCTGTAGGTGTCGTGTGCGTGCTGTCAGGGGGGTGGCCCCTCGCTGTCCTCGATTTACCACAATTCATATGCAAAGTGAGCCAGAAATAGAATGTGAGAATCTAGAAAGCTAGTCCTCAGCACCCTCTCCACCAGATTGCACAGCTCACCCCAAATGTAAACTGAGTTTGGTGTTGCAGGGATTAGTGTATTGCCTGGGGAAATCTGCACTGGAGTAGTGTATGTCCTGCCTGCAGCATCTCCATTCTGCAGGTCTCAGTACCCCTGCTCCCTTTCCTTATCCCCTCTATCCACTGACAACTGTCCCACTTTTTGTCAGGCACTCTGCCCCACTCCACTATCAACTGCCCCAATCTCTAATTGCTCTAACATGTTTTGGTTCCCCGAAGGGCTGGATTTTTACCAGCACTAGGCACTTCTCAGGCAGCTGCCCCCCAAATCCTGTCTCCATGCAGTAAATCTGGTCTGCTTCCATGTACCTCTCATCATCTCCTAAACTGCTCTCCCAGCTTCCCCCTTGGAGCAACATCCCTCCACCTCCTCATATCCCAGTCTCCCCACCACACTCCTACTCCCCGCTCCTGTCACCTCTCCCCAAACCTAGTTCCCATCCCGTCTCCCCACATCTCATCTGCCTTTCTCTTGCACCCTCTGGAACGGCTGCTCTTTCATCCAGAAAGCACCATCCATCTACAATCTCTTCCTCTCCTGCTCCCTCCAGCTCCTCGCCCTTGCAGAAACGGATACCCCCATGTAACACACCCATTCCTGCTGCCCTCTCCCTTAGCAGCCTCACCGTCACCCACTCACCTTGCTCTGAAGGCCCTGATGGCAATGTTGGCCTGCTCCCTGCTAAATCTTGCCATTTCCAATCCCGCGGCACTCCTCCCTCTCCCTTTGAGCAACTTCGCATTTGCCTCTACTCCCCCCCTCACCTCTATGTTGCTATCATCTACTCCCCTCAGGCTCCCTCTCCTCTTTTTTCTCTGATTTTGACACTTGACTTTCTTTCTTCCTTTCTGACATTCCCACCCTCATTCTTGGGGACTTCAATATCCATGTGGACACCGCCTCTGACCATGCTGCTTCTCACTTCCTCTAGCTGACCTCTTCTTTTGACCTTCGCCTGTGGACTGACTGACTGACGCATCGTGATGGCCACTCCCTCGACCTAGTCTTATCAAAGAACTGTTCTCTCTCAGATCTCTCCTTTGATGCCCTTCCTATCTCTGACCTTGCTTAATTCCATCTCTCCCACTCACCCCATCCTGCTTCCCCAACCTCTTGTGTTTTCTGTGACCTTCAATCCATTGACCCTCTTGACTTTGCTTCCACCCTCTACCCGCTCCTGGGATCTTCTCCCCATTTTCAACACCAAGACTGATAAACTCTGCCTTGCTATTGCTTCTCAACTGTCTCCCTCCCACATTTCCTTCCTATTATTCTCCCTCCTGCCTCTCTTCTTCTCCCGCATCCCTTGATGAGGTCACCTCCCTCCTCTCTTCATCCAACCCCTCCACCTGCCTCCTTGATCTTATCTCCTCTCACCTCCTAACGGCAATCGCCCCCACCGCTGTACCTCCTCTGCTACACATCATCAAACTCTCCCTCTACTGGGTCATTTCCACTGGCTTTTGAACACGCCACTGTCTCCCCTACCCTTAAGAAGGCTACCCTTGACTCCTCCAACCCTTCCAGCTATCGTCCCATTTTGTTCCTACCATTCGCTTCCAAGCTCCTGGAGTGGGAGGTCTACACACAGTCTTTATTATTATTAGCAAGAATTTATATAGCACCAGCAATGTACCTGGCACTTTACAAAGTAACAGAATAGACACAATCCCTGCCCTAGGGCTTACAATCTCAGAGACGGGGGTGGGTGGGGGTGAGGAGACGAAGGAAGGGGAACAGAGGGAGAGACAAGGGGTATTAACATTAACATTCATGAAGATGCGAGGTCTCAGGTGCACATGCTTGGCTTGGTTACATCGAGAATGATGGCTGGCTGGTCCATGTGGTGAGTACTGGATGGTAGGTATCAGAAGGAGTTAGGAGAGGGAAGCAAGGAGTCAGGGAGGGAAGAATGGAAGAGGTGGGTCTTGGGATTTGAAGGTACGAAGGAAGGGGGTGAGGCGGATGTGGGCAGGGAGGGAGTTGCAGGCATGGGGGGCAGCTAGGGAAAAGGGACGAAGGCAGTTAGGGGAGGGCGAGAGAGGGGACAGAGGAGGAGCAGAGTTCACGGACTGGAGTACGAAGGGAAATCAGCGCAGAGAGGTAGGGGGGCGCAAGGTTGTGAAGAGCTTTATAGGTGAAGACTAGGAGCCTGTGCAGGATTCGTTCAGGAAGGGGGAGCCAGTGAAGAGAAGAGAGATAGAACTGCATGTGGTCGAAGCGATGGGCAAGGTGGATGACCCTGGCAGCAGACGTTTGTATGGAGATAAGGGGAGAAAGGTGAGAGTGGAGGAGGCCAATGAGAAGGAGGTTATAGCAATCATGGCGAGAGATGACCAGGGCATGAACAAGGGTTTTGGCAGAGGAGACAGAGAGAAAAGGGCAAATCTTAGCAACATTACGTAGGGAGAAGCGACAGGATTTGGCAACAGAGTCGATGTAGGGTTTAAAAGACAGGGGTGAGTCAAAGATAAAGGCTAAGCTATGGGCTTGAGGGCCGGAAAGGATGGTGACCCCATCGATAAGGTTCGACAGGGAGGAGGGAGAGGAAGGATGGGTGTGTGTGTGTGTGTGAAGATAAGGAGTTCAGTTTTAGCCATATTGAGTTTGAGTTGACGTTGAGACATCCACGTTGAGATATCAGAGAGACAGCTGGTGAGGCAAGTTTGAACAGATAGAGAGAGAGAGAGGAAGTAGAGAGATAGAGTGCCATCAGCATAGAGGTAATATTGAAAGCCATGGGAGGCAATGAGGTTGCCTAGGGACAGGGTGTAGAGAAGAGGAGAAGGTGGAGTTGGCAAGAGACACGTTGACTGAGCGGTCAGAGAGGCAGGAGGAGAACCAGTCGAGGACGGAGCCACAGAAGCCAAGGGAGCGAAGTGGGTCCAGCAAGAGTGAGTGGTCAACAGTATTGAAGGCAGCAGAATGGTCAAGGAGGGCAAGAATGGAGTAGAGGCGATTAGATTTAGCCACAAGATTGTTGATGATCTTAGTGAAAGCTGTTTCAGTAGAGTAAAGGGGGCGGTAGCCAGATTGGAGGTGGTCAAGGGAGGAGTTGGTGGAGAGAAAGTCGAGGCAGCGGGAGTAGACAACACATTCAAGAAGCTTGGAAGCAAAAGGAAGGCGTGAGACAGGACAGTAGCTAAAAGGGTCAGAAAGGTCAACTGTGGACATTTTGAGGATAGCAGAGACAGTAGCATGCTTGAAGGTGGAGGGGAAGGAGCCAGTAGAGAGGGAGAGGTCGATGATGGCCAGGAGGGAAGCAGCTACAGTGGAAGCAATGGAGGTCAGGAGGCGGGAGGGGATGGGGTCAAGTGGAAGGGTGGAGGAGGAGAGAAGGGCAGAGATTTCCTCAAGGGAGGCAGGGGGGAGGGAGGGAGTAGGAAGAGAAGAGGAGTGGGAAGCGACATCAAGGCGGATCTTGTCTATCTTGAAGGTGAAGAAGGAAGTGAGATCCTGAGCAGAAAGGGAAGAGGGGGGGAGGAGGAGGATAGGGGGGCTTGAGGAGGGAGTCGAAGGTGGAGAACAGGTGGCGAGGGTCCT
Source organism: Sphenodon punctatus (assembly GCA_003113815.1). Classification (NCBI taxonomy): domain Eukaryota; kingdom Metazoa; phylum Chordata; class Lepidosauria; order Sphenodontia; family Sphenodontidae; genus Sphenodon; species Sphenodon punctatus. Next base: position 783,753 of record QEPC01011631.1, read on the forward strand.
GAGAACAGGCCACATGAAGGAGGTGTATTAATGCTGTCTAGCAAGGGAGATAGCAGAAGTATGGGAGGAGAGAGAATTTGAAGTCAAGAATTTGTCTTGATTTCCTCTTATAATTCCTCCCTTGATCCCCTTGAACAGGGCCGGCCCTACCGTGAGGCAGCTCGGGGCGGTAGCCCCGGGCCCCGCTCCTGGGGAGGCCTCGCACTCCAACTGACAGGCAGCGGAGGGGGCTGGCAGAAGTGAGGGAGAGGCAGAGGCCCCGCCTCTCCCACACTCTGTGCTCCCCTCTCCGCTGCCTGTCAGTCTTGGTCAGGGGAAATGTGGGAGGCGGGGCCTCTGGTCGAAAGCCAGGCAGCAGAGGGATCCAGCAGCATGAGGGAGAGGCGGGGAGAGGCAGAGGCCACACCTCCCACCTGACAGTCTCTCGGCCAAGGGAAATGAGATAGAGGCAGGGCCTCTGCCTCTCCATTTCCCCTGGCCAAAACAGCCGGGGGGAGGCAGCAGAACTTCTGGTGGTAGCGAGCAGCAGCGGGTGCCAGCCCTACCTGAGGCTCTGAGCCTGGTACGGGGCCCAGGCCGGCGGTGGCAATGAAGAAAAGGGCCCCACCTTTGTTTCCTGTGCTGGGCCCTGCATACAGTAAGGCTGGCCCTGCCCTTCAATCAGGCTTCTGCCTTCTCCCCTTGACTGAGACTGCCCTCGCCAAAAACGCTGATGACCTTCTTTTAGTTAAGTCTAAGGGCCTGTACTCCATTCTTGTGCTCCTTGATCGCTCTGCCTCCTTTGACACTGTCGACCATGGCCTCCCCCTGGATTCGCTACACTTCCTTGGTTTCCGGGACTCTGTTCTCGACTGGTTCTCTCTTGAACTGCTTCTTCAACATTTCTCTTGCTGGTACCTTCTCTACGTCGCTTCCCCTCTCTGTGGGAGTTCTCCAAGGCTCTGTCCTGGGCCCTCTTGTCTTCTCACTTTACTCTCTTTCTCTGGGTAAACTCATTGACTTTCATGGCTTCCAGTAGCGCCTGTATGCTGATGACATGCATCTCTATCTCCCCACTCCTGTGCTTTCTTCCTCCATCCAGTCTCGTATCACTGTCTCTCTAATATCTCTGCTTGGATGTCTCGCCACCAACTCAAGCTTAATTTAGCCAAGACTGAATTCCCCATCTCCCTCTGTTTCCATTGAAGGTGTCACCATCCAGCCTGTCCCAGGCACGTAGCCTGGGATTCATTTTTGACTTCTCCCTCGCCTTTATGCCTGATACAGGCTTTTGCCAAATCCTGTTGCTTTGCTCTGTATAATATTGCTAGAATCTGGCCCTGCCTTACTATTGCCACTGCAAAAACCCTAGTCCATGCTCTAGCCATCTCTTGCCTTCACTACTGCAATTTCCTCCTTACTGGTCTCCCCTGCTCTGATCTCACCCCTTATATCCGTTCAACGCTCTGCTGCCAAAGTCATCCACCTTGCCTGTTGCTTTGACTACATTCTGCCCCTCCTCTCTGCCCTAGCTCCCTCTACATGAACACATTCGGCAAAAGCTCCTCATCTTCACCTATAAGGCTCGTCATGGCCTTGTTCCACCATATTTCTCTGTTTTTGTATCCTGCCACATTCCTGCTCAGGAGCTTCGCTCTTCCTCTGCCCCCACACTCCCCTGCTTGTAACTCCCCTGCTCTGCTAAATATCTTTGCCCCTTCTCTCTTGCTGCCCCCCATACCTGGAACTCCCTCCCTGGATACATTCATTCTGCTCCCTCCATCCCAACTTTCAAAACCCTCCTGAAAACCTACCTCTTCCATCAGGCTTTCCCTGGCTCATCATGAGTGAAATTGCATCCTCCTCCTTCCCTCATAATCTCTTCCCTGTAACTAAGTTAAGTATATGCACCTGCATCTTCTCAAACATAAATTTATCCTTTTCTCCTGATGTTCACCTCTCCTTTGCCTCCCCCTTCCTTGTCTCTTAGATTATAAGCCCTTTGGGGTAGGGACCTGCCTGTAAGTACTAATTGTACAGTGCCAGGTACACTGATGGTGCTATATAAATAATTCCTCAGCATGCTCCAGAGAGAAAGGATGCCAACAAAGTGTGCACACGCAATAGCGCGTAGCAACAAATGATGCTATTGGGCATGGTGGAGTGATAGCCGCTACCACAGACTGGGCTTGGGCCTCTGGGGCAGCCTTCTCCAGGTGGGGTCCACCCCTCGGCTGTGTAGCCTAGGCCCATCCCTCTTGGGCCTGCTCCCAAGTCTGGCCCTGGCTCCCCTGTCAGCTGCCTCAACCACTTACCAGGTACCTGCCCCAGTATCCAATACTCCTAACAAGTGCCCCAAGATCTGGTTTTCTTACCAACCCCTCTCTTCCTGCTCCCCGTGCCATTTTCCCCATAGGCTCTACTTTTTTGGGGGGTGTCAATTACACCACCTCACAATCAACTATCGCCTAGCTTGGCTCCTTTTGCCAACTGCTAAGTGCCCCCCAACTCCCTACCAACTGCCCCAGAAGCCCTGTGCCACCCCCTTACCACTCCCTTGTCAACTGCCCCAGAAGCCCCTTGTCACCCACCCTGCCCGATGCCTCTCGCCCCTATTGCCCTCGCTCCATCCAACAGCCTCGAGTCCCTGGCTTCCTTGCCATTCACCCCTGCCAACTGCTCCTAATCCCCCGGTTCCGGTTCCTGTCTCCCTCCCCAGCTTGGTTCGTTTGGCGCTGCTCCTCCCCCCGCTTGGCTCAGCGCCCGGCTACGGTCCGTTCTCCTCTCAGCCCCGCTCCTCCTCCCGCCGCGGCTGACGCTACTGCGCCAACGGGCGTCCCCTCGTTGGAGCGGGGCGGAGGCAGCGTGAGGAGCCGGGCGAGTTGGTGCTTGGCTCTGGGCGGTTCGGAGCCGAGATGCTGGTACCCGTATTCACCCTGAAGCTCAGCCACAAGATCCTGCCCCGCATGGTGGCCCTGGGCAAGTACGACGGGACCCACCCGTGCCTGGCAGCCGCCACCCAGGCGGGCAAGGTAACCAGGCGCACAGGCAACCCCCCCACCCACCCATAGAGACAGGGTCATCCTTGAATCCCCTCTAAACCTCTGCCCCCACATGCATACAGGGGTTCCCCGTAGAGTCTGGGGCTCCTTTCCTCCTACAGACTCCCCTCCTCTCCTTTGCCCTCATACAAGGATTCCTTCCCTCATACAGAGGGACCTATAGAGACAGGCTTCTCTCTGCCTCCTCCACGCATCCAGAGCCCTCCCCCAGACACACACAGATTTCCTCCCCCTCACAAACACCCATAGAGACGAGGACTCCCCTCATGTCCCTCCAGTCACCCATAGAGACAGCCCCCCTCCCCACGTATGATGGGATTCTCTGGAACACAAAGAGACACCTATAGAGACAGCGGATACCCTGAACTTCTAGACATCCACACATACAGGAATTCCCTCCTCCTCAGATATCCATAGAGACAAGGACTCCCTGTAACTCGGAGACCACCTCTTAGAGACACCCCTCGAAACGAGCTTCTCCCACTCTCCAGGCACCCAGAGCCCTTCCTCTGCCACTGGGACTTTGCCTAGTTCTCCCAAGATGCCCATAGATAAAAAGGCTCATCTCAGCCCATTGAGACACTCATAGATATAGTGAGCCCCCCACTAAGATACTCAAACGTAGGGACCCCCACTCCCACGTGCAGTGGGAATCTCACAAAGACAGAGACACCACAGGATACCACCGCCTCATGCTCATAAGGAATAACTGCCCCCAGAAGCCTCCCTCTCTTTACCCCTTCTCAGCACCCGCTGACTTCACTGGGAATCTTGGGTGCTAAGCACCCATGAAAGCCTGGTGACTGATTCCTACAAAGCATAACTCTTCTTGACCTAGTAGTGGCAGTGTAACATCCCCTGGCTCTGATCTGCATTTCAGAGTGATCAATACAACCTCACTTCTCTCCATGCTAACAGCAGCAGGAGTCATAAATGTGATGTCACAAGCCACACCTTCCCTCCCCAACCTTTTCTCTTCCCCTGGTTAAATCACTTGCTGATGTGATGCTCATTAAATTCTAGAAAGAAATTTTAAATATTCCTATGAGGATCTATTTCAAAGGCTTCTAAAATCATAGTACTTGGCTTGTGTCTGCCAAGCTTTAGAGGCAGGTAAGCCATACTTGTTTGCACATGATTAGTACAGGCTTCCCTTTTTTTTCTCACTGCCATCCCTAGAGGTTTTTCTTCTATTTCTGAGACAACTCTGGAGGTGTGATCATCACTTCATTGAAGCCAGTGGGAGTTTTGTCTTTGACCAGTGGAACGAGGATTACACTCAGATGTCACTTTAAAACATTTTTTGCTGCTGAGGTGGTACCAGGAATTGCACAGGCCAGCTCAGCAAAGATACCTGACGCATAACTCTTGCAGCTTCTGATCCCCCTTGACAATCACTTGAGGATAACGACCTGATCTTACATCAGAGAAGTCAATATTAATTTTGCTGCTGAGTTCAGTGGCAGAAGGATTTGGTCCCAGGGAATTTGTTGTGATTGATTTTATTGACCACCTGATCTCTGAAAACTGATGCTTCCTCAGAAAAAGAGACTGGGATATGTAATTAAAAATAGCTGACTAAATTAAAATGTTCAGTGAGGACAATTCTTGCTCCAGAGAGGACTTTCCAGCTTTAGTAGTTAATAACATGGAAGGTTGTTATTCAGTATCCTCTGCTTATGAAACACTCGTATTAGCTGTTTGGTCTGTGTCTGCGACACCTCAGTGCAGATGAGGCCTTGGTTTTTGGCTTCAGTGGCACTATGTGTTTTTAGAATCATTGCTGTCTACAGTAGAATTATAGTCCTAACATTTCCCACCAGTTCAGCCTGCAGCATTAGGTGACACACTGGTTGAAACACCAGTAGCTGTCCCAGATTTATGCTAATGCCAGTGGAGTAATAGTAGTAAGACTAGGAAAGTTTAGAAAAAAGCTGGAATTTGTAATGTGACAATCACCTTCCAGAAACTCCTATTGCCTGACTTCAGCATGCTCTTAGCACATAAAAGGTAGGTAGCGTTTTGAAGGACCACAATTGAAGACACTCCCAACTGGCTTGATCCTTGGTATCTTAGCTGTTTCTAAAAAGACTGAGGGTCCTTTATAGTGCTATGCCTTTGACACTGCAAAGATTCACATGTGCATCTCAGGGTGCAGGCCTCTGGCATTGAAGTTAATGGCTCAGCTCTAAAGCTGAAACAGATACCTACAAAAACAGATATACCTGTCAAAATTGCGGTACCTGAATCATCTTGGATGGACTAGGCATTAAAGGGTACTCATTTTTAGTGACCAGTGAGTTACCTGAGTTACTGAGTTACCCATTTTCAGTTACGGAGTTACTCATTTTCCTTTTTGTACCATTTACCAAGTTACCAATTTAGTGTTTTTTTCATCCATTTACATTCATCCTTTGGTTTTTCCACGACCCTTATGTTGCATGTGTGCATGATGACAAAAATGCCCCAAATGTGAACAATCAGTAAGAGACTAAAATAGTAATGCAGTAAGTTAGAGTTGCACAGACCAGCTCAGCAAAGATACCTGATGCATAACTCGTGCAGCTTTTGATCCTCCTTGACAATCACTTGAGGATAACGACCTGATCTTACATTAGGAAAGTTTAGGAATGCGAAGTCAGCTACTTGATAATAGTAATACCAAGTATATCGGGTAGTTGGTTACCCATCCCGGCATGTGGTACTGATCGGGTAACCGATAAGCTACCCAAAATTGCAAGTCTTGCCTGTGGGTACAAAATTTGCTACCTCTTTCAGCTCTACATAGCTCCCGTTGGTTTTAATGTCACTGTACAGAAAATTAAGTACATGAATCTTTGTTTGCTAAATTTCTTAAATGTTAGGCTCTGGAGGTCACTTTAATATTTTGCTCAGATTTTAAATTGAATACTACTACTAGAATTATTCTGTGTTTGGGATATCTTCTGATGTTTGTCATTTTGCATTCCATTGTTTTAAATAAAATCTGTATGTTTAAATTAATTAATCTGATTTTAGTTATAGTATAACTGCAGCCAGACTTAAGTTCAGACGCTTATGCTAAAACTTGAATCAAAGCCTGCTGAATGTAACAGGCTAAAATAAAAGCATTATGATATCTAAAAAGAAAGTATTTGAAGTATCAGAACAGATACAAGTTTGCAGTTGCTTTCTGACTGCTCAGTAACAATTTTTTTTAACGGGATGTGTATATTTCAAAGCCTGGGTTTGTTTGTTTGTTTGTTTGTTTTTATTTATTTTAGTTTTTGTCCCACACTGTCCCCTAAGGCTCAGGGTGTCTAACATCATAAAAAGATAAAATACAAAATAAAATCCATAAAATATGAATAATACCCGCCATACCGCAGAATCTACCCCTGCCAAACAGATCTTACATTGTCTCCAGAAGATGCTCAAACCAGGGCTTAGGCAAACCTCCAGGAGAAGGGAGTTTCAAAGCTGTGGAGCAGCCACTGAGAATGCCTCTCTGGGTGTTTTTAAATAGATGCTACCTCGCATGGCTACCCAGGAGCCACTTATCCAAATGCCCATCTGAAGGTAGAGCAGGGGGAAGTATGCTCCCGTGAGCCATGCAGCACCCACTCATGACATGCTGCTGAGAAACCCAGAGTGCTCCAGGCGGGACAAGCCAAAAAGGTCCATGGTAATGGGCGGCCACGCAGCCCCTGCCTTTATGAACTGTGGTGGCCCTCCCACACCAACAGACCAGTCCACTGCTCATAGGCACTGTCGGCAGGGGACGTGGTCTTTGCAAGTCACAAGAACTGGCCGGGAGTGCTGTGGAGCCTGGGTTTCCCAGTACTCATGGGGAAAATGTCATTTTCAAAGGCCAGGCCAGTGCGCTTCCCCCTCCCCCGTGGTCCATGGCAGGGGAATGCGTGGTGGCTGCTGTGGTAGCCATGCTGGGAGCTGCCCATTAGATTTCTTCTCCATGCACTCCACATCAGTGCCACTCAGTGGCCATGGACCACCACCCCCAAAGCCGTGATCGTTTTTAAAAAAAACACCCTCTGTGTGCCTGGGTTGTATGGACCTGGACAAACGATGGAATTTTCAAGAGGGCGCTCTTGATCTTGAAGGGAATAAGCTGGAAGGTGGTCTTTGAGGGTTTTATAAAGCAGATGATAGTCTACACCAAGAGGTTGTTCAGCCTGTTTTTGGTGCCTGTTTGTTAGGTGGCGGCAAGATACGCGCTCTGGTGTGCCATGGAACCTCCACTCACAGCAGAGTCCTGGGGCATTGTGGGCCCACTATGTGGGCCAATCCAGGCCAGTATTCACCCATGTGCCTACCTTTGTCTTTTAGTGTGTGCATAGCCTCCGTGTGGGCAGAGCACCTAGAGCGGTCGCAGCAGCGAGCAAACTCGCCACTTTTACTCTCCCCAGGACTTCTGCTGTTTCATTTCACTTTGGAGCACTCAAAAATGACACTTCAAAAGGTGGTGGGGGGGGAACTCAAGAAACAAACAGCGATGGGAGCTTCTTGAACCCAGAATTCCCTGCACTGTGAGTCATGAGGGTGTGTGTGTGGAGCATGGCACCTGCCCGTGTATTGGGTTTGCTGCATGGGATCTCCTGAATGGGAGCTGCTTGGACCGAACACAGGACTTCTGTGGACTATTGTCCATTTATAAACACCCGTAGATATGTAGGGCCCAGGCTGTTTAGGGCTTTTTAGGTCTCAAGTTTAGTTCTGTTCTTACATACGGTAATGGGAACAAACATTATCACCAACTAAAGTTTATGACAAGGTTGCGACTTAAAAGCAAATCTATATAGAAAAGGGTTGTTTTAAGCCTTTGAAACTAGAGACCAGTGAATGAAACCTGATTGCCAGGGACTAGAGGTGAATAACAGGAAATGGATCACTCCATTATGACCTGTTGAGCACTTCTCTGATGCAATTAAAGCTGACACTGTTGGAAACAAGATGCTGGGCTACATTACTATTGTTCCAACCTGGTGTGGCACTATTTATGTTCTTACGTGGGGGAGCACTGGAATGAAACCTTATTAGTGCCACCTGTATTACTGTATAAGTAAACCCAGTAAAGGAAACACAAACACATTGGTTGAAACATAAAAGCATAGACAAGTTGCATTAAGGTTGCTATGGTAGACTGTAAGCCTGAAGACAATTATTCATTGACTTCTATGGGACTACTCCAGAATAAGTTCTTTGAGGAATGCGGCTGCAGTATCTATTCATTGTAGCATGTTTTGTAATGTCTGAGTAAGAGTATAGCAATTTTATTTTCATGGCTTTTCTTTTAAATCCACATCGTCCATTTACAAGCTAGGAGTCAGACTCTAATTCTGCCATTGGATTCCTGTGAATGCACCATAGTCCCTTGCATTTCAGTAAAACTGTACACAGATGAAAGGGTCTGTCCATGTGGATCCAATTGCTGTATTGGGGCCCACGAAGTCTGGGGAGCTTTTCTATGGATCCCCAGAGATTTAACCACGTGGTAAAGGTATTCCAGTGTTGTGTACAAACCTGTGATAAAGTTATTTTTAAAAATTATACCCTGCCCCTCTTGCCACAGGCAACCCAGGGCGGCTAACAACATCAAAGATAAACACAATAAAATATCATAATACATAATAAAACATCAATAAAAAAGAGAGAATAAAAATCATCCCCCTCCCTCACCAACCCCTACCCACCCCTCACCCATCTCCCTCACCAAATGTCTGATGGAACAGCCAGGTCTTACAACTCCTTCAGAAAGCTGGGAGGTCCAGGGTCAGATGGGCCCCCACCGGGAGAGAGTTCCAAAGGTGCAGCACGGCCACTGAGAACGCCCTATTGTGTGTGGCCCCCCAGAAAACCCAGGGGACCTCCAGTGTGGCGACCCCGGACGACCGCAGGGGCTGGTCTAGGACCCGGGGAGTGAGGCGATCTCACAAGTAGACAGGACCCAGACTGTGTAAGGCTTTATAGGTCAAAATCAACACTTTGAATCGAGCCCGGAAGACTATTGGCAACCAGTGCATAAATGATGTAGTACAGGTGGTGGCAGCCAATCATACAACCTCCCCCCCCCCCCCCCCCGGCTTATACAGACTAGGCCAATCTCATTGTTGCTATATGCAGATTATATTGTCCTTTTTTCGCAGACGAGGCAGGGTTTGCAGCAATGCTTGATTCCTTGCAAAGCTTTTGCCATCTCAGTCATCTTGCAGTAAATGTCTCTAAGTCCAAAGTCATGTCCTTTGGTACAGGTCGGACTAAATATAGATGGAGGATAGGGACTCAGGAAATACTTCAGACCTCTCATTACCCTTATTTAGGTGTTATAATCTCAAGCTCCCGAGCATGGAAGGCAAATCCGGAGCTCTGTGTTGGAAAGGCATACCAGTCAACGTCTGCTATACTTAGGGTGAACCGAGAAGTGTCTATGCCTTCTGTGGGCCAGATCCTTTCCATCTTTGAAGCTAAGGTTCTCCCACAGCTCCTTTATGGGCAGAGATAACTTGTTTTAGCTTTGGGGCAAGAGAGGTACGTCAGTAAAATCTTTTTCTGAGGACCATCTTGAGAGCTCCTAGAGCCTCTCCCCTGCCCATGCTCTGGCTAGAAACAGGTTCCGTTTCGCTAAGGTCGCGTGCTTGTTGCAGAGCACTGTTATATTGCCTTAAGACAATGAAGGACCTCGCCATTAGCTCATCAGTGTTATCTGGAGCAAAGCCAGCATCGAGGCTCTCTCCACTATAAGTGGTGGAGAGGGATTCAGACATTGTCTGATAAAAGAGCCCTTTCCTGGATAGATAGGGACAGCCCTGATTATAATGCAGCAAGGCTGGAAACTAGGCAAAAGGTAAGGGATCATCTGGCAGAGAGGGATGATCTTGTAGCTATTCAGAACAGTAGGAGCGCTCCAATGTATTCAAGGGTAAAGTTCTCCAGCGGCTTGGAACAGTATCTCCTACAGCTTCAGGATTCTAATTTAAGGAGGTTTATGACTTTATTTCAATTTAAATTAATTGAATCTGCGGTGATTAGAGGGAGGAGAATGGAGGTCCCTTATTCTAAGAGGATCTGCTGCTGCAATCTCCAAGTAATAGAGGTGTTGCATCACATTATTTTTGATTGCCCAAGCTATGTAGATCTCAGAGTAGTCTGGATAGACCCGTTATTTCAGAACACAGTTCTCCCTGTTGAAGAAAAGTTTGTGATGCTGCTTACCACTTCCGATTTAGTACAAGTAAAAGCAACGGCTTGCTTTTTTAAACTAGTAGAGAGGATTTGGAAGATGGAAATAGAAGAGATTTAGGCTGGTTTTTACTGTTCTGAGCCTAAGAAACTACTGACTAACTTAAGAATTTATGGGAAGCAAATGTCTGTTCCTCTATCTTTATTAATCTGGATAGAGAAAAATTTTGGTTTTAAAATTTGAACTGTAAGCTTAGTCCTGAACCTTGTATATGTAATTTTATAAATTTGAATTGCTGGTTGTTGTTTTTTGTTATGTATTTTTGTTTGTGATAAATAGTTATAGCAAAAATTTTGCTGAATACAAATAAATTCTATTCTATTCTTAATTCTATTCAGTGCAGAGACTGGGACACTGGTGTAACGTGCTCCTGGCGGCCTAGTCCCACTAAGAGTCGGGCCGCCGCATTCTGCACCAGCTGCAGCTTCCAAGCCGTCACCATAGTAGCCCCACGTAGAGCGCGCTACAGTAGTCTAGTCGAGAGGTGGTAAAAGCATGGATGATCATGTCCAGGTCAGGAACCAAAACCAACGACCGAAGCCGCCGCACCAGATGTAACTGGCAGAAGGCACTCCTCGCCACAGCCTCCACCTGGAAATCCAGGCGGAGCTGCGCGTTGAGGAGCACCCCCAGGTTCTGTACATGGGAAGTCAGCGGAGGACAGATCCCATCAACCATGGGAGCTGTCACTTCCACCGACTTACCCAGTACCATCATCTCCATCTTGTCAGGATTCAGTCGCAGTCGGTTAGCCTTCATCCAATCCCCCACAGCTGCCAAATACTGGGTAAGTACTGAGACAGCCGGGCCTGGATCTGTTGAAAATGAGAGATACAGTTGGGTGTCATCCGCATACTGATGACACCTCACCCCGAACCCTCTAATCAACTCGCCGAGTGGCTGCATATACATGTTGAACAGGAGAGGGGTCAAAACAGAACCCTGCGGAATCCCACACGAAAGGTCTTGGTAAGATGAAAAACAATCATTGAGCACCACCCGCTGAGTTCTTCTGGTCAGGAATGAGCAGACCCACTTATGAACAGTCCCGCCCACCCCCGCACTGTCCTGCAGGTGCATCACCAACATCTAATGGTCAACGGTATCAAATGCTGCCAAAAGATCTAACAGGATCAATAGGGTTGATTGACCCCGATCCTTCTTGTGGCGGAGATCATCTACCAAAGCCACAAGTGCTGTCTCAGTGCCATAACCCTGACGGAAGCCAGACTGAAAGGGATCAAGATAACTGACGCGGTCAAGATGCTCCTGGAGCTTTTGGGCCACTACCCATTCAATAACCTTCCCTAAAAAGGGAAGGCTAGAGACAGGCCTATAGCTGGCAGGGGAGTCAACATCAAGTGATGGTTTCTTGAGCAGCGGCCGCACCACCGCCTCCTTGAGGCAGCTCGGCACTCTGCCCTCCTAAAGGGAGACGTTGACCACCCTGGCCAACAACGGCCCCATTGTCTCCCGGCAGCTCTTAACTAGCCAGGACGGGCACAAATCTAATTCACAAGAGGTGGCCTGAACCGCCCTGAGAACCTCCACCACGTCAGTGGGTGTCACCAACTGAAATTGATCCCACAAAATTGGACATAACGGGGCTTCTACAACCTCTACTGTTAAGTGCAGCATCAAAGTCGTGATGAATATGTGCAATTTTATCCACAAAATAATCTGCAAACATGTCACAGGGGGCAGATGATGCCTCAACTCCAGGGTTGAGGGAAGCCGGACTGACCAGCCCCCGCGCAACCCGGAACAGCTCCACTGGATGGGATTTTGTGGACGCTAGCAACTCCCTCTTTGCTACCCGCATAGCCACGGCATAGGCTCGTAAACTAGCTCTATGACGCAATCTGTCGACTTCAGCACGAGAACGACGCCACCGTTGCGCCAACCATCGCCCAGCTTGCTTCAGCCTCCGCAGCGCCTTGGAAAATCATGGAGGTCTGCGGAGCCTCCACCTAGGTAACGGATGTCTGGGAGCCATCCGATCGATAGCCTCCATCATCAAAGTGTTCCATAGCTTAACATGGTCATATGATGCTTGCTGCACATCTTCTCCACTGGAAAAGGTGGTGCTTGAAGGCATACTTAGTGAAATTAGTTTAAAAACTGCCCATTGGTAATCCCTTAGGTTCCATTATTTGCTAATGCAGATGTGCCAGCATGAAAGACAAGGCACAATGTTCTATTTTTAAAAAATAAAAACCCTCATAGTAGCCAGCTTTGTTTTTTGAAAAGTTTTAAAGAAGGTTGCACTGATCTGCAAAGATAGTAGAAATTGCAGCAGCTGCAGCACCTTTTGATAACTGCAGATTGCCAAAGGTGGTAAGTGCCTAATTTGGTAACAGACTAAAATTGCTCTTTTCGTGTAACTGGTATCTTCAAAGAGGTTATAAGAAGCAGCAGTGGTCACTCCACACTCCTTATTTCCATCTTGAGAAAAGTTGAGGGTCCGTAATTGAATACCAGAACTGTCCACTGACTCAAATTTTTATTTTGTTAACTGTGTTTTTGTTAATTAATTATTTGACTAATGAATTAAATACCAAAACACTACAGAATCTGTGTAGGTTTAGACAATAAAATTGTTTTTGTTGGGTCTTAGTTTTTGTTTAATTTTTAATTAAAAATGTAGTCTCCAATTTTTGAAAAATGCATTTTTTAATTAGATCAATTAATGCTTTGAGCCCTGCTAGAGACCCAAACTGTGTAATTTTTACTGCTTATGAGCTTGTGTGGTTGGTACTGGGTTTTAAAAAGTCTTTTAAAAGCTATATCTTATTGTTGCAGATTTTCATTCATAATCCCCATTCACGTGGCCAGCATATAACTGCAAACCGTCTGGCACAGAGCGGTCAGGATTCGGATATTTCGCTTCTGAACATTAACCAGGCTGTCAGCTGCCTAACGGCAGGAGTGCTTAACCCAGAGCTTGGCTACGATTCCCTTCTAGTTGGGACCCAGACCAACTTGTTCGCTTACGACGTGCACAACAACACTGATTTGTTTTACCGAGAGGAAAGTTGACTTCATTCTTTGCAGGTCTCACTCATCTTTCATTCTGTTTATATTCTTCGACATGCACTCTTCATGGGTCATAAACGCTGAGTTAATTTATTCAATTGTTCTGTCTTTTTGTGTAGCAGTTATGTGCAAGGGATGGATCGTTCCAAAATCAGTCTGCTTCTTGTACGCTTTCCCTGAAGCATCCGCTATTAGCCACTGTGGACAAAGGATACTGGGCTAAATGGGCCATTAGTCTGATGCAAGGTGGCATTTCTTATGTTCTGCTGTTCTTACACATTCAGTATTGCATGCATTTGGGAGTTAGGTGTTGTGAAAATCAATATAATAGAAGATAAGAGAAAAACACTTCCAAGCACAGTCCCACAGCATAATGGCTACAATTCTGAAAGTAATTACTCTGGGGTAGTCCCACTGAAGTCAGGATTGCAGCCACTGTGTGTATGTGCTCGCCGTCACGTATGTGTGTACATTTGTTTCAAAGTTTATTAGGCACTGGCTATTGCCCTGGCCAAAAAAATAGTAAACAAAGCAAATTATTTATAAAAACACAAAAGACAAAGACAATCCATCCATTGGAACACACAACCTTGATTCAAAACCACAAAAAGGCAGAGCTCTGAAATAAGCAGGAGAGTTCCAAACATGGGAACAGGTCAACAAAGACAGATGAGTCCTACAAACAGACCCCAAGTTGTGGAGAGCACAAAGCTTGCCTTGCTCTTCTCGGAGCTTGCGTCGGCAGCACTTGAGTCCTGAGCAGGGTCCTCATTGACATCATCATCTTTTAATTATGGCATTAGCTTCTGCCACAGCCATATAATTTAAAATTTAAATTGCCAACATAAACAAACGGACAGAAATGCATACACGTATTTAAATTTCCAAGTTCCTTAGACATGTTGCCTTATAGAAAGAATAGAAAACTAGAGAGTACAAAATCTCTCCTACGCATCTCGGCCTACATATTGTATGCCACCCCGGATGCCATTGGCATGGGGGGTGGCTAATAAATGCATTAAATAAATAATAATAAATAAATTGAAAAAAGGCTGTTTTGCTAGTCAGTCCCAGTTCCAAGAGGTCTTATACTCACTTAACAAACACCATAAACATTGCACTTCTTCAGACAGACATAAGTTCAAAATTAACTTTAGAGAATTAAACTAAACAATATATAAACAATAAATATAATACTAATTACAATGACCTGATTCCTGCAATTAAGATCAGACTGACAGAACCCATCCCCAGGCAGATCCAGAACTATTTGCGATTCAGAACTGCTAAAGTTTTTTAAAAGGTTCCAATCTCAAATATCATTACATATTGTAATTCTAGTGTACCCACAGCTAAGCCTTATGTGTGCCAAAACCAATAACAGCAGCAACAAAAATCAAAAACAGAAATTGGAAGGGAAAAAAAATAATCACCCCTGTATTGTTTTATTGAATTTAATGGGGGAATGGAAAAATAATGCTAAAACCCCCGTGCCCACGGTTGGGGGTTTTATGTGATGGTGTGGATGTGAGTTAAACTCACATTAGTCCCCACCTCTTACTGAACATGGGCAAGCACCCATAGAGGGGATGAGGCTAAAGCAAACATGGGTTGGGGGCATGTTAGAAAACGCATATGAAAGGGATTGGGTTGTACCTAATTTTCGTAACCACCTCCACACTGGGTGTTTTCAGATGAGATGCTACCCCACATGGCCACCCAGGAGCCACGGACACAACCACCTGTCTGAAGGTGGAGTGGCCAGATGTGTGCTCCCGTGAGCCATGGAGCACCCACTGTTGGCCATGGACAGAGCCATGCCTAGTGCTCCATGCAGGGCCAACCAAATGTATGGTGTCCGTTTCTGTGGTGGGGTAACCATGCTGGGAGCCACGTATTTGAATTGTTCCCCACGCACTCCACCTGCATGGGTGCTCCCTGGCAGAGCCATGCCATGGCCATGGGCCCTGTGCCCAATCGCCTAGTTCGTTTGAAAACACCCACTGTTTTTAACTTTCACTTAGTTGTCTTTTGGTTACACATCAGTCCTGCAGTTTAAGCTATATGGATGCAGGTATTGACCTTTGCAGATCTGATATAGGACTGGGACCTTCAGTCCTGTAATTAGATATGCAGATCCCCCTGTATTCTTGCCCACAGAACCCCATTGATGTCTTTAGGGTCTAAATGGGCACTGAAAAAAGCCTATATGGCACTCATTGCATTGTTGGGGCCTTAGTTTGTATGCTCTTCGGGGAAGCTAGCATCTCTTATTTGCTTGTGAAGTACCAATCATTATTTTAGATACTTTAAGTCCAAAGTAAACATTCAGAACACTTTATCTTATTCCACTACAATAGCCACACAGAGAGCCAGTTTTATAAGAATCCATGCAGGAGTTGTTTGATTATGGTCTGGATGTGTTATGCACCTTCAGGGATTCTCCCCCCCCCCATTATTTTTCATGAAGTCATGGCTATGGTAAGCATACAGCCTTTTTCATATAACAATTACAGTAGACGTTTTGCAGTTCACATCTGAATTATGCATCAGCTCCTTCTGTTTACTTCAGATCTTTGGTTTTGTTTGTATTTCTTTGACACCTTAACTGAGAAACAATCTAGAGTGCTGTATTTATCTAACCTGTGATACTGGGTGCTTGTTCTTTTCTGTATATAGTTTATGCGTATGTTTGTGCATATAATATGCATATACATATCCAAGACTTTACTATATCTCTTTATTGCTTTAATGTCTCTGTGCAGGTTCCAGATGGAGCTAATGCAATAGTGCTTGGAATGCTAGGAGATGTTTCATCTCCTCTTGCTATTATTGGCGGAAACTGTTCCTTGCAAGGCTTTGATTGTAAAGGAGAGGAGCTTTTTTGGACGGTGAGAATACATGGAGTCCTTTTAACAATAATTATTTTATTATATCAAACTCACCTTGATGTTTAACATAAAGGATATTAAGTTGATTTTTGAATGGCTCAGGATTCTTTCTGAAATTAAAGCTCATGGTAATTTTGTTGTAATTTACTAAGTATATAGAGAAATATAGAATGTGTTAATGTCAATCTCATAACCTTTGTTCTCTTGCAACCAAGAACAATAGTTGTCTGAGGCTAAACAAGCAAGTATTGATGACTCCTTTTTAAATTTTAGGTTACTGGAGACAATGTTCGCTCATTAGCGTTATGTGACTTTGATGGAGATGGGAAAAAAGAGGTGAGTTTGTGGCAGACAGTACTGATATGAATCTAGTGGTGGTGTCTTAGCGAATTTAGCTTGAAGGAAAATAATGGCATAATTGTATTTGATACCTTTATGATGATGGTTAAAATGAGTTATGTTTGGAACTCTAATTTCATCTTGCTTTTATAAATGTTGATCACTAATAAATTAGAAGCTATTGGGAGTTTGTAGCATAGGATATGATTTCTAATGCTATTAAATGTGTTTAAAATTGTACTAGAAGAATGGAGCCCTAGAAAGTAGTAGACTTTTTTCAATGGTAGTAAAACTTTTAGTTAATTAGAAATGATCTTATTTCTAAGATTAGAAATTAGGAATAATCGAAGTGGACTGGTGATGCACTGTAAATTGATCGTCTGAATGAAATATCGGTCCATTCTGTTAGATTATCTCAATGGCTGCAATCCCTGTGGGCTTCAGTCAGGCTTCTCTAGAGTAAGTGATTTTCTGATCTTGGCCAATATATTTTTTCAATTATTGTTACTTTGCATTGGTGGAAGATGGAAGAGATTTTAACAAAGCCCTGCATTAACCAAGTTCAATTGTAATCTGAGGAGCCCCATTCATTGCTGATATTGTACTTCATGCAGTAATTTAACCAGTGCAAAATGGGGGCCAAATGCTTTCATTTGGACTAGGTGTGAACAGTTGCACCAAAGAGACTGGTTCCAAGTTCTTACTGCTTTCAAGTATTCAGTTTACTGATGAACCCCCAAATCAAGCCACTGGTTTTTATTTTCAACCCTCGAAGCTGAACTGCAAATAAAGAAATGCTTTCTCAGCATCCTCATATGAATGTTTATGCTTGTTTTTTATTTTCTAAAAGCAGCCTGTGTTTGTGTCTTACCAGTGCTGGAATTCCATAATGCTCACTTACCCTTTCCTCCTCAGTGTAAGAAAACCTTATGTAGAGCAGATTCAGAGCATCACCATTGACGGCTAAGTATCTCCGAATTTACATTGCTCATGTGCCGCAGTCTTAGAGGGAAATGGCCTTCTCCCAAATGGGGTCTTTCATCCAGTGGAGTAATGATGTAATGATGGAGATGCTTCTAGACTGGCATGGTCTAGTGGAGAAGACTGGGAGTGAAGAATCCAGGGCTGCATTCTTGGCTTTGCCTTTGTAAATTATTTTTCACATTGCTTTACTTGTTCTCTCACCCTTCTGCCCAGCAATTAAGGAGCAGCGAGGAAGGAGAGTGAAATGACTTGGAGTAGTAAGAACTTGGAACCAGTCTCTTTGGTGCAACTGTTCACACCAAGTCCAAATGGAAGCATTTGGCCCCCATTTTGCATTGGTTAAATTACTGGGCGAAGTACATGTTGGCAATGAATGGGGCTCCTCGGATTACAGTTGAACTTGGTTAATGCAGGGCTGGCTGTAGTGAGGGCAATTGCCCTGTGCTGGCTAGGAATCCTGCATGAAGCCCTTTCCTAGAACTCAGGCGCCAGTACAGCAGTGGTGGGAGGGCTTCTGGAATCCCTCAGGAGCGGCTGCAGCTTCTGGGTCCCCACCATGCCATCCTGAGGGTCCAGGTGAGGTGCTTCCTGTGAGGTCACCAATTGCCCTGCTCTGGCAACTCCACCCACAGACTCCTCTCCAGACCCCATCCACTCCCTGCCCGGGCCCCACCATTTCTAAGGTTGGCCCTAGGCAGGGGCGGCTGGTGGGTTTTGAGGTTGGAAGGGCAGTAAGGCCGGCGGGCAATGGTGGGCGGCATAACCCAGCAGGAAGGAGTTCCAAGGGTTAATGTTGGATGGACATTACATTACTTAATCAAGCAATTTTAGTTAGGTTAGGCAGGTTATAATCCTTTGCCAGGTTTAAAAGCAGGCAGACAACCTTAAACCTCACTTACAAGCAGTTTTAGCAAAGACACTCACACACGCAGCAGAGGTTAAGAACACTGCTTCAGGAAGAAGGGATTTGCTGCATGTATGTTGGAGGGACCCCAATCCCTGCTTCAGAAGTCCCTTCTGAAGCAGTATTCTTGCCTTCTGCTGCGTGCATGTGTGTGTGTTGGGGGGGAATTTCAAGGCCCATGAATCATCAGACTCACAGTTACATCTCAGGATTTAAAAAGCATCCCATTTCCAGCATTGTGAACACACCTAAAGATCTCCAGACTCACAGTTACATCTCAGGATCTCAAAACCATCCCATTTCCAGCATTGTGAACACACCTAAAGATCGCCAGACTCTCAGTTACATCTCAGGATCTCAAAAGCATCCAATTTCCAGCATTGTGAATACACCTAAAGATCTCCAGACTCACAGTTACAGGGGGCAGGGTGGTGGGAGCGGGGTGGGGGGACTCTCGGTGGGGTGGGAGCAGGGTTGGGGGGAGGGATCACTTACCTGGCGGCTGCTCTGGTGGTCCCCGGCGGCCCGGGCTGCAGGCAGAGGTGGGGGAGGGGGGACTTTATCTTGTTTTAAATTGTCCGCGTGTCCTGCTCCTCCAGAGCCAGACGCGCGGGCAATTTAAAAGCTACCCAAAAAAAAAAAGTTCCCTGCCTTGCCGCTCCCCCCCCCCCGGCTGCTCTGAGCTGCAGATGAGGGGGAGAGCGGCAGCAGCAGGGAAGCGGCGAGGCTGGCGGTACGCTGTTTGAATTGGAGAGGGGCTGAGGAGAGCACAACAGCGTGCCGCCAGCCTTGTCCCTGAGCATATGCATCTGAGGTAGGGAGCAGTGCGCTTGCGCGCTGGTCCCTGCCTCAGTCGCCCGGCCCAAAGCTTCTCGCCTGGGCGTTTGCATCAAGCGCCCAGGCGAGAGGTTCCATTGCGCCCATTAGGCACAATGGAAAAGGCTAGCCCCTCCCTCCACAGCATGTCCTATGCGTGCTGTGGGCTGAGGGGCTCAGCCGCCCAAATTGCGTTTTCAATAGAGCAGCTCAACCTTCTGGGACCCACTTTCAGAGTGGCTCTGAGAGTGGGTCCTGGAAGGGAGATCACTGACAGCAGCAGCAGCAGCAGCCTCTGAAGCAGAAGTCAGAGGCTGCTGCTGCTGTCAGAAGCGGTGGCACATTTTTTGTTTTTGTTTTTAAACTAGAGGAGGGGGGGGTCGACTGGGCATGCGCAGCTGAAAGGATGTGCGTGGCGGAGCTCCAGCGATCCCGTGAACTGAAGGCCAGATAAAGAACGCCCAAATGAAGAAATAACCCCTCAAAAAGTGAAATTGCAGTAAGGGATGAGTAGGGAAAAGAAAAAAGCCGGAAAAAAAATAGATAAATGCTACACCCCACGACACAGCATGAGAAGAACAGACAGCGGCCTGTACAAAATGACCGACGGAGTGGAGAAAGGCACGCAGGGAGAACCAGATTCTTCAGAGCAGGTGATTATCATGTTTAAATCCATTAAGACTGACCTGGCTCTAAACAAAGAAGGCATAGCTACAATTAAGACAAGTCTGACTGAAATAAAAACTCAAATTGAGGGGATTAACAAAAGGATGGCAGAGGCAAGAAGTAGTGAGCAGGAGGACAGAGAAAATCTGCAGGAAAGTAGATTTGTTCAATTGGAGGATGCAGTGCATGGAGTTAAAGAGAAACTTGAGGACTTAGAAAACTGATCTCGTAGAAATAATCTCAGATTTTTGGGGATACCGGAAGGAAGGGAAGGTAGAGGAGTGAGAGAACTGGTGTTAAATGTACTCAAGACAATTTTTGTGGAACAGCAAGAGCTTCATGAAGTAGAAATTGAAAGGGCTCACCGCTCCTTGAGGCCAAGACCAAAGGACCCAGCACCCCCGAGAGCCATAACAGTTAAATTGTTGAGGTTCCAAGACAAGGAGGCTATTCTCAGAGTGGCTAGAACCACAAGGGGCATGCAGTTTGATGGCAGTAAAGTCTCAATATATGCTGATCTCGCATATGAGACAGTACAAAGAAGAAAAGCATGGGGGAAACAAGTGGAGAAACTTAAAAACATGGGGATGAAACCTCAAATTCTGTACCCAGCAAAACTATCCTTCATTGATAGAGGTAAAAGGAGATATTTTAACGAGGAGTCTGAATTGGAGTATTATATTGAAAAAAATTTAAGACAAGGTCCTAGGAGCCATAGAGAAGAAGAGGCTGTTAGACTTTGAATTAGATATACAAAAGCTCTGCCAAAGCTTACAATACAAAATTTGGGCAAAGAAAAAAAGGACAAAAAACACACAGTAATGAACATGGGATCAGCTGGTAGCAAAAGCTGATGAAACCGTTTCTCCTATTTAGGGGACCCCCCTGGATTGTGATACTAGAATACTTTATATCAGTAAATTGAAACGTTATGTTTTTATGGTTTGGTTTAAAGTTAATGTTAATATCTGATGTACTACTCAGTGTAAAGAGAAAAGGTCATGATTGGGATATCAGTGAACTTTTTGTAAAAAACGGTATAGACATGCTTAACAGAATTACTGGTAGGAATTCAGTTAAGAAAGGTGGCTGCAATAAGAAGAAAGGTATAGCAATCTGGAGGACCCCTTCACTAGGGCAAAAGAAAAGAGGGAAAAGTAAAAAAGGGCAAATACTTATAAAAAACTGCAGGATTCATGGCTAATCTTAAACTATTATCCCTAAATGTATGTGGGATGAACAACCCAGTGAAAAGGAAAAGGATTTGGCAGCTGGTGAAACAGACACGATTGCACATCTTTTCGTTGCAAGAAACCCATTTAATTAGAATAGATAATCAAAGATTTACAAGTAAGGACTATAAAATAATTTATTCCAGTGGGGAAAGGAAAAAGGCAGGGATATTAGTGGGCATTCATAAAGAATTAAAACCACAAATACGTAGCGTATACAAAGATGAGAAGGGAAGGATCTTAATAATAACAGTGCAAATACAAGGGGAGCTATATACTATTGTTAACCTTTATGCCCCTAACTACAATACAGAGGAATTCTTGATAGATACACTTGCCCTGATCTCGCAGAAAGCACAGGGCAAGATTATAATTTGTAGGGACTTCAACTGCCCACTATCCCCCCTGGATCAATTTAATTAAAAAAAACTGAACAAAAAGCAGGAACAAGTAGTTAAAAAGATACAACAGGGAGAATGGAGGGAAATAAAGAGAACTATCCATCCTAACAAACAAGAATTTACTTTCTATTCGAATCCCCACGCTACAGCATCAAAAATTTATCATATGTTAGTTCATAAAGCCCAAATCTCGGAATGTAGAAGCTCCTATATACAGATAGTACCCTTCTCTGACCACAATGCAGTGGTAGCAATTTTCAATCAAGAGGCCAATAAGAACAACAGTAAACAAGGTAGTGGGTTAAAAAAATTTTATTTTAGTAATAAATGGATACAGGAGGAAATAAAGAAGGCAATACAAGAATATATTCAATTTAATGATTTGCCGGGAACATCACCACAGATACTGTGGGCGGCTGCTAAAGCTGTCCTTTGGGGGCAATTTATTTCATTAGGGTCACATCTAAAAAAAGAAAAAACATTAGCGAATTATATCTGCAACTCAGGCAATTAGCTAAATTACCTAAACTAAATGCAAGCAAAATTGCAAGCCTTAAGAATCAGATACGTTTAATGGAAACTGAGACAACAGTTACTAAAATTAGATACACTAAAGCCTTTTATTATGAGAAGGCCAATAAAGCGGACAAAGTACTAGCATGGCTTACAAAAAAGAAAAGACAAAAAACAAATATACCCTACATATGAAAAACACGAGATTCTGAAATATTAATGGGTGCAGATAAAGCACAATGTTTTGTGGACTTTTTTGAGTCATTATATGGCATAAAAGACCCCCCAGACAAGTTGATTCAGATAGTACTGCAGCAAGTTAAGCTACCACACATTACAGCGGAACAAAGAGGCTACTTAAACCAACCTGTCACTATAGAAGAAGTCAAAGGGGTAATAAAGCCGCTACCAGGGAATAAAGCAGCGGGACCGGATGGCTATCCGGCTGAGTTTTACAAAATATTCTTAACTGAACTAGCCCCAATGCTACAGTTCATTCCTTAAGCTACAGACTGTGCCGAAATCTTTCTACAAAGCAAATATCGCCCTGTGTTCTAAACTAGGGAAGAATCTGGAGCTATGTAGTGGATATAGGCCTATTTCACTACTTAATGTAGATGCAAAAATATTCACAAAAATACTGGCAAATAGACATAGAAGTAATGCCGGGACTGATCTCACATGATCAGACTGGCTTTATATCCGGGTGATTGGGAGTGGATAATGTAAGGAAAATTGTAAATATAATCCACCATGTCAAAAGAAAAAATAAAACCGTGGCGGTGATATTACTCGATGCAGAAAAAGCCTTTGACAACACAGATACCTGTTTGCTACTATGGAAAAAATTGGTATAAGGGGAGCATTCACAGACTGGATTAAACTAATTTATAAATTCCCGACTGCCAAAATACTTATTGATGGAGTTATCTCCAGGGAAATCAGCCTGAAATGGGGTACTAGACAGGGCTGCCCTATGTCTCCCTTATTATTTAATATAGCAATTGAACCCTTGGTTATCATGATAAGAAACTCAAAACAAATAAATGGAGTGGAAATAAAAAACAAAGAATATAAGTTGGCAATGTATGCAGATGACATGCTAGTCAGTTTGACAAATTTGCCTAAATCGGTACCAGCCCTAATTGAAATTATAGAACAATTCAGTATTGCCTCAGGATATAAAGTAAATATAGAAAAATCAAAGATGTTGCTGTTCAGTGAGGACAGACTTACTAATGAAGAACTGCAAAGGTCAACGCCATTTACAGTAGAAAAGGTGGAACTAAAATATTTAGGAATTAGTCACAAAAAAACTCAAAGATATATATAAGGCTAACTATCTACCACTATTAGAGGAAATAAAGAGAAAAGAAGAAGCATGGAAAAACTTCCATGGGGAGGACAAATTTAATTAAAATGATGGTGTTACCTAAATTAATATATACTTTCTTTGCGCTGCCAATACAAGTACCTGGGGAATTTTTTGGAATGCTGAATAGAGTGATATCAAAAATTATTTGGTCACGTAAAAAAACGAGATTAAAAAGATCAGTATTTTATACCCAGACAGAAAAAGGGGGCATGAATATGCTTGAGTTTAAGCTATATTATTGGGCGTCAGTTCTAAGAGGAATAAAGATATGGTATCACAATTTTGGTATGCCAGACTGGTTGGAAATTGAAAAGGATTACTGTCAAATCCAAGAATTCAAATACTTTTTGACTGATAGCCTTGACATTAAAGTTCCTAAAAACAAGGATCATCCATTTGTACATATAGCTTTACAGGTGTGGAAAAAATGTTTGAGAAAGGCTGAGATTGATAAAGAAAAGAATCCTTATACCCCAATTTTTGGGCCATGGGCAAAAAAGGGTGAGATACCAGACAAGGTAATGAAAGAGTGAGAAAAGAAAGGTCTCAAAATTGCCACTCACCTGTTCGTTGGAGACGAAATCCTAACGTTGGATACAATCAAGCAAAATAATATTACAGTTCCGGGATTCCTAATATATGCTAAAATTAAAAGTAAATTTAACTCTAAACAAGATAGACCGTCCTACACAAGAAAAATATATGATATTGAAGCAGTGTTATATGGGGATGCCAGTTATAGTCATATGCTATCCAGAATCTACCGGGTATTGAAAAAAAAGTTTCATGAGCCTGATGACAGGTATATCGAGAAATGGGCAAAGGAATTAAATGTTGAAAGGGAAAGCAAAAAAACCACCAGGCTATATGGACAGAGATGCGGATAGGCTCAGGATCATTAGCGGTCAGGGAACCACAAATTAAAGCTACGTACAGGATATATTTTACCCCTGAATGTTTACATGGTATGAATAAGAACTATTCAGATAAATGTTGGCAAGGATGTGATGCGACAGGAACCATGTTGCATTGTTGGTGGGAATGTCCAGAGATACAGGACTTTGGGATAAAAGTGGGCCAATACATTAGTATAGTTGCTTAACAGCAAATCCAAATGCAACCAGAGTTTGCGATTCTGGGAATTTTCCTGGAATTACAGATCACGAAGGAAAGAAAGTCGGCCTGCCAGCAGCTTTGTTTAGCTGCTATGCACACGATTGTGTGTAACTGGAAGTCAAAACAGAAACCTGCAATGCATAAGTGGTGGCAAAGACTCTGGTGGACTTTAACCATGGAGTGTATCCAAGCCGAGATACATCAAGATTTAGAAGGCTACTACGCTATTTGGAACAGTGTCTGGAACTTATTGCAGCAACATGTGGACATGTCTGAAAGCAACATAACAATATGTCTAACCAAAATATGAACTTATGCAGAGATCAAGAATCACAGAAGTTGATGTAAATGGACCAACACTGTAACGGGTATCCCCCAAACTGGTCCAATTTGAAGAACTGTAACTGTGTATATAGTTTTTTAAAATACGTGATGTTTAATTTTAGGAAAAAATAATAAACATATAATATAAAAACTAGAGGAGCGGCAGGGCTGGGGGTCCTCCACGGCGCTAGGGGACCAGTGCCCCAAATGTCCATGAGGGAGAGCCACCTCTGGCCCTAGGTTAATGATTAGTGTCGCAGGTCCATGTAAAAACTTTGCAGAGGGTATGCATAGAATGGGGGAATAAAGAGGAGTTGCATTTGAGCTACTGACTGTCTCCCCCAGTGTAGGGTGGAGTCCATCTTGGTGTGTGTAATTCCAGTTCATTAATGCTACTACTGAGCTGTGTGTGAAGCGAGACCAAAATAGAGCCTAGAAAGCTGTCCCTCATTTCTAGTTCTAGGACTCTCTGTATTTCAGGGTATATTCTTTGAAATGAAGCTGACAGACACACAGAAATAATTCTTGAACAAAGGGACAATAATAAAACTACGTTTATATGGTATCTTTTTATTTCAGAGCACTCTATACATCATCATGGAAAGCTCTTAAAAGCCAAGTATAGAATATTAGTCATTTAGTAGAAGCCTCTTGGTTGCTTTTGAATTCTGAAGTGTCTTTACTTTTTGTTATATATTAAATAAATCTCTTAAGTTTTTTTCTCCCCTCTTCCTTTTTAGCTCCTTGT
This sequence comes from Sphenodon punctatus, assembly GCA_003113815.1. Classification (NCBI taxonomy): domain Eukaryota; kingdom Metazoa; phylum Chordata; class Lepidosauria; order Sphenodontia; family Sphenodontidae; genus Sphenodon; species Sphenodon punctatus. The sequence goes on from QEPC01011631.1 coordinate 809,376, forward strand.
TGGGTCTGAGGATTTTGACATCAGGGTTTTTAAAGAAGATGAGATTGTGGCAGAAATGTCAGAAACTGAGGTAAAGGGGAAATTAAATTGCACAATTGTTTTATAAGCACTGTGGTACAAAACGTTTGCCCACCATATATGAGTTATATGAGAGTTCAGTTTTAGTATGAAGATCAGTTATTTCATCTGTATTATGATTTTTGTGTGTGTGTTGCTTTATAGTAGGGTTGGGGAACCTTTTCCTTCCTCTGGGCTACTTTGAAAATTAGTACAAGCTCCGTGGCCTGTGTAGGAGTTGTGGACAAGTTGTGCTTAAGGGTGTGTGCTTAGGATGGGAGAAGAATGGATCCATCCCTTGTCTGTGAGTGCATGCCCTCATCTCTGCGCCCTTACCTCTAGGTGAGTCTTTCAGTGGTTGAGGGGAGGGACTGGATCCATAGGCCAAGTTCAGGAATCAGACAGGGGCCAAAGTTACCAGGGTTTTTAAAAGAAAAAAAAACTTTATGCCAGAAAACAGACCCAACTGAAGTCACTGGAAAGAGTCAATTGAATGCAGTAAGCTTTGGATCAGGCCCTCAAGTGAGGAGTTCTAAGCAGTTCTAGGAGTTTGTTCTATTTCCATGTTTTCTGTAAGGTTTTAGTATAGGGAAGAGGCTGACAGTGATTTATCAGTCAGCTTCTGCACCTATAATGCAAATGATCCAATGTTAATAACAAAGATGACTTTGGTATTTGTGCAGACTTTCCTAGAATACACTGCCTCAAATGCATCCATTGTGTAGCTGCATAGAAGAACCATGGTTGGGATATTTGTTTTGTTTTAAAGGGAAATGCTGTCTATACACAATACTTAGTTTGACGTAACCAGGTCAAATGAGTGTGTCCTAAAGACATGGGTATACTAACAGATAAGGTGTAATTAGTTAATGTTGTTGTGGGGAAAGGAAGGAAGGGAAGGAAGGAAGGAAATGTGTGTGGGTAGAAAATGAAAGTGCTGTTCTGTAGTGATGGGGAGGTAAAATCCAACTGTCATTTTGGTTCAGTACAAGGGGGCAGATACCTTGTTAGGAGAATTCCTAACTATCTGTCATTGCTTCTCTTCTAATGGGAGAGTGGGGAGAAAGATGATGGACAAAGTAGTTAAGGTGACTCCTTTCACTGGACCTTTCAGTGTGGTGCAGGACACTGTAAAGACTTCATTTTCAGGAAACTCTGAGAAGAGAGGTATTGTGGGAGGAAGCTTACTGCTGGAGTTAAGAATAAAAGGATTAGCTACTTACTGTTTACAAACCAGCTATTAAAGCTTAAGGGATTTTTTGTTTGTGTGGGTTTTTTTTAGGAGGAGTGCATTATCCTGATGGCTAGGATTGGAATTTAGCAGCCTCTGCAATGATATATTCTCTTCCTGCTCTGTAAACCATTAGGGATGACTGCTAAATTAGTGTTCTTAGCATTTCCCCATGCAGCAAATCCTGATTTAACCAGGCAAGCTTTGTAGCATTCAGCAGTGAATTCTGTTAAAATGCACAAAGCTACCAGGCAGGTGAATCTTATTAGCTATTTACTGCAAAATATTTTCTGGTGAAATATCAGGAACTGTAGTTGGAGGGGAGTTTTTACAGAACTACAAGTACATCAGACCCCTACAATGATTTATAATAAAAGCCATGCTTTAAGATTCTTTTTTTATAAGCTTATAATTATTTAACAATCTAAATAGATACTCAGTGCCTCCCCCTCACCCAAATTTATCATCCTTAAAAAGGTAAATTCCAAGTAGCATTCACAGAGGATGGTTGGGTAGTTTTTACATAGTATTATTCCATAAACAAAAAATCTCCAGTTTACAGGAAGACTTAAGGCTCTTGCAAATTCAATCATGCACTAAAAAGCATGGAAATTGCAAGTTTAGGCTCCCGCCTTAACTTCTGTGCCATGTTAAAAGACATTATACGGTCTTGCATATTGTGCTCACTTACAACTTAGGCTGCATGCACCCACACTTTCTCTTCGTCTTTCAGCCCCAGTCCTCTTCCTCTGCAAGTTGGGAGCCTCCAGCTCCTTGCCCTTACTGAAACTTGGATCTCCCCCTCTGACTCTGTCACCCCAGCTACCCTCTCCTTTGGGGGTCTCTCCTTTTCTCACCAGCCACGCCCCGAAGGCCGGCGTGAGCCTCTTCACTAACTTCTGTCAATTCTAACCACTTTCTCATCCCCCCTCTCTCGCCTTACCTTCCTTTGAGGCTCACTCTGTGCGCCTCTACTCCCCCCTCCATCTCTGCGTCGCTGTCATATACTGCCCCCCTGGCGCTCTCTCTTCCTTTCTCTCTGAATTTGAGTCCTGGCTCACTTTCTTCCTCTCTGACGATACCCCCGCTCTCATCCTCGGTGACTTCAACATTCACATTGATGTTGCTTCCCAGCCCTCCATCTCTCGCTTCCTCTCACTAGCCTCCTCCTTCAACCTCCACCTTTGAACCACCTCCCCCACCCACACTAACGGACATTCTCTTGACCTCGTCTTCTCTAGGAACTGCTCTGTCTCTGATCTCTCCTTCGATCCTCATCCCATCTCTGACCACTTCCTTGCCTCTTTCAATGTCTCCCACTGTCCCCCTTCCTCTTCCGCTTCTCCACACCCCTTCCATGACCTGCAGGCCATTAACCCCCTGGACTTTGCCTCCTCTCTCTCCCCTCTTCTCCCCTCAGTCTTCTCCTCCTCCTCCCTTGATTCTGCCATTTCTGCTTTCAATGCCTCTCTCTCCACCACCCTTGACTCCCTTGCCCCCCTCTCCTCCCGCCCTGCCTGCTCCCACAACCCCCATCCTTGGCTCACCCCCAGTATCTGCCACCTCTGCTCCTTCACCCGTGCTACTGCTGAATGATTTTGCCGCAAATCCCACTCTCATACTGACTGACTTCATTTCAAATTCTGTCTTTCCTCCATTACTTCTGCTGTCTCCCTCGCTAGACAGAATTACTACACCTCCTGCATTGAATCCTGTTTTTGGGACCCTCGCTGCCTGTTCTTGACCTTTGACTCCCTCCTCAAGCCCCCCTGTCGTCGTCGTCCTCCCTCTTCCCTTTCTGCTCAGGATCATGCTTCCTTCTTTCACCTCCAAGATAGACAAGATCCGCCTCCACATCGCTTCCCACGCCTCTCCTCTTCCTAGTCCCTCCCCTCTCCCTCCTCCTCTCCTGTTCTCCTTCCCTCCCACCTCCCTTGAGGAAATCTCATCCCTGCTCTTCTCCAACCCTTCCACTTGCCCCCTTGACACCATCCCCTCCCGCCTCCTGACCTCCATTGTTCCCACTGTTGCCCCTTCCTCCTGCACATCATCAACCTCTCCCTCTCTACTGGCTCCTTCCCATCCACCTTTAAGCACGCCACTGTCTCTCCTATCCTCAAAAAGTCCACTCTTGACCCATCTGACCCTTCTAGCTACCATTCTGTCTCACACCTTCCTTTTGCTTCCAAGCTTCTTGAACGTGTTGTCTACTCCCGTTGCCTCAACTTCCTCTCCGCCAACTCCTCCCTTGACCCCCTCCAATCTGGCTTTTGTCTCCTTCGCTCTACTGAAACTGATCTCGCTAAGATCACCAACAATCTTCTTGTGGCTAAATCTAATTGCCTCTATTCCATTCTTGTCCTACTTGACCTCTCTGCTGCCTTCAATACTGTTGACCACTCACTCTTGCTGGATTCACTTCACTTCCTTGGCTTCCATGGCTCCATCCTCAACTGGTTCTCCTCCTACCTCTCTGACCGCTCCTTCAATGTGTCTCTTGCCAACTTCACCTCCTCCTCCCTTCCCCTCTCAGTTGGTGTTCCCCAAGGCTCTGTCCTTGGCCCTCTCCTCTATCTATATCCTGTCCCTAGGCAAACTCATTGCCTCCCATGGCTTCCAATATCACCTCTATGCTGATTAAACTCAACTCTGTCTCTCTACTCCCTCTCTCTCTCCATCTATTCAAGCTCGCCTCACCAGCTGTCTCTCTAATATCTCTACCTGGATGTCTCAACGTCAACTCAAACTCAACATGTCTAAAACTGAACTCCTCATCTTCCCCCCTCATCTCTCCTCTCTCTCTTCCCTGTCGATCCTCATCGATGGGGTCGCCATCCTTCCCGTCCCCCAATCCCGTAGCTTAGGCTTCATCTTTGACTCACCTCTTTCTTTTAAACTCTACATCGACTCTGTTGCTAAATCCTGTCGCTTCTCCCTCCATAACATTGCTAAGATTTGCTCTTTTTTCTCTGTCTCTTCTGCCAAAACCCTTGTTCATGCCCTGGTCATCTCTCGCCTTGATTACTATAACCTCCTTCTCACTGGCCTCCCCCGCTCTCCCCTTTCTTCCCTTATCTCCGTCCAAAACTCTGCTGCCAGGATCATCCACCTCGCTTGTCGCTTCGATCACGTGCAGCCCTTCCTCTCCTCTCTTCACTGGCTCACCCTTCCTGAAAGAATCCTGCACAAGCTCCTTGTTTTCACCTATAAAGCTCTTCACAACCTTGCTCCCCCCACCTCTCTGCGCTAATTTCCCTCCGTACTCCAGTCCATGAACTCCGCTCCTCCTCTGCCCCCTCTCTCGCCCTCCCACGCCTCCCCTGCTCCCCTAACTGCCTTTGTCCCTTCTCCCTAGCTGCCCCCCATGCCTGGAACTCCCTCCCTGCCCACATCAGCCTTGCCCCCTCCCTTCGTACCTTCAAATTCCTCCTCAAGACCCACCTCTTCCACTCTGCCCTCCCTGACTTCTTGCTCCCTCACCTAACTCTGCTGATATCCTCCATCCAGTACAATCTGTTACCTAAAGTCAGGGCCCCGATTCTTCTGCAACTTTTCCCCCCAAATTCTGCGACCCGAAATTGAAAATTCTGCGACCCGAAATTGAAAATTCTGCGGCCAATAAAGTTACAAAAAAAGTCTAGTAAAATTAAAAATGAGTTTTTTATTTATTTGCAGTACTGACATGCTTATAAACAAAACAAAACATTTATTTACATTTTTGCATTAACGCATTTTACAGTCCAGCAAGTTAAAATAAGACATTTATTTATTTGCATTAAAACACATGAAAACAGATCACCTGAGATTGCCTTCCCCAAAGCCTCTGCGTGTGTCCGTATATATAAGGTTATGAGTGCTGAAACTGCACTCCGCATCGGCAGAAGTTGTTATAGAGTTTATAGAAGCTAGTGCTACTTCTGTCAGCTTGAGCACTCTGTCCCATGCGCTTTTCCAGAAAACACATGGCAACGCAGAGGGCACTACAGGATAGGACACCGACCCCCAAAACACATGGCAACGCAGAGGGCACAACAGAACAGGACACCCACCCCCAAAACACATGGCAACGCAGAGGTCACAACAGGACAGGACACTCACCCCCAAACACACGTGCCAATGCAGAGGGCACAGCGGGACCCCCCCACCGAGGAGGACACCCCCTAACCACCTGCTTACCTTACGACTGGAGTGGCGGCTGCTGGAGTCCCTTGCTGTGGCGGCGGCGGCGGCGGCGGCCGGAGTCCCTCGCGGCGGCTGGAGTCCCTTACCGCGGCGGCTGGAGTCTCTTGCTGCGGTGGCGGCTGCCGTGGCTGGAGTCCCTTGCCGCGGCTGCCGCGGCTGGAGTCCCTTGTGGCGGTGGCAGCTGGAGTCTCTCGCCACGGGAGCAGCAGCGGCTGTCTCTTCCTCAGTGAAGAAGTGGCTTGGTAAGTGGCAGGGTCTGGGACCTTCTTTATAAAGGCCGCGCAAGCCCCTGATTGGCTCATGGCCTGAATAAAGCAGGTCCTGGATTGGCTCAGCGCCAGCGAAGGGAAATCCCATGCGAATCGCGGGAGCACAGAAGAATTGGGGTCGTGCCTAAGGTCTGTGTACTCATATCCTCACCACATGGTCTAACCAGACATCATTCTTGATGTAACTAAGCCAAGCGCTGACCTTGCATCCTCGTGAATGTTACACTCCTTGTCTTGTCCTCTGTTCCCCTTCCTTCGTCTCCCCTCCCCCACCCCTCCTCTCTCAGATTGTAAGCCCTAGGGCAGGGACCGTGTCTATTAAATTACTTTGTAAAGTGCCCGGTACATTGCTGGTGCTATATAAATGCTTGTTAATAATAATAATAATCATCATCAATCATAATTATTATTAATAACACTGAAGCTGGGGACAGGAGGGCATGAGCTGGCCCCTCACCCCCTCCTTTCCCTCTGTCCTTTCATTTTGGTTGGGGAGAATGGGATAGCTGACTAACGGCTCACAACTGTCCCTTTTACCCACTAGTCCCCACTGTCGCACTTTAAGTTTGGTACACATTGAAATTAATAAAATGGAATGGCCATTGGAAGGAATGGAGGCAACAGCAATGTCAATTTCTAAATAAATACTATTGTCATCCCAACATTCAATTACGTGACTGTGAAATAATACAACACGACTGAATCGTGTTAATGGGAGTTAATGGGGAAGGGGAGAGGGTGTGAAATGATGAGGAAAGCAACAGAATGGTTGGACTGACAGGGAAAAATACAAAGAGTGTGCAGGATTAAGGAAGTAGCTGTAATGACAGGAGGAATTAGAAATAGTTACAATAACAAGGTTCTGAGTGAAACAACTGATTCAGAAAACTGATAAGATACCGGGGGGAGCAGTCATCATTTTACGCACTTACTATAGCTGACTATCCTGTGACTCTCAATAGCCTCCCTTCCTGTTGTTCTACCTCCTCTCCTGTTTTTTTGTTTTGTTTGTTTTTGGTCATTCCACACACACCCTTACTTCCGTTCCATATGACACATACAGATAAACATTGTATTTCCCAGGACTTTTGAGTTCTGTATGAGAGGAGTGGGGACTAGAGGGTTAGAGTGGCGACTTGGACCCAGGACTCCTGGTTTGTTTGTTACAAGGTTGAGAGCAGAGAAGAGAACAGACTGGGAACCAGGACTACTGAGTTGCCTGCGAAGGGAGTGCAGCCTACTGAATTAGACTTGGGTGGAGAGGCTGGAAGACAGGAGTCTTGAGTTCTCTGTTAAAGGGTTGGGACCAAGTAGATTAGACAGGGAGAGGAGGTGGGAGCCAAGATTCCTAAGTGTTCTCTTTCTTAAAGAGGAAACTGAGGGGGTGAGGGGCCAGCTTACGCCCTCCTGTCCCCAGCTTCAGTGTTGCCCCCAACCTGCAGAGGAAGAGGATTGGGGCTGAAAGATGAAGGCAAAGTGTGGGTGCATGGAGCCTAAGTAGTAAGTGAGCACAATATGTGAGAGTGTACAATGTCTTTACTGCTAACATGGCACGGAGGTTAAGGCGGGAGCCTTAACTTGCAATTTCCGTGCTTTTCAATGTATGATTAAATTTGCAAGCGCCTCAACTCTTCTTGTAAACTGGAGGTTTTTTGATTATGGAATATCCAAGTTTTTTGTTAAGTACAATGCAATGGAGAAAATTCATCTTGCTGGCGCAGTAGAAAGCTGAGTAGCGTAACCGCTATGGGACCGGGCTTAGGGGAGACTAAGGTGGAAGAGCTGCTCCCTTCAGTTTAGAAGGTTACTTCCTTCAAATAGCAAGCAAGGTGAAGCTGGACCTTTCAGCTTAAGGCTCAGGTCACAAATTGGGGAAATGTTGCTTCATTGTGTGGTGAATGAATTATTTTGTTTGGTTGCTTCAATTAGCCACTTTCTCTGACTTGTCCCCTTGGGCCTTGCACCTCTCATGTTTGCCAAATCAGAGATACGCATTCTGTGGAATAATAATGTGTATTTTAGAGTTAAAACATAATACCCAGACTGGTCCAAATCTGCCCCCTTATCCATTAGGATGCACTGGTTCTCATACAGTCATAGGGATTCAAATATCATGGCCTATAGGAGGTTGGAGTTTGCAAGCAGGAAAAAGACACAGCCATTTGGCAATATGTATATAATGGGTCTTATGTTCTTTATCATGTGTTGTATTCCATGCCCATCATTAAGGCCTCCCTCACACAACACCCTTCCCCTTGCAAATTTACCACAGGCCCTCCCTCCACACACACACACACATACACACACACACACACTCTGCAGGCACTCGTTCCCTACGCGCGCGCACACACTCTGCAGCCTTGCCTCTCGCTGTGCCTTCCTTTCTTAGCTCCCTGGTCAGCGCCCTGGCTGCTTACCTGTTCCTCTGCTCCCCACTTCCCCATGCTGTCGCCACTGCTACTACCTGCCCCGCTCACATACCCCAGGTTCTGCATGGCCCCCCAACACCCTCACTCCTACTCCCTTCCCTCCCCCAACATTCAGGGTCCTGCACTGTCTCCCAACAACCTCGGTCCTTCTCCCTGCCACCATGAAAGCACCCCAAGCCCCCGGGGGCCCTGCTCTATAATAAATGTTTTTTTCTCCCAAAGTTGAATTGTTTCTAAGTATTTTGCTGAGGGGACTCCAAAGGGGAGGGGGGGGTCTATGATCTGGGAAGGGGGTGTGGAGGGCCCATGATCTGGGATGGGGGGTTGAGGGAAAGGGGATGGTGGGGCCAAGGGGAAGCTCCCTACTTCCTCTAGCGCAGTCCTGACACTCCCCCAGGTACACATGCTGACTTGGAGCACAATCCAGCTCTCATTGAAGTCAATGGCTAAACTTTCATTGACTTGTATGGAGCTGAATTGCGCTCTTGGTCTGTACAACAGCAACCTGATATAAAAAACACCATTTAGTTCTCTTAATACACCTGTAACACCCATCACACCTATCCATAATAATGCTTCCTAAATAGGTGATCACCAGAATCAATGGGAAGGTTTTTAGGGAAGGTTATTGAACTGGTAGTGGCTCAGCAGGGGCATCTTGATCGCATTGGTTTTCTTGATCCCTCTCAGTCTGACTTTCGTCCAGGTTATGGCACTGAGACTGCGCTTGTGGCTTTGGTAGATGACCTGCGCTGAGATATGGATCGGGGTTGTTCGACTCTGCTGATCCCTGTTAGATCTGTTGGCAGCGTTTGATACCGTTGATCATGAGTTGTTGGTGATGTGACTGGGCAGGAGCGGGCAGGACTGTTCTTGAATGGTACTGCTTGTTCCTGACCAGAAGAACCCAGTGGGTAGTTCTCGGGTACTGTTTTTCGTCATACCGAGACCTCACGTAGAGTTCTGCAAGGGTTCTGTTCTGTCCCCTCTCCTGTTCAACGTGTATATGCAGCCGCTCGGTGAGGTGATTAGGGGGTTTGGTGTACGGTGTCATCAATATGCTGATGACACCCAACTGTACCTCTCTTTTTCAACAGACCCAGGCCTGGCAATCTCGGTGCTTACTCGGTGCCTGGCAACTGTGGGGGATTGGATGGGGGCTAATTGACTGCAGCTGAATTCTGACAAGACGGAGGTGATGTTAGTGGGTAAGGCAATGGAATTGGCAGCCCCCATCATTGATGGGGTCTGCCTCCATTGACCTCCCAGGTACGGAGTCTAGGGGTGCTCCTCGATGCGCAGCTTCGCCTGAATCTCCAGATGGAGGCTGTGGCGAGGAGCGCTTTCTGCCAGTTGCATCTTGTGCGATGGCTTCGACCGTTTGTGTTGGACTCTGACCTGGCCACAGTCATCTGTGCTTTCATCACCTCTCGATTAGACTACTGTAACGCACTCTATGTGGGGCTACCCATGGTGATGGCTCAGAAATTGCAACTGGTGCAGAATGCGGCGGCCCGTCTCCTAGTGGGACTGGGCCTCCGGGAGCACGTTACACCAGTGCTCCATTCTCTGCACTGGCTGCCGGTGGTTTTCTGGGCCTGATTCAAGGTGTTGGTTTTAACCTATAAAACCCTTAAATGGCCTGGGCCCTGCCTACTTGCGAGACTGCCTCACTCCCCGTGTCCTGGATCGGCCCCTGTGGTCGTCCGGGGATTCCCTGCTCGAGGTCCCCTGAGTTTCTCGGGTGGCTGCCCAGAGGAGGGTGTTCTCAGTGGCTGCGTCACGCCTGTGGAACTCGCTTCTGGTGTAGGCCTGGCTGGCCCCAGACCTCCCCTCCTTTTGGAGAAGTTGCAAGACATGGCTGTTCCGCCAGGCGTTTGGCGGGGGAGAGGGGTGATGGAGGGTGGGGATTGTTTCTCTGTTTCCTCCTTTTTATGATTTTTTTAAATTGTTTTAATTGTTTTTGATTGTTGTAAGCTGCCACGAGCTGCCTGTGGCAGGAGGGGCGGGGTAATAAGTTTTTAAAATAAATAAATAAATGGTGCAAAGAGTCAGGTGGAGCTTCAAGACTATATTTTGCATTCCACTTCACAGGGGTCAAGTTTGATTGGAGCCATTCTCCTGTCATAATAGCATCCTTGAAGCATGAGTTTCTATGCAACCATGTAGGTGTCAAAGGTTTAAAGCCAGTTCTGCCACCAACCCAGATGGTTGGCTTGCCAACCTTCATAAAATTTAAATTAAGCAGTCATTCTAATTATCAATTGGGAGCAAGAGCTGTAGTTTTGTTTCCTACATTTTTTTGCAAGAGTAGCCACATTAGAGGACACCCCCATGCCCTCAGCGGGGGGTGGGTGGGTTTGTGCCCGCCTTCCCTGAACAGGGTGCCGGGCAGGGGATTGGCAAAGCCTCCTTTGCTCCTCCTCTGCTGCTCATGAGGTGTGGCACCGTGGCCCAATGGGGGGGGGAGGAGATGCACCTGGTGGGCAGAGGCCTGACCAGGTATATGTACCTGGATCAGCCGGGTGCCTCTTCCTTTCTCACCCACTTCAAGACCACACGCAGGGGTTTTCCCACCCAACCCTTCCCTTAATGTTGTGTTTTACTGATGGATGTGGTGCTATTTACCTGAAGTATTATTTCAACTGCTGTGGGCTAAGCCTGGTTGCTGTTTTCAGGGCCTAGGAGGAATTTTCCCGTCGGCTTAATTGGCTTAGAGAGCTGCTGGGTTTTTCGCCTCCTCCACAGGAGTTATGATGTTAAGCTATACAATGTTTTGCTGTTCTGCTTCTGTTTTGTCGCAACTTGGGTGGTTAGCGGGGTAGGAATCATGCTGTGGTAAGGCTCCCTAAGAGCTAAGGGGATGCGCTTGCACCCCATCACCACTTGGGGAGCTGGGGGATCTTAAGGGTGGGGGCCCCAGCCCAGGCTCAGAATGGCTGGTAGGGGGCTTCAACCCATCCTGACCCAAGGGGAGGGTGAATTTGAAGTGTCGAGTCACCTGGGTTAAGCGGGAGAGATTTAGCCCAGACCCTTACCTGCTTTATATAGCATGGTTCCTTTCCGCTATATGCACACAGGTTCTTTATCATTGATTGGTTGTTTAAGTTATTTATATTGTAATAAAGTTGCAACCAATGCCTCTTTATCCCAAGGCATATCTCTGACTGTTCTTATGGCTAGTGCGGGCACAAACATGGGTCAGTAGTTGCACCACCTCTTATGTCTAGCACATAAACCAACATCTAACTGCCCAAGTTGCATATTACAATCTGTCACTGGAGGAGTTCTTATTTGAACTCTGCCGTTGGCAGCTTCCCATATAGCCAAATTTTTATAATTAGATTTTGAAAACAGCATATAATAATAATAATAATAATAATAATAAAAAACAAGGTTTTTGTTATTGTTATGTGGTGCATGAGAAATTGTAGCAATACTGCCATATATGGTAGCACATTAAGGATGCTGTATTTATGGACCTAATAGTAACTTAAGATTGGACAGTTACCTAAACAACTATGACTCTATTTTGATCTCTGAAGCTATAGCCATGACTAAATAGCCCACAGTCTATAAAAATACTCTAAACTATCAAAACAAAGTAAATAAATAAACAGCATGTGGTTATAGAATTATTGGGCTCTGAGAAATATCATGGTATCCTGCTAGAAGCCATAAAAATCCCAGTTGTTTGATACTATGGGGAAAATACATTGGTTTTAAATTTATAATTTCAAACCCCATTGTCAGTCGACAACGTATGTTACTTTATATTCCACTCATTGCAGCCCACCATTATTCCTCATGGCACAGCCAAGTAAAATATAGCCCTCTGTGCTGACACTAATTATTATTATTTTTTCTCATATAAATGATTTGTGTCTATGTTTTGAATTTTGGTAAGACAGTGCATTTCCAGAGGCTTTCAAAGGAAGCAGTACATTCAACAGAGCATACATGTCAGTATCTAAGGAAACAGGAGGAAAACATCTAACTGGATCTATGTGTCCTTTGAATTTTCTCCCACTATTTTGTACCAAAAACTTTTTGCCCTATCTTTCTACACAGTCCCATCAGCTAGCCACTAAATCTGTTAATGCTACTTTCATCAGGCTTTATGAACCTATTAAAGGCTACTTGCTTAGCCTATATCATCTACATGCAGTTAAGTTTTCTATCTTCCTAATGAAGTATAGGTCAGACAGACTTGTTTTTCATTTAAGTGAACGTAGTTAGGATTACAGAATTTGATGTCTTCCTGTTCATACCTTAAGATAATTTAAAACCTGAGTAGATTTTCATTTTCAAAAGCACAAATGGCATTTGAGCACTTAACTCTCATTGAAAAAACACCAAGGTGTAGGCATAAAGGTTTTAAAATTAAGTGCCTCATTAGCTCTGATTGTCTTTAAATGCCTTTGAAAATCTCTGTTTTAGTCCATTCTGAAGTTTTATTCTTAATCGTTTACAAGAATATCTTCAGCCATGAAAGAATTTATCTTGGGGTGCTTTTAAATGAGCAGGGTGATGGGGGGCATCTGTGGCCTCCAAGTGGTTATGAATGATTAACCACTCCTCCATAGAATGATCACAGTCTCTGAATTCCTTTCAAGCCTTTTTTACACCCCATTCTTGAAACACAAATTTACCTCTGAACTCAGATTTGGTGTATTTATCACCAGAGTTCTCCTAGTCTTCATCATAGTTCTTTTATGTGCTGTCAGGAAGTATACCATGCTAGGTGGCCTGGTCCAACAGGCACTCACAGGGAACAGGAAAAACAAGAGGCCCATGCCATCAGGTGCCCTACCCCCTAGAGGTGAGAGTAATTGAGAATTGGCAGCTAATATATAGAGTGACGTGTATGTATAGGTGGTGGTGGAATTTGAGCACTGTATAATAAACCTGCACTTGTGGTAAAGAAGTGCTGTTCGTGGACTGGATCCTGTTACAGTACTCCTAGTCCAGGACAAACCTGCTGTACCCAAACCACTTACAGCAGCCCCTAGCCCAGCCACTGTACTCTCACCTCCATCATATCCTCCACGAGGAACAGGCTCTCTTCAACGCTGCCCTGACTCCAATGTAGAAATAGGGGGCAGCCAGCCAGCCTCCCCCCTTGCTCCCCCACACCCAAAGCACTCCTGTGCCCTCGCTCCCCGTCCCCTGCCCCCCAAAGCACCCCTGTGTCCTCACTCACCATACAGGAGGAGCTGGAGCTGCCACCGCACCCCCCCCCCAGCTCCCCTGCCCCACCCAAAGCGCCCCTCTCCGCACGCACCATACAGGAAGAAGAGGAGAAGCTGCCACCACCAGGGTAGTTTTCAAAGCACTTGCGGTGACGGACCATGCACAAGCATTTTGTGGGGCTGCCGCTATGTTCCCTAGTAGTATGGTATGCTGGGACAACACTTCCCAGCATGCCACACTCCTAAGGAACATGGCAGCGGCCCCACAAAGCGCTTGCGCATAGTCCGGCACTGTGGGTGCTTTGGAAACTACCCTGGCAGTGAGTAGGAGCAGTGGCAGAGGTAGGAGTAGCGGCGCGATGGCAACATTGGGTGGGGAGGCGGTAGTGCTACCCCCCCCCCCCAGCTGCTGCCAAGGGGGCTGGCACAGGCAGCAGCAGCAGCGGTGCCAGCATGATGGGGAGGGAGCAGACTCCAGAGCTGACTGGGTTCGTCTGCAGCGGTCTTGGTGGGGGCAAAGCAAGCAGCAGCAAGGAGTGGCAGCAAGGGGGAGGGGGCCAGTTGGCAGTTGTCCTCCTCTGCACCCCAAAATCCCCAGGGACGAGGGCCGTCCCAAGACATTTTGCTGCTCTAGGCGAATACAAAATTTTGCGCCCCCCCCCCCAAAGTGGAGGTGTGTGAAGTATGTGCGTGTGTGATTTGCACGCGCAAGCGCTCCCAGAACCCAAAGTGGGCGGGGCTTAAGGGATGGGGAGGGGCTTAAGGCATGCGGCGGAAATATACTAATTCACACAACTGCTGTTCTAAAATTTAGTTTTATTAAACAGTAACAACACATTACATGCAAGCGCATACATAACACATCTAAAAATGTGTTTTAAAAATGATCATCACTCCCCAGCAGGTCCTAATGTTTTTTTTTCTTCTTGGGCCCCGGACCCCTAAGCCTCTTCTTATTGTGTTTGAACTTAGAAGATTTAAATTCTTGCTCTTTTGTTTGAGCCAGGCCCATTTTTAATATTTCTATATGTAGTCTTTTTCTTGTGCACAAATTGGGATTTTTTTTAAATGTAAAAATATAATTTTTTAAATGTAAAAATAGAATTTGTGGCCTCCCCAAGAGATTGGTACTTGTATTTTATGGGGACTATGTTGTGGGAGAGGACAACGTAGGGAGGGTGAATTTGTAAGGAAGAGGTGTGTTCTGTGTGGGATGAGGAGGGTGAGACTCCCCTGGGAGAGTGGGTGGGAGTAGGGTAGGAAGCCCCTTTGTGAGGGGAGAATAGGCTTGGGAAGTAGAGAGGAGACTCCTCCAGGTGAGAGATGGAGAAGTGATAGTGGGTGGGATGGGATGGTTGGGGAGTGATGGGATTTATTTTATATGTATTTTAATTAGATTTTGTTTTAATTAAAACTGTCCCGAGCCACTTTTGGGATAAAGTGGAGTATAAATATATGCTAATAATAATAATTAATAATAATATGCTTGTGTGCACAGGTTTGTGTATACACAAACCTTGCGGTGCTTCCTCTTCAGCAAAAATGAAAAAA
>QEPC01011631.1:826166-836552 GCA_003113815.1 Sphenodon punctatus
GGAACTGTAAGACCTGGCTGTTTGCCCAGGCCTTTGGGAGGGAGGGTGGGGAGGGATGATTTTAGTCCCCCACCCATTTATTTATTTATTATTTTTCTAGCCCTGTTTTATATGGTACATTTTATATTTAATATTTTAAAAGGAATTTTAATGTTTTATTGTTGACCGTTGGAAGCCGCCCCGAGCTGCGTTGCAGGAGGGGGCGGGGTATAAATTTGGAAAAATAAATAAATAAATAAATATGTGTGTACTGCTGACTAACCAGCCAGACCAGAGGGAGACCCAAGCTGCATGATTTGGCTCTGTAGGTAGAAGTGAGCTTCTGAATGTATGAGTCTGGTGGGTCAGGATAGGACCTGTACCAGCCCATATTTAGGCAGTTGCAGAGCTCAGAGCAAGGCATAAAACCTGGGAGGGGGCACATATAGATATCTTATACCCCTCTCCCTCTGCCCCCAAGTTTCAGAAGCAGGAGGCTAGCCTCCTCCTTGATTTTGGCCTCTTATAACCTGGGGGCTGCCCTCTGCCTTCCAAATATAGGGAAGAGATGTGTACTTTTCACCTGCACGTGTACACACCCATCTTATATAGTGGGTTGGGGTGTGGGTCTCCCCACTCACCCCCATACTTTGTACTGCAGCTATTCCATGAACTCTGACTGCAGCTGGGTGCTTTATTATAATTTCAACTTCTTCATAATTTAAATTAAACAAGGATTGGAGGGATATGAATTAGTTTTGAAGTAAAGTAGCCAACTAAGCCAAGTGACTCATTTGGCTTAGTTGGCTACTTATATTCTTAGTCCGCTCCTGTGCGATTGTCTGTAGGAACGGGGAAGCGTCTGTCGGTACTGACTCTCCCAGCTCTTGCAAAGGCAATCACACACAGGAGCTGACAGCCAGCTGAGCGCAGCTAAAATCCTATGGTGCCAATGCGCATACAGACATTCCCACCTCTGACTGACTTAAACAGTAAAACAGGGAAGGGAGGGAAGTGGGGGTTTTTTAAAGTTCCCTGCCTCTTGCTGCTCCCCCCAATCTGCTGCTCTAGGCGGCCACTTAGGTCTGCCTAGTGGCAGGGACGGCCCTGCCAGGGACAACTGCCCTGAGCCCCGCCCAGGGAAGCAAAACGCAGGAGAAGAGCCTGGGAGCAGCGCTCCTCTTTTAAGCAGCCCTGCTTCTCTCCATAGGCTAACGGGGTTTTTCACACCCATATAACTTTAAAACTACTCCTGAGATTTACAAAAAACAAAACAAAAACGAAGGCACCCAGCAGCCTCCTTGATTTTTTAAACAGGCTAATACCTCCTGCCCAACAATACTAAATCCCTCTACCTTGTCCAGATTGAGAAGGTCGGACTGGATGAAAAATAATAATTCAAAGAGCAGTTTTCAAACTATGATATCTTAGCTGTTATCCAGCAGATTCAGCTGAGAGATGGACAGCCTGAACCGCTTACCCCAGTGATTCTCCACTACAAATTTCACGATCCTAACTTTAATCATGCCAATTTTAGAACAAATAGAATGTTGGGGCTTTATAATGTAGCATGCACCATGCCTTAACTGGGAAAGGTGCTTAGGGTTTTCATCAGATTGTGTGGGTGTGTATCCAGTTCTCACTTGGCAGCAGCCTGTTCATCTGGAGGGGCTGCTGCAAGAACAAACCATTCCATGAGGTGCATCTAGGTTTTCTTAAAGAACAACAAATGGGTTGAGCTCTTCTAGGCCTCCCATGGCTCTGCCATTTCTGACTGTGATCGTTTTATTATTTCTGCGGTGCCTTAGATGTGTAGGAAGGTCCTGCCCTGACAAGTTCCTTTAAATGCTTGCACCTTTATATAATTCCATTGATTTCATGCCTTGTTTGTGCTAGAGTGTTTGGTAAAACTTTCCCACGATTGCTAATATCCTGCAGTTTTGCCAGCGTTGGCACCATTGAGTGTTATAATGTAAACAAGTCATTGGAGATTAAGTAGAATTTGGTCTAACCAGGACAAGTCACAATTTGCACAATCTTGATTTTACTGAAGTCAGTGGGAGCTTAGCTGTTGACTTCAGTGGAGTCAGGTCTACACTTAGTGTTGTTAGCACTGTCAGTCACAGGAGCCACTTGCGCTCGTGCTGTTACTACCTCAGATGGGATATTTTTTGCCAAAGCTCTACAATTTACTTAGGATTGGAACCTGCAAATTGTACTTCTTGTGCATTTAGTTACAGACACTTCATAATTCCAGGTCTACAATCTATCCCTAGGGTGGCCAGATATGCAAATTTTAGAGGACACTTATGAAAAATACAGGTTATAGGGCTGCATTGGCTCCAACCTTTATTTTTATAAGTGTCCTTTAAAATTCACAAATCTGGCTACCCTAGATAGGCCTCCATTAGTAGGCCATAGTGGAGGAGCGTTTCTGAGATATCTGGACTTGTTGCAGCCTCCCCACTGACTCTGTCATGCCGGCCTTAGAGGGATGGAATGCAGCTCTGATTTTAATCCTTTTCTATTGTCTTTTCAGACCATCACTGCACTAAGCTCTATGTATGGCAGTCGGTTTGGCTATGCCCTTTCTAATGGTACAGTAGGAGTTTATGACAAGACCGCTCGCTATTGGATGATTAAAGTGAGTACAGACTAATCTCTGCTGAGATAGAAAAGCATGTCTCTTTGCAGTAGTTACAGCGGAGTGTGCCTTTAACAGGACTACAGCAAACGAAATGATGAGGGGGAGAGGTTTAGGGAAGATTAGGTGGAAATTACATATTGGATCATATGTCCCTGTTTCCTAGTGCTGAATTGCTGCATGGCAGCGATCCACAAACTGCTTACCCACAGGATGTCAGTGAGGCTACTCTGGAGAAAGAGTTTTGTGGGTCAAGTTTCCAAGTGCTTTATCCAATCAAGTTACAAGCATCTGAAGCAATGAGGCTGTCTCAGTTTACTTTGGGAAACTGTCCCACAGCCTAACAGATGTTGCTTTTAGAAAGACATTTTCCTGGTATTCTGATTTTCCTCTTAAATCAGGGGTGCTCAACTTGATTTGGCCTGGGGGCTGGAAAATATGGTTCGGACCCAACCCTGGGCTGCATGTGGCCTAGCCCCTAATTTGCATAACCCTGACCAGAATTTACATGGACATGCCCCTAATTTGCATAGTCACACCCCTAATTTGCATGCATTGTGTGGATTAAAAATGCATGCAAATTAGGTCCAATTTCAAGCCTGTCATACATCAGAGACTACACTGGGAAGGAGCATCAGGGCTACTACAGGTCTGTACAAATTAAATCAGTGTTCAATAACAATAAAATGCACTTCCTCCCCAAACATGAAAATGCAGAGTGCGCAGGGGCAAATAGGGTGGCCATACTTCCCCTTTAAAAGAGGATGCTTATGAAAAATACATGGTGCAGGGCTGCATTGGCCCTAGTGCAGCCCTGCACCATGTATTTTTCATGTGTCCTCTTTTAAAGGGGTGGTATGGCCACCCTAGGGGCAAACCAAACCACATGGAAAGGAAAACCCGCCTAACACGCATCCCCACGCACAGAGCAACCTGAGAAAACGGCGGTTGCTTTGTGGGTGCGGGTGAGTGGGGATGCGTGTGCATGCCCTGTCCCCACACTGGCGGGCCCACGGATCCCCCCTTCCCCCCACCTGGCGGAGCTGTGTAAAAACGGCCTGTGAGGAGCCACTCGAAGAACAGAAGGTTGCTGCATTGTAAACAAGGTTCTTCGAGATGGCTCTAAACATTCTCACTACACCCACTCTTCCAGTCCCGCATGGAATTTTCTTATATTCCTAGAAAGGGTTGGAAGGAACTGTCATTCTGAGGGGGAGATTGCTTTTTATAGTAGAGGAAAACATCACGTGATCTATTATTTGGATAGGGTGAGCATGCACAACCCAGTTATGAGAATGTTGGGAGCCATCTCGAAGAACCTTCTTTACAAGGCGACAACCTTCTGATCACTCATATGGGGAGGAGTTTGTTTACAGACAGCTTTATCTCCCAGTGGGATAGGCTGCTGCAGGCCTGCAGCACTACTAGGAGGCAGAGACAGGTGATGGATGGGCCTGGCTAGGTGGTGGGATCGGCAGCAGCAGGAACTTGGATCCAAGCAGGAGGAAGAAGGGTCCAGGCAGCGCCAGCTTGCTGCTGGAAGAACGGTTCTTCTTTGAGGATCACCGCGATTCTCACTCTTGGATTCACTTCCTGCTCTGCAGGCACCGGAAAACCTCTCGTCAGCAGTATCCAGGCATATGCCTGGAAAATACTAGAATATGGTGAGGGCTCCACCCCCTCCAATCCTGAGAAAAACGTGGGCCCGCATCACGAGGAATGGCTAGCATAAGTAGGGGGAGGAGCCCTCACCGCCTCAGTTCCTTCCAACTGCGTGGCGTTGGAAGACCTCTTAGCGCTAGTCAGCATTTGTTCAGCAAAAAAAAAAAAGAAGAAAGAAAGAAAGATTTGAAGACTCCTGTGAGTAGAGTGCCGCCCTAGCCCACGGGATGTTCCCCAGGCTTAGTCTGCCCCTCGGGGCGAGCGGGAATGCCCAAACAGCCGGGGTTTAAACGATGTAGCTCGTGTCCCACTACCCTATCAATCAGTGACCAACATACTCGCTGTTTGGCCTGCCTAGGAGAGGGCCATAATACAAAGACTTGCGGAGCCTGCTCTGTATTATCAAACAGAGCCAAACGGGCCAGGGCACTCCGCCTGCAAGACTTACTAACAAAAAGGGCACTGGAAGGTGGAGAAGAGGGGCCTCTCAGGCTCCCCACCCGGCACTCCGCAGCACCAGCGATAGAAACGGCTCAGAAGACTCCGGTGGAACCAGCACCGGCAGTACCGTCTCTACCTAAGGACAGTTTCCACGTCTCCGGTACCGCTCATTCCACTCCATGGAAGGTGGTACCGGCGTGCCTCGCGCGCACAGTTTGCCCCGCTTCTCGGAGCGAGGCACTAAGAGCGGGGACAAAAAGAAAAAGAAGAGCTCCTCAAGGGAAGTGGAACAGAGCGGAACAGGGGAGTTGGCGGTGCCTCAGAGGCAGGAAATGTTACCGTCGGGACTGACGGGCACGACCGCACAACCTCAACCCCTACAGCCGACGACACCGATGCCGGGGCCGACAGACGTTACCGTGCAAAGGCAACTACTACAGCCAACGACCCCGTTGTTGCGGGCGGTCCCGCCCTTGCTACTCATGCTGCCACCAGTGCAGAGAGACTCCCGCTCCCAGTCGCATCGGCACTACCGTTCACGGTCCCGATCCCCACGGTACCGAGATGAACGTAGGACCCCACTGAGATACCATAGGGAGCGCAGATCCTGCTCACTGTGCTCCTGCTGCTCGCCCTACAATCCACCGGACGGACACCAGGACTATTCCTACATCCAAGGATACAGGTACCAGTCCCGAAGCCCATCACCCTATAGGGCTAGAGTGGATCTGGGCTTCCTGGCACGATCGGGACGGGAACAACCCTACATACCACTGGCCCCACCAAGGGCCACACCGACAGCTACAGTGTCTCGCCCTCCACCTTCAGAGACAGACTCGGTGCAGGCGCCCCTGGACGTCGGTTCCATCAATGCTAGGATCCAGGTTCCAGCGATGGGGAGTGTGGTGACGCAACCATGAGAGGTTAGCACCCTCGGGGGCTACGCAGCTCCTAACCTCGTTACTGGGAGGTCCGAGCGAAGATGCGGTACCGACGGTACCAGCTGGGGCAGATTCCCCAGGAAGATAGGCGTTTTGCTCAGCTTCCTCCTCATCTCCATCCATTGAGGAGGATGAAATGATATCCCCCCCCCTCCTCCAGATACCATTTTGGATCCCAATATATCCCTGGCTACAGAGGATTCGAAGGCCTTTCAGGCAATGCTCCGGAGGATGTCATCCTCCCTCCTTAAACTTCCCACAAGGGTAGTTAAAAAAATCTCAGACGGGGCCCATCTTTGGAATTCTGGGGACTGGGGAACCTGGGCATATAATGCTTCCACTTCTAGAGCAGCTAATGGAACCCGCCTCGACCATATGGGGTAAACCCACCTCCATATCTCCCACCAACAAACTAGCAGACTCCCTCTATGTGGTACCCAAAGAAGGGGCACAGATCTTCCACAAATACCCCCCTCCCAACTCCCTAGTTATTGCCTCCGCATCAGTAAAATCTAGAGCGGGAGCAGTACAGATGTCCCCGGCCGATAGGGAAGGAAGGAGACTAGACGTGCTGGGAAGGAAATTATTTTCCTCCGATTCCCTGTCGTTCAGAATTGCCAATTATGCATCCGCCATGTGCGGCTACCAGCAATGGCTGTGGTCTAGGCTCAGCAACACTACAGACCCCAACCAGATAGCAGCCCTTCAGAAGGAAGGCATGCAGATGGCCCAATTCCAACTGACTGCAAATATGCATATGGCGGATGCTAATGCCAGAGGGATGGCATCTGCCATTGCTCTTAGAAGGCATGCATGGCTCCGTTCCACGGCCTTAACACAAGAAAACAAGACAAGAATAGAGGATTTACCCTTCGATTGCGAAGGGCTTTTCTCTGCATCGACCGATGACACCCTGAAAAAAATCAAAGAAATGAACCAAACAGCCAGATCTACAGGGGTCATTCATACCATAAAAGAGAAACCTTTCCCTACCCCAGGGTCCTATGCCTTCTCCCCTAGGAGGTCCACGTACCAGCCATATAACTACCAGGCTGGGAAGCGCTTCCAACAACAGGCTTCATTCCAGTACCATCAGCCACAGGGCACCCAGCAACGCAAAGCGTTTGGGAGACAGAGGGGCAAGGGCAAAGCGTTCTCAAACTCGTCTTCTGGACAGCAGACGAAGTCCCGTTTTAACGTCTCCTTGATCAAGGGAAATTATGAGGATACCCCCTCATTCCAGGACCGCCTTCTACCATCCCTACCCCAATGGGAAGCCATTTCTACAGACCGCTGGGTCAGAGAAATTATTGAGTGTGGCTATGCCATCCAGTTCCACATCCTCCCTCCCCTCTCTCCCTGCCCCCCAAAGGGCTCCCCCCCCAGCTCAAATACTAGTTGAAATTCAAAAGCTCCTTCAAAAGGGAGCCATCGAGCCGGTCCCCGAAAACGAACTCAATGCTGGCTTTTACTCTAGGTTCTTTGTGGTCCCCAAAAAGGACAAGGGTTTCCGCCCTGTTCTGGACCTCAGACATCTCAATAAGTTTGTCCGTAAATTTAAGTTTCGTATGACTTCCCTGCCCATTATCTTTATGGGGTTACGACAAGGCGACTGGTTAGCTTCCCTTGATCTTCAAGACGCATATGTTCATATTTCTATCCGACCGTGTCACCGCAAATATTTACGCTTCATTGGAGGGATCCTTGGATTCCAGTACCGTGTCCTTCCGTTCGGACTATCTATGGCACCTCGTGTCTTTACCAAGTGTGTCGCAGTGGTCGCTGCCCATCTCCGACGTCTAAAGGTCAGAATATTCCCATATCTGGACGATTGGCTGATCGCAGCGACATCGCATCAGGAACTTCAGCGACATTTAGAAGTAACAGTGTCATTGCTCAAAGGTCTAGGCTTCGTCATCAACCTATCCAAATTACATCTACACCCGTCCCAACACCTGCCCTTCATAGGCGCGATTCTGGACACCCGCCAGGCGAAAGCTTATCTGCCCGCAGAGAGATTCCTGGCCATAGGCCGTGCCCTGGACGACCTTCAATCCCATCCTACCAAGTCGGTCCGATTCTTCCTCCACGTACAGGGACTAATGGCATCCACCACGATGGTGACACCCCATGCGCGCCTTCACATAAGACCGCTTCAGCAATGGTTAGCACACAACTACATACCTACTCTCCACTCTCTCAACATGAAACTGTCCATAACAAAGGACCTTCTCAAGAACCTCCAGTGGTGGACAGACACGGACCAAGTCTTAAAAGGGGTACCGTTCGATCCCCCAACCACCCATGCATCAATCACCTCAGACGCATCCCTAACAGGATGGGGTGCCCACATGGGAGGTATTCAAGTGCATGGACTGTGGTCCGCAGAAGAAGCACGCCTTCACATCAATATGTTAGAACTCAGAGCGATACGCTGGGCTCTGAAAGCCTTTCTACCCCACATCAGGGGACGAAACATTCTACTTGTAACAGACAATACCACAGCCATGTGGTACATAAACAAACAAGGCAGAGCACGGTCCACACGTCTATCCAAAGAAGCAGAGACCATCTGGCACTGGTGCATAGCACACGACATATACATCCAAGCTATTCATCTAGCAGGTCAGGACAACTCAGTGGCAGACTTTCTCAGCCGCAAGACAATGGATCAGCACGAATGGTCACTGAAAGAAGACATTCTTTTGGCCATTTTTTGAGAATGGGGGACGCCAAGGATAGACCTGTTTGCGTCACAAGAAAACACGAAGTTCCCAGAATTCTGCAGTCGAGCAGGATTAGTAACAGAATCAATTTAAGAAGCCTTTGCAATCTCCTGGCACGGGACCTTCCTCTATGCCTTTCCACCGATCCCTCTTCACAACAGAGTCCTGTGCAAAATCAGGACAGACAAGGCTCACCTGATTCTAATCGCACCTTTTTGGCCCAGACAAACCTGGTTCCAAACTTTGCAAGGGATGGCAGCTCGAGTCAGACCCCTCCCACTCATACACGATCTTCTATCTCAGGTTCAGGGGAGAATACTACACCATGATTTACAGATGCTCCACCTCTCCGCATGGTTGAGCCTGCCCTCATAGTGAATGCACCCCCAGAGGTCTCGGAGATTATGATAAACTCTCGGAGACTAGCTACACGCAGGTGCTATGAGATGAAGTGGCGGCGCTTTTCTAAGTGGTGCGAATCACAGGCCATCTCCTTATGCTCTCTTAACATGAACCATGTTTTCCTTTATCTTTTGGCCCTACAAAAATTGAACTTAGCAATTACATCTATAAAGGTACACCTGGCAGCTCTATCATCACGACTGCAGCCAGAAGGCCGTGAAACGTTGTTTTCTCATTGCTTAATAAAATATTTTTGGAAAGGGCTGGTGAACACGTTTCCACAGAGATCCCAACCTGCACCTCAGTGGGACTTGAACCTCATGCTCTCAAAGTTAATGTCTCCCCCGTTTGAACCTTTAGCCTCATGTAGTCTAGAGGACTTAACTATTAAGACTACATTCTTAGTGGCAGTTACTTCAGTACGAAGGGTGAGTGAACTCACCGCTCTTAGGGCATCACCACCTTATATCCTGTTCCATAGGGATAAAGTTGACTTAAGGGTCGATCCTTCGTTTATTCCTAAGATAGCATCTCCTTTTCACCTAAACCAAAAGATTTCGTTGCCAGTTTTTTCCCCAAAGCCTCATACTTCACCTGCGGAGCGGACGCTCCACACTCTGGATGTTAAAAGGGCACTTGCCTTCTACATTGAACGAACTAAGAGCATTAGAGCATGTGACTCTCTGTTGATATCATATGGGGGTCAGAGAATCGGAGTCAAGATTTCCTCTCAAAGGATTTCAAAATGGATTATACTATGCATTCAAAAATGCTATGCAGTAGCGGACAAGGTCCCACTGTTGGGGCTGAGAGCACACTCAACTCGAGCTATGGCAGCATCTCTTGCAAACTTTCAAGGGATACATCTATCGGACATCTGTAGAGCTGCCACATGGGCATCAGTCCATACCTTTACTAAGCACTACTGTTTGGACCTTGCTGCCAGGACAGACTCCCAAGTGGGGAAAGCAGTGCTTGACTCACTATTGGAGAAACATCGTCGACTCGCCCCTCCTTGAGGTAAGTGTTGGAAACTGCTTATCACTCTCCCAAGAGTGAGAATTGCGGAGATCCTCGAAGAAGAAATAGAGGTTACTTACCAGTAACTCTGTTCTTCGAGAGAGCGCCGCGTATTCTCACATCCCGCCCTCCTTCCCCTCTGTCTCGGATGAACATGACTGGGGTCTTCCGGACCAGGGTTGGAAGGAACTGAGGCGGTGAGGGCTCCTCCCCCTACTTATGCTAGCCATCCCTTGTGATGTGGGCCCACGTTTTTCTCAGGATGGGAGGGGGATGAAGGGGGCGGAGCCCTCACCATAGTCTAGTATTTTCCAGGCATATTCTGCCTGGATACTAGGGGTGGGAAACCGGTAGAATCCGGTATCCGATAATGCCGGTACCAGGCGTACCGGCATTATCGGATTCGACCCGGTAATCCGGACCGGGTACCGGATTCCGGGGTACCGGATTTTTTTTGCATTGCAGCCATTTAAAAATGGCTGCAATGTAAAAAAACTGCCCCAGCAAAAAAGTTTTTTTTAAAAAAAAACCTCCCCGAGTCCAGGCTGCGCGGGTGGAAGGGGGGACACCC
>QEPC01011631.1:837253-873229 GCA_003113815.1 Sphenodon punctatus
AGGGGGAGGGAATTAATTTATTTCATTGGTTTCAATGGGGACACAGCGCCCCATTGAAACCAATGAAATAAATCCGGTACCGGCATACCGGATTTAATCCGGGAATCTGGTTTTCGCAGAACCGGTAACCGGTAAATCCGGTAGCCGGTAATGGGCCCAGGGTCCCACCACTACTGGATACTGCTGACGAGAGGTTTTCCGGTGCCTGCAGAGCAGGAAGTGAATCCCAAGAGTGAGAATACGCGGAGCTCTCTCGAAGAACAGAGTTACTGGTAAGTTACCTCTATTTATGCACCAATGAAGGAGGCAGACAGCTCCGCAGACCATTAACAGAGACCCATTTGAATGTGGGTCTCAAAATATGTATAGACAGGCTGCATGTTGTGCAGGCCTGTCTTAAATTTTTTTAATGGCACTACATGCAGCAATTGCTAAATTAAAAAAATTATTTGAAAATAATTTTATATTGGCTAGGGAGGTTTCCCTCCTGATGAATTTTATAAGAATTCCAAGGTGAAGATGAGGAGAATTGGGCTTTGGGTGTTTGCACAAGGGGAAGTTCCTGATCAGTCTCTTAGACAGAAACACATTGGCGGGAAAGCTGGGGTCTTTGGATCACATTAGCCTTTATCTGCAATAGTGGTGCTGGGATTTCAGAGGCAAAAAACTCGCAGATGAAAATTCCTGGCAGGAAACAACTTTAGTTCCTATAAGCATACCTGACATCACTGTTACTCGGTGGGTCAGATTTTTAAAGGGGCATTACTTTGTTGCCCAACTGGTGATTTGCATAAAATTACATAATCATGAAAATTTGTGGTTAGGTAAGCAGCTGGTGGGGCAGGACTGGGTGTGAAGGGTCACACCCTTCACACCCAGAAAGAGGCAGAATGAAATGAGCAGGGCATAATGGGCTGAAGTGCCAGTGGAAGCAAAACTGGGAGGGATAGAGGATGAAGTAAAGCAAAGAGGAACAACTAGAGAGCGCCAGACGGGGGGTGGGTTGGTCTCTCTCACTGCAGTGCCTCTCTTGGTCTCACTCACAGAAAATACAATACTCACTTTTAGTGGGAGTGAGGAGCTAAGAGAGGAACAGCCCTCTCCTTTCCAAGGCCCTTGACTGAGCCTCTGTCATTATGGCTCAGCTCTGAAGATGGAGGAAGAGGAGGTGGGGCTTACTCCTCTCTCCCAGGTGGGAAGGGCAGAGAGGTCTCAGCTCAGATTTCGACTATAGCAACTCGGGCTGAACTGCATGTGTGTGGCAAGGAGTTGGGGATCTTAGGAGCAGGCTTTGTGGGCTGGGCTTGGCCCCTGGGCCACCTGTTGAGGAAAACTGCCCTCCATGTTTCGCACATTAGATCCAAAGAAATACTGGTCTATCACTAACCCATTCCTTACGTTTTTTTTTCTAGTCTAAAAATCATGCCATGAGCATACATGCATTTGACCTTAACTCTGATGGGGTATGTGAGCTGATTACTGGTTGGTCCAATGGGAAGGTGAGTTTAAATGACTAGAAAATTAATAGCTTTGAATTGAGAGATTATGTTGGAATAAGCATCTGTGATGGAGCAGGTACTGGCCCTTTAAGGTCCAGTCCTGGTCCTGCCCTCCTTCTAAGGCTAATAAGGGTAGCAGGCTGAGAACACCAGGCAGTCTGCTACAGGCTGTGGGTGCAGTAGGTGCTCTCACATGGCAGGCTCGTACAAGGAAGTATCTTTAGTACTCAAGGGAAAAGCCAAAAGGTGGCTCTAACCGAGAGAGAGGGTTACTTTCCCCTAAATAGCAGAGGAGGTGGCACCGGGGAGGCATTATCCAAACAGCATCCTTAGTGTTGTCTCCTGTAGCTGCCATATCTCCCATGGACACCATTCGCTAGGACTTCTTGTACTCACACTCTCTTCATGATGTTGTCTTTCATTATCCCAGGGGAATTTAATTTTGTTACCACAGGCTAGTAACCTAGGGCTTATGAACTCACTGGAACTTTCTACCACAGAGCTGCTAGGCTTGGTACAGAGGTGTTGTGCCTGGCATCTCTGCATGTTTACTTCTCTTTTCTGTAGACACCTTGTGCCTTTACATATTTTTCCTATGCACTGATTTGAAAAGCAGCTTTCTGCTTTAAAAATAATGTAGCTGTGTCTTGTTTGTTGGAAGAGCAGCTACACAGAATGAAAAATTCCCCCAGTGTAAGATAATTAAAGGCTGGTATGTTTGTACATGAAAGGAACCCACCTCGCCAGAAAAAGACAGTGAATAAGACTGGAGATTGTAAATGCTACTTTAAGGTTACTTAGAGCTTAGTCTCATCATGGCTGCCTCTATAAAATAGATTGCCGTGACAGCCGCAGTGTACAGTTCCTGTTTTTCTCTCTCCTTTGTTTTGCTTTTCTCAGGAGAAAGCCTTTTGGAGGGGTAGCTGTCATTTCACTGAGGGATAGAACTGTCATTTTATTGAGAATGAATTTTTGGCAGTGTTTTCCTATTCAATGAAGCTGCAGGTTCAGTGGCGTTTCATAAGTGCAGCAGGAGGCTTTGGTTAATGTTCCAAAGCACTCCATAATTTATAATGTGACCTTAGCTTTCATCTTCATGCTGTGTCTTGGGGAATTCTCTGGATTCCAGGTGGATGCACGCAGTGACCGCACTGGAGAGGTCATCTTTAAGGACAACTTTGCATCTTCTATAGCAGGAGTGGTGGAAGGCGATTACAGAATGGATGGAAACACCCAATTAATCTGCTGTTCTGTTGATGGGGAAGGTAAGAGTGTGAAGAAGCCGTTGCAGACTCAGTGGATTAGTCTAAGCTGACTGGGAATGGCAGGAACATTTTTCACAAGTGTTATTACAAAAATTCACTACTAGACCTGCCACATACATGCTGTGTCTTGTATGTATTTTTGCCATTGTAATTTGCAAAGTTGGGCTTTGTTTAAAAAAAAAAGCCAAAAAAGCCAACAAAACCTTGGATGTTGCTCCTTTGGTGATGTATAGCTAAACTGCAGCAAGAGGCCCAGAACACTCTGCTTAATGAACAAGGTCTTCCAGTAACATTTAAGCAGAATTATGCTTAATACATACAGGGATACCTTGGCCCAGTGTTGCAAAGGTGACTGGCAGGGAAAACAATTGGCTTATATGGTTCTTTCATGAAAAGGGAAATATAAACATCTTTTTTGGAATGTATTTCTCCCTCCTTTTTCTTATCAATTTTATAAAGCACTTTCATTGTACAAAGTACTCTACGATCCTCTACCAAGGGGAACATGGTCCTCAATTCATGGTCCTCTGGGTTTATTAGGAGCCTGCCACCAGACTGTGTGATGAAGCAGCAGAACCACAGCCCTATAGCCCTTTGTAAGCTTGACTCCACCTTGGCAGGCTTCTGATTACCTGCATCCTGATTGGTAAAACTCCTGTATAACTTCCTGGGATACAGCAAACCCCTGTCCTGAACAACCTGACACCTGGCTCTAGCAGCCTCCTCACCTTGCTGCTTGCACCCTGACCGCTTCTGTTCACCTCTCGATCCTGCTAGGACTGATTCCCTGGACTCTGACCCTTGCCTAGCTGTCACACCATGCCTCTCACCTGCCCCCATGGACAAGATGCCATGGCTCTGCTCAGACTCTTGCCCTAGCCAGGATCCTGACACCTACCATAAATCTTTCCAATCTGGGCTGGAGCCTCAAGGTGCTTCCATCATACAGATAATTATCCTATAGATGGATCCCTGTTGGTAAAACCTCCAGAGCACCATTGAAGTAAATAGGGCTCTGCCTGGGCACAAGGAGGGGGAGGGGGCGCATGTGGATTCATTTTCAAGTTCAGAACTGTTCTTCTGTCTTCCAGTATTTTCTCTTTTCCCCATCTAAGAGGAATTGCCCTCCATAAATTATGGATGTGTGTGTTTGACCTCTCCCTTGGGCTGCTGTGCCCTTGAACCCAGTTTTGGGCTGCTGAACCCTTGAACCCAGTTTTTTCAGCTCTCAAGCCCTTTTTATTGGGGTTGCACACTCGGACAAAACATTCCACAGGAGTGTTGATTTCCTCCCTGTTTGAAGCAGACCTATCAGAAATCACAGGGAATAGTAAAGACCATTGCAAGCAGTTCCGTGCTTCCTGACTCTCTCTAATTCAGGGGTGGGGACCTCCCAGCCTGTGGTTTATTCTCAGCCCATTTCCCCCCTTGTAGCTGGCTGCTAACAGCTTCCTTTCTTCTTCTTAATGCAGCCCATATTCCTTTATTGCCTGCCCCATAGAGCGGGTGCAGGCACTCTCTCTCACTCACATATATGGGCTGTGGTGGGCCCTACCTACAGAGTGCTCAGTGGGCCCTACCTGCTTGCAGACTGCTCTGACCACGAGCTTGTAAACATTTTCCAAGTGGTCCATGGTGGGAGAAGGTTCCCCATCCCTATTCTGCTTTGATTTCCCCTCCTATCTCTTTGTGGAGCAGGATTCTTCCCCTTGCAGCCCTACCTTCAGCCTGACCTTTGTGAAACGTTATCGACCTAGGTCTCCTTGAACATTTCTTCTTGCATCTCTTCTGAGTCGGGGATGCAGTAGATCCTAGAAGATAAAAAGGTGTTGGCCAGCAAAAGAGGTGGAAATTGCAAGTTACATTCATACCAAGATACTAATTCCATTTAATCCCTCTACAGTTCTCACACCCAAAGCTTTGTTAAACTGGAATAATACAGAGTATTTAGAAGGAATATAATACTAATGTAAGTGCAAAAATCTTAAACAGGGGATTCTAAGATTGTTCTCTCATCCATTTTAGGAAGTGCCAGCCCTCAGTCGGAGACCATATGGTTTAAAAGTCATGTGTTTCTTTAAATGCCTCAGACAGGGTTAATGATAAATAACCCAAGCTGGTGTAAATTGGGATAGTTCCACTGACATCTGTGGAACTACACTGATTTATATCACCTGAGAATCTGAAGCATTACTCCAGCTGTCATTCTGAGAGCAGTTACTTGTGCCTTTGCCCAGAGCCCATTGTGATGCTCTGCGCTTCGCTTTTATGCAGTACGTGGGTACCTTCCAGGAAGCCAGGAGCTGAAGGGAAATCTGATGGACACCAACGCGGAACAGGATCTGATTCGAGAGCTTAGTCAGAAGAAACAAAACCTGCTACTAGAATTACGAAACTATGAAGAAAACACAAAGGTACTTTTCAAAGTCAGGTGGAGGGTTCAGTTCTGATTTCCTATACTCCAGTGTACATTAATCTCTAGTGTACACCAAGGGTATACTATTATTCCAGAAAGCTATGGGCTGTGGTATCATAATGATGTAAAACTGGTGCATCTGATATGAGAATCAGCCCCAAAATAAATAAATGAGAGTGCAGGAGTTATGTTGGCAATGGGGAAACTTTCATATTTCAGGGCTGCATTTACAATTTGAAAATCGCCAGTGGACCACATAAACCCCTCAGCTCTCTGCCCTGGGGGGCAAGGAAAGTCATGGGAGGCTGGGGGAGGGGAGCTGCCAGGGCAGGGAGTGGTTAAATACTAACGCTGAGGTGAGGGTCTTACCGGGCCTGGGTAGAGTGGGGTGGGGTGTGCTGGGAGGCAAGAGGATGGGGCCTGGCTGGTGCACCAGATGGCTCTGATGGTGGATGGGGCAGGACATGCCTATAAGCCTGCTGGCCCCATCCCTTGCCTCCCAGTATAATGTGCCACTCTACCTAGTATGACCCTTGCTTCACAGTTCCCCTTCTAGCCACTCCAGTCTAGTCTGCTGCATTTCCTCCTGTCTCCCCTTCAGTGCGGCCTGCCTAAAAGTCTGCGGGTCAGACAATAAATGAAGATGGACCACATTGAACAGGCCCAGGAGGAAGTGTGGTAGGCTGCAGATGAACTCCACTCCAGGCCTATGTGAAAGAGTCAGCTTTTTGCGTAGCACCCTGCAACCTGCGTGTATTCAGACGTGGTTTTCCTTATTTCAACCGTTCTAGTTTCCCCTACTTTTTAACACTTGCTGGCTACCTGTGGGGGAGGGTGCTGAGTTCTACTGTGGCTCATGCTGCATTATCAGAATGGTTTACTCACTTCAGATTGTAGGGTGTTTGCACTGGCGACGCAGGGGCCACAAAGACCCAACTGTGATGCTTAGATCCTAGGTGGAGCTTTAAGCATGGACGGTTAGAATAAATTTTGTACTCCTGAAATGAGCAGGTGTGCTCTGGAAGACACTGAAACACAAGGTTGAAGCTCCTCAAAGCTAATCTAGTTTCTTTGCAGGGGGTTATTTATTTGCAACAGTAGCCATTGGAGACACCACCAGAAATTGCTCCTGGGATAGGATGTAGTTGTGATAGCCAGAGGGTCTTATCTCAGCCCCACATACTTCCACCCTGTTGTAACTGCTGCTTCTCCGATCTGTGGCTGGTGTCAAATGATCCTGCACTAGAGTAGCAGATCCTTCCAGGAATAGCTTCAGTTCAACGATGGAGGCTGGTTCCATGCCAGAGCAGAGGCTAGTGGCGTACCCATCTCTGCCACTGCTCTTGTGCGGGGCCAGAGCAGCAGTGGTGGGACCTATCCCTGCTGCTCTGTCCCCTTCGGTCCCTAGGGGAAAGGCAGAGGAGACGGTATATACAGCCCCTGGTATACACAGTGCTTACTTCTGTAGGTGCCTCTGGCAGTTCCTATGTTCTGGGCAACTTCCTAGGCTCTCCAAGAGTTTAGTCTCTGTCCCATACCCAAAGAGCACAGGGTGGAAAGGCAGATAAGTAGAGAGAGACCATTGGAAGGGGTATAACACTAGGTAATTCATACTGGTGACACACAAGTCAGCCTGATTCTGCATTGGCAGCACAGCAGAAGCAGGTCTTAAAGAGAGACTGCAGTATGGACAGGGGTGGCCTTTTGCATAGGGAGCTGCGTGAAAGAAGGTCTGGAGATGGCTATGTGGGAATCTGACAGGCAGGCAAGCATACCTCTCAACCCTGAACTCTGAAATAAGGGATAGCAACTCTCAAAATGTGGGACAATGTGAGAGATAATTTGCATAAAAGTTGAAAAATGTAGATTATGCAAATTCAAAGGAGTCTATTGTCTAAACATGAAGCTGGGCTAAAAAACAATCAAGCGATTTAAAAAAGTTAAAGGACTCGCATATTCGTACAATTATCTCCCTCATAACCTAGACTCAAACTCTTGTCCTGCCAATTTTTATGTCCAAACTCTATCACAGCACTTCCCTCAACTGCTTGAATTTCACACCCCCATACCAAGTAAGTTTTACAGTGTGCACAGCCCTTCTTTCACTCCTGCCCCTCCCCCAACTCCAACTATTTCTCCTCCTGTCTAGATTCTCTCAGGTGAGATACTAATGTGTGGATTTTCTCATGGGCATGTGTTTGACAATAGCCTAACAGAGAGGCTAGTCTGACATTTCTTATTTTTAAAAAGGAAACTTAATGAAAGAAATCACGTCAGACCCTTACCAGGTCTAGGTTTGAAGTCTTGACCTGCTGACTTTTTCAAAAGAAATGATTAGAAATTATAGCTTCACCCAAAACAGAGTGATTTAAAATAAATAAATAAAACAAAATCAAAGACTACAGGAGAATAGTCACTGACAACAATTAAGGAGCAATTATGGTGTCTCAGAGAACAATAGAGAGTCCCTTACTTATGGTATGAGCGGGGGTTCCTTGAGTTTGCCTGGGGAAACCTGGCTCTTCGAGGCTGGAGAATACAATTAATTATTCCATTGGTGGTTTTCAAATTGCTGTCTTTCACCCCTCTCTTCCTAATCTGGATTCTGCAACACTTTTTCCATGACAAAAGAGGTATTAAATCAGGGATGTCCCTGAAACTCCAGGACACGAGAGGTATGCAGGCGAGTGTGGCTGGGATATAAGGCATGCATCTTAGCTAAGATAGCTAGAGGAAGACTAATCAAAACAATGACAGATGTTTAAAATGTAGGAAGGCTGCTATAACTCAGGGATGAGGAAGCTTTGCCCTTCTGTGGGCTACTTTGAAAATGAGTGCAAGCTCCATGGGCCAGCTAGGGGGTGCTGAGGAAGGGGAAAGGAGGAGAAGGTCCAGATCATGCATCTGTGCCCTGAAACAATCCCCTATCCTTGAGTAGGTGGCCTCATCCTCACTGACTTCCCTTGAGTTCACTCTTTTAATGCTTGAGAGAAAGGACCAGATCGTGGGCTAGATTCAGGAACTTGCAAAGTAAAAAAACAGCTATGGGCCAGATCTGTCCCACAGACCAAAGGTTCCCCCACCCCTACTGTAACGCATCTCTTTCCCTGGAGGAGCTGGTTTTAGGGGGAGATTTTGGGAACTGCTCTAACTATCTAGCTTTTTTGATACTGAGCTGGGACTATGTGTGTTATGCAGCAGGTTGAATTGAGCACTCAGGTGAATGAAGTCGATGGGGAGAGGGGAGTGATTCCAGCCAACACCCAGCTCCAGACTGCACTCTCCGTGAACCTGGGCTCTGACAGTCAGTCTGCGCACGTCGAGCTGTGCATTTCCACATCCAACGGTGAGGGACGGCTTGTACCTCAGAGTTACTAGGGTGTCCCCTTGCCATTCCATCATTCTTAGATTACTCTGGGTAGGGTAAACTAAGTTAAGTAAACTAAAGAACTCACTTGTAGAGTTTTGAATTAGCAAACTTCTCACTCTGCTGGGGGATCTTCAATTTGGTATCGAAGTGCCTTGGCCCCAAGCCTTTTGATATTTCGGCGGAACTGTAAGACCTGGCTGTTTGCCCAGGCCTTTGGGAGGGAGGGTGATTTTTAATCCCCCATCTATATATCTATATATTTATTTATACCACCCTGTCTTATTAATACGTTTTATATTTGTATTTTAAATGTTTTAAATTGTTTTATTGTTGTTAACCGCCCCGAGCTGCTGTGCAGGATGGGGCGGTATAAAAATCTATTAAATAAATAAATAAAAAATAAATAAAATAAATTATCACTGCCCCCTTGTTACTCCCTCTAGGCAATAGGGAACTGAATTAATCACTGCAGTGATCCCTGGTCACTTTCCTGAATCTCCAGTCAGTGCTAGCAGCATGGCCAGCTCTTGGGATCTCTTAAAAATCTCATGGTGTTCGGTGTTACAGCCCAAACTCATGAATCCTTGCGATTCCAGGAGACTCCTTTTTCATTTTAAACAAGTTGTTCCAAGCCCCTGAACTAATGAAACCTAGTTTCCTAAATGGAGACAATGCTCAGTGTGAGCCTGTGGAATTTTTCAGATGCAGAAAGGGCCATGTCTCCCCTCCAGGCGCACCTATTATTTTAAACCTATTACTACTTTCCTGTGGGCTTTCGGCCTCTCGGTCAGATTTGGCTGAAATTGGTGTCTGGCATCCAAAACTCTTATTGGGACCCACAGATAGACATGGTGGTGTTGTAAGCCTGGAGAGTCTGCCTTTATGCGTTCTTCTAATGGACTCTCGGCTCCTTGTGTCCCCTGATCCTGGGACTCATCTGCTGTAAAGCCACCTAGAGTGATCCTTCAACTAGCCCAGACTGCCTTTTCCAGCCTATATTTAACCCCTGAAGAGAGTTGGTTTTAGCTTGGGCCCCTTGAACTTGGGCCGGACTCAAGCTTGCACGTGGGCATGAGGCTCTGCTCCCATGAAATACCATGATGTCACAATGCTATGTGGGGTGGGGAACACCTTAACCTCACCCTTTTTTAGATATGCTCCCTACCCCCACAGAGTGTCATGATGTCTCCATGTTTTCCATAGGCAGAGCTATGTCAGAAAAGGGGTTGGGTTAAGGCATTTCCCCACCTTTTTCCCGACATGGGAAGTGTGGCCACGCTGTTGCAAATTGGGCCCAGCTCAGAAGAGTCTGGTTGCATCGGACCTGGACTTGGCTTGAGTTTTGGAGCCTGTACAGGGCTCTATGCCCTCATGCCTGGGGAGCAGCCTGCTGTTCTATTCCCACACTGCTTGCACCAGTGCACTAGAGATGCAGACCTTGGGGAAATCAAAGCAGCCCTCTTCCCCCTAGCCTGCCTTTCATCTTCTCTAATTGTAAGGGAAACACTTTGCAGAAAGAACTGGTATCTGTCTCCTCTCAGCGCTGGTCAGTGTAGTTCCTTGAGCCATAGGAATTGCCAGAGGCAGTGATTACTCAGTGCACACCGGATTGCTGCCTCCCTCCTCTGCTCCCAAGACCCCCTTTTAGTTTGAAAATGATGCTAGTGCATCTCCAGAGAAGAGTCCTGGATGAATTGAGTATTTAGTGTTTCCTCCTCTTCCCATAGACACGCTCATCCGTGCAGTGCTGATCTTCGCTGAAGGGATATTTGAAGGTGAGAGCCACGTGGTGCATCCCAGTCCCCGGAACCTCTCCGGTCACATCCAGGTTCCCCTTACTCCTCCCAAAGATGTCCCAGTGGATTTACACATTGAGGCCTTCGTGGGTTACAGAAACAGGTAAGGACTGTGGAGGTGTATCCAGCCCCACTGGATTGCACTGGGTGTGAGACATGGCAGTGATAGCACTGGCTTTGGCTAAGCTTGTGTGTGAGTATATTCAGTAGTTTTTTCAGGCTTGTTTTCTATGTCAATTAAAGGGAAGTGAAATGTTTTTCAAAAGCACAAATGATGATCCTGATTTTTCAGAAGGACAGAGTGACCTCAGTTCCCACTGGCTTTATTTCAAGCTGCATGTGCTGAGCACCTTTGACAATGAAGCCATCCGTTATTAACAGGGACCCACATTCCCCACTAATGGCAATGGGGAAAACGCAGTGAGCACATGTCTCTGGTTATTAAGAGCCTGATACGACCATGATCCTGTGACGTGCTGAGTGCAGCACAAGTCTGGTATGTGTATATCTGACAGCAGAATTGTTCTGCTCAGTCCCTTGCCAAGCTCTTATTTTAAAGTCTTGTCCCTTCTGTTTCAGCTGGCAACACCCCTCAAACCAGCAATATGCGTACGGCAGGAGTGGGGAATTTTTCATGGATCCCTACCATGGATCCATCCCCTTCCCTGGACTGTATGTCCCAAGTACACTCTTTCAGTGCTTGAGGGTAGGAACAGGATCCAGGGCCAGATCCAGGAACTCCCTCCCTTGTCTCTCCTAGATTGTCAACCCCCCAGTCCAGGAACCTATCTCTAATTAATGATTGTACAGTGCCAGGTACATTGCTTGCACTATATAAATAGTAATAGCTAACCACTATTCAGAAACCTGCCTTAGTTGGGGACAGCAAGCCTTTCCTTTCATCTGTAACATTACATTTAATGTCTTAATTGTAACTGTAAAGTGGTTGTGTCCAGGTTCATGTTTAAAATGGTCTGTATATTCTCCCAGTGAATGTCTCCAGTTATTGCAGGGATTGTATTGGCAGGGGCTTTGTCATGTAAAGTAAATCATTCCGATTTGGTTAATGTCAGGAAGCAAAAGACAAATCACTGGCATACTGGTAAATCCCTGTCTGTCTTTTGGATTGCCTCTACCCAGTTCCATGTGTTTGAGCTGACAAGACAGCTACCTCGGTTTTCCATGTATGCTTTGAGCAGTCCTGTCTCGGCTCCAGAACCACTGAGCTACGTTAACTTCACAATCAGCGAGAGGGTACAAAGGGTGAGTTTCACGGGCAGAACAATAATAGGTGGAGCAGGTGCAGCCTCGCTGGAGCCCATGAGCCCGGGGGAGCCCACACACCTATAGAATGCATATGGACACTAGAGTGGAGTGCCCCAGCGGGGGCCCCGTTGTCACCTAGCTAAGCCCCTGGTGAGTTTCTTGCTCTGTATTTCATTTTCTGGTCTTGAACATAGTGGTTGCTTTTGTATCAGGTGAAGCATTTGCAATTAACTTAGGAGTCCCCAGAACAGAGGAGAATAATGCACTTTCCTGCACTGCTGACAGGATGGCAGTGCTTAACAGGAATGGACTGCAGTTTGTGTGTGTGTGTGGGGTGTGTGTGTGTGTCATGCTTTTTCACCTGTTGTCCTGTGGAAAGAAGGTTTATGCAATCACCCTGTGTGTGTGTTTGAACCTTTTGATTCAAAAGACCAGTTGCTGCCAAATTTGGCAGAGGGGCAGTGTCACGGGTTGGAGGTCCAAACCCCCACTTTACCGGGTTTGAGTGACTCAGTTTCCCTTGCGCACAGTTCTCTTGAACGAGTTTCTCTCTCTGGCTAATTCAAGTGTGCCACAATGAAACTCCTTTGTCACCCAAGGGCCCGATCCTTCCCGTTTACAGACTCTTTACTCTCTGGGTTCGCAAGAGCTTGAGGGCTCTTGTTGCTCACTTGTGTTCCAATGTTAGAGACAGACTCTTCTTCATAAAGATAAGAAGTAAGTTTATTGATTACATAAGCAAGATAGTTGATACAGAGTGGTTATTAGAAATGAAAGGTAAACATAATGCATTCCTAACTTATACTGGTTGAATTCCTAAGTAAACGTCTTACCCTACCCAGGTCCATAAGTTTCTCTCAGTCCTTTGGTGTAAACGACAGGGTCTGGCTTCTTAGTTGGTAAAGAGCAAAATCATGTGTCTTTGCTCATGTTTCTCCAGCCTGCTGTTGCCAGGCTGACTTTCACATGTAGATCAGTTCTCTAGTTGGCTTTAGGATGGAAGAGCTTCCTCTAGGTGACTTACTGGCTCATTTAAATAGTCTTTGTCTCTGTTCTCACCTTTGGGGAATCGTGGGTCAGGTCACATAGTCAACCCAGGCAAACATGGAAGTCAATTTACATCTCAACAGGGCTGTCTGGCGAGAGACCTCAATACCCATTTTGTTATCTCTGTATTTCCTGTAGCCTGGTGACCAGAGCCCTAATTTGAGTTCTACAGCTCTCAACTGTAACCTTACATACATGGGGAACCTTTGGCATTACATGTTTACCAGACTTGTAGTCTACATGTAGTCCCGTGTTACACGTGTGTGACCCTATGTTTCTCCATGACAGGCAGGGCAGAAGCGCCAAAGGAAATTGGGAACTCAAAATTACATAAGAGTGGCTGAACCTGGAGTGCGAATGTCCCATTGACTTTACACTGATCGTTGTGCTTCCTGTGACCCCCCCCCCCTCCCCCTTAATGACACTGAATCCTGCAGGCCAGTTTCAGCCATATTTGGCAGAGGGCTCAAAAGGCCTAAACATAAGTAGGGTTCCTCAATTTTGTAATAGCTGGTGCACTTGGAGGGGCTTCATTTAGTTTAGGTGCATGGAAAGGAAAAATTGGTTACCTTACCTGTGAATTTTCTTTGTCTTTCTGCTCCAACCAGTGGAGGCGCACACAAGCAGAAAACTGATCTGCTACAATGGGTGCACCCTGGCATCTGGTTTCCAATACAACTACTTCCAAAGCAGTAGGAAGGATCTTAGACTTTTAATCAGAACCAAATACAACTGTATTAACCCCAAACTTAGGGAACAGACAGGTATTCCCTGCCTCTGGTGGTTGGGGACTGGAAATTGCACCCAATATATGACTGCTGGACAGGAAGATATGGGAAGTATCTGTTTTGTCATGCAGACATTCCTGAAGCACTCCAGGATCTTTTCTGCTGCATACAGAAAAGCACAAATAGCTGCTTCTGCTCAAGTAGTAGCTACTTCCTGTTTATTTGGCAGGCTAGTAGAACCTCTCTCCCTTTAACTCTGAAAGAGGCTGCTTGGGAACAAGTGTCTTTTGCAAAGTACACGTGTGTACAAGCACTTTCACAGGCTAGTCTTGTTTTGTCCCATTTGCATTGGAGTACAAGCTGTGTAGTATGCTCTGTAGCTGTATGGAAGCCTTAGAATGGTAGTTTCCTCTGCTGACAACCGGCCACATTTTCTTTTATGGATTACTGAATCTCTGCTGGGTTTTTTTTTTTAAAAAAAAAAAATATATCTTTAATTGCAGAGAAATTCCCTGGGCAAACAATAGTTTTAATCTGAGCACTCGAAGATGGAATGATCAGATGTCCTACAGGAAAAGTTTGAGCCTGCGCTGTTAGTTTCTTGATTCTTCTATTCCTACAAATATCATATTTTGACTAGATTGCATGTGATGTGGTAACAGTGCTTGTTCCTTCTTTCAGTGAAGATTTGGAAGTGGAAAATGTAATATATGCTGCCCGTACGCCTGGAACTTCCTCCCTGAATACGCTCTGCCTACCTTCAGATCCCTCCGAAAAAGCTACCTCTTCCGTCAGGCTTTCCCTGGCACCTTGCCCCCAGACTGCTCAGTGAGGATCCTCCTCCTTTCATGTTGTTCAGGGTCTCCATCTCTCCTTTTAAACTAAGCTAAGCATGTGCATCAAGTTCATGAATGCATCCCTCTCTCTCCCTATGTGTCGCTTCCCTCTATGCCTCCTCCCTTGTAAGTCCCCCATTGTGTCTCATGATTGTTCCGTACCAGGCACGTAGCTGGTGCTCTAGAAATACTAATATCTGTGATTAGGCCAAGTTTAGATAAATTCAGGAGAGATGGGGTTGCACTGATTCTACTGATTCCTGACTGAGTTTGCTCTTATAATAAAGATGTTTGATTCCATGACCCCATAGTCACTTCAGGCAGTTGCTTAGCTTGAAGGATAATGCTATGAATTTGTGTTTCAAGGTTGTCATGTGGCTGAATCAGAGTTTTCTGTTACCAGATGACACTCGGATCCAAAGTGCGCCCTTTCAAGTCTGCTTCACTTCTCTACGTGATGCAGGGCAGCTGTGCATAAAAATCAAGCCCAGTGGGGAGGTAATTTTTATCATTGATCTGCTTATATCTAGCTATTGCCTGCCATACCACAGAGCTGTGAAAGGAGCTGAGATACAGAGGAAACACCAAGCAATTCAGAATGCCTGGATAGGAGCTGTTTTCTTGTCTCTTTGCCCAGCTGAGAGTTCTTATACATTCAGTGTTTCCTCATCTGCCATGGAAGCACAAAGCAAGGAGATGCAAGAATTTTGAACAGTGTTTTGTCATAGTAATGTATTTCATACTCCTTCCCCTGTATTTAGGATCAGTGTTGCTGGTTGGATGTACAGTTACAAAACCAAGCAATGAGAATACAGCATGTTATTGCTTCGACTTTGTGAAGCGATGTAATCATACGAGCTGACATTCCTCCCTGTACAGAGGGCCTGCACAAAGCGCTAGCACCACTAAAGCTTACCTTCAGGTAAGCTGTGCATAAAAAACCATGTGCTGGCGCTCTCCATAGGTGCCCTCCTCCTTGATCCAGAGCTCACAGAAATGCATGAAAGATTGACATCAGTTTGCTTTGGCTGCAATCCATAGTGCTCATTTGGACAGCAAGTAAATGGCAGACTAAAGCTGTGCTTGCACTCATGCTTATACAGATGGTACTCTAGCGTTTGTTAATCCACTTTGCAAGTGTCCCCATGATCACAGATAACTACCCATGGAGTTAATTATCATGTGACCAGTCAAGTATTAGCGGCTAAGTGACTTATCATGCGTAATTAACACACTTTCTTTGTTCACATAGTCTTGCCTTGAGGGTAAGATTCCATAGTCAAAAAACCTAGTTTACAATTGTAGTTAAGGCTCTTGCAAATTCAATCCTGCTATAAAAAGGCATGGAAATTGCAAGTTCAGGCTCCTGCCTTAACTTGCAAGCCATGTAAGCAGTAAAGACATTGTACAGTCTCACTTACTGTGCTTCATTCCAACTTAGGCTCCATGTCCCCACACTTTGCTTTGGTCTTTCAGTCCCAATCCTCTTCCTCTGCAGTTTGGGGGCAACACTGAATCTGGGGAATGGAGGGGGTGAGGGGGCAGCGGCAGAGCTGGGGGAAGCCTGGGACTGGGAGAACAGGGGCTGTGGGTGGGGATTGGGGACAGCTAGGCTGTTGCAGCAGCATAGGCATCCTGCAACCCCCTAGCTCCCTAACCACCATGCTCATGATGCTGCAACGGCCTAGCTGCCCCACCACATCTTCCGCTGCCCTTCAGTCTCCACTCTTCAGGTCTGCTGCTGCCCCTCAATGCAGCCTCTGCCCCCTCAGACCTGAGCTCCTCCCAACTTCTGCCTTTCAATTCACACCTGCAGCCCCTGCTCCCCCAACCCTGCCCCCCAGCTCTGGTGCTGCTCCTTAATCCCCATCCACAGTCCCCACACCCTGACCTTCTCCCCAGCTGTCCTGCTGCACCTCAATCCCCACCCGCAGCCCCTGTAGCTCTCCCTCTGCTCTGCACCTGTTCACCCAGTCCTAAGCTCCCCACAGCTCTCCTAGTGCCCCTCAATCCCCACCTGCAGCCCTGCTCTCCCAGCCCTGAGCTCCCTCCTGACTCTGCCCCTATTCTGTTCCAGGCCTGGGCTTTCCCCACTTAATCCCTACCCACAGCCCCTGCTCTCCCAGCTCTGCTGCTGCCCCCTCACCCCCTCCATTCCCCAGATTCGCCAACCTGCAGAGGAAGAGGATTGGGACTGAAAGACCAAAGCAAAGTGTGGGTGCATGGAGCCTAAGTTGGAATGAAGCACAATAAATTAGACTGTACAATGTCTTTACTGCTTACATGGCTTGCAAGTTAAGGCAGGAGCCTGAACTTGCAATTTCCATGCTTTTTATAGCAGGATAGGGTGCAGGAGGATGGGAGAGATGCGGGTGAAGGAGGATTGGCTGGGGGAGATTAGGTTACAGGTGGGGTTAGGCCTGAGGGGCTGGGGAGATGGAGTTGCAGGTGCGGTTAGGTGGTGGTGGGGGCTGCAGGAAGAGGATACAGTGCAGGAGAGTGGGAAGAACTTGGGTGGAGGAGGGTTGGCTAGGGGAGATGGAGTTTAGGTGCGGGGGCTGGGTGGGGACTACAGGGAGAGAAGATGGGGTGCAGGAGGTTTGGCTGGAGGAGATAAGACTACTGGTGGGATTTAGGTGGGGGACTGGACATTTGCATGGGGACTGCAGGGAGAGAGGTTGGGATACTGGAGGGTTGACCAGGGGAGATTGGGTTGCAGGTGGGGGGCTGGGGCTGCAGGGAGAGAGGATGGGGTGCAGGAGGGTTGGCTGGGGGAGATAGAACAGCAGGTGGGGTTTAGGTGGGGGTTACATAGATGCATGGGGCACCAGGGAGAGAGGATGGGGTGCAGGGAGATGGGATGGAGTGCACGTGGGGCTTAGGTAGGGGGCTGGAGAGATGCATGAGGGCTGCAGGGAGAGAGGATGGGGTCTTTCTCACACACATGGTCGCTCACTCCCTTCCCTCACACACCACACAAACACATTAACTCCCTTCCCCTGTCCCCCCCCACTCTCACTCATTCTCTCATACACCCCCACACACACAAACACTCTCCCCCCTACACTCACTCTCACACACACTCCCTTCCCCCCCTCACTCATTCATTCTCTCTCATGCATACACATGCCACAAACACAATCACTCATTCACTCTCTCACACACATCACACATACCCTCTCATTCACTCCCCCCAAAACACACTCATTCTTTCACACACACGCCACACAAACACACTCCTCCCTCCCCCTTCCCTTTTTAGGGAAGGTTATTGAACGGGTAGTGGCTCAGCAGCTCCAGGGACATCTTGACCTCATCGGTTATTTGGACCCTTTCAGCTGGGATTTCATCCGCGGTATGGCACCGAGACTGCGCTTGTGGCATTGGTGGATGATCTGCACCGGCAAATGGACCGGGGTCGTTCGACCCTGTTAGTTCTATTAGATCTTTCAGCTGCATTTGCTACAGTTGATCACGGTATGTTAGTGACACGACTGCGTAACTGTGCAGGTGTGGGCAGGACTGTTCTCGAATGGTTCCGCTCTTTCCTGACCGGTAGAACGTAGCGAGTGGTTCTTGGGGAGACTTTTTCATCATACCAAGACCTGTCGTGTGGAGTTCTGTAGGGTTCGGTTTTGTCCCCTCTCCTGTTCAACGTATACATGCAGCCACTTGGTGGTATGATCAGGAGTTTCGGCATGCGGTGCCATCAATATGCTGATGACACCCAGCTGTATCTATCTTTTGTGATCAGGAGGTTCGGCATGCGGTGTCATCAATATGCTGATGACACCCAGCTGTATCTATCTTTTTCAACAGACCCACACCCTGCAGTCTCGGTGCTTACTCAGTGTTTGATGGCTGTGGGGGACTGGATGAGGACTAACCAACTGAGGCTGAATCCCTACAAGATGGAGGTGATGTTGGTGGGTAAGGCGATGGAGATGGTGGCCCAATAAGGTACCCCAGGTACAGAGTCTGGGGGTGCTCCTCGACGCGCAGCTCTGCCTGGATGCCCAGGTGGAGGCTGTGGTGAGGAGGACCTTTCGCCAAGTACATCTGGTGCGACGGCTTCGGCTGTTGGTCTCAAGCTCTGACCTGGCCACCATCATCCATGCTTTCATCATCTCCAGGTTGGACTATTGTAACGCGCTCTACGTGGGGCTACCCATGGTGATGGCTTAGAAACTGCAGCTGGTGCAGAATGCGGCAGCCCGTCTTCTGGTAGGACTGGGCTGCCAGGAGCATATTACACTAGTGCTCCACGCTCTGCACTGGCTGCCGGTGGTTTTCCGGGCCCGATTCAAGGTGTTGGTTTTGGCCTATAAAGTCCTAAACGGCCTGGGCGCTACCTAGCTGTGGGACCACCTCACTCCCCAGGTGCTGGACCGATCTGGGGGTGCCCTGCTCGAGGTCCCCCATGTCTTCTGGGTGGCCGCACCATGGCTGTGGAACCCCCGGTGGCAGCCCGTTTGGCCCTGGATCTCCCCTTTTCGGAGAAGTTGTAAGACCTGGCTGTTCCACCAGGCATTTGGCGGGGGAGATAGATGAGGGGGTGGGTTGTTGG
Organism: Sphenodon punctatus; assembly: GCA_003113815.1. Taxonomy (NCBI): domain Eukaryota; kingdom Metazoa; phylum Chordata; class Lepidosauria; order Sphenodontia; family Sphenodontidae; genus Sphenodon; species Sphenodon punctatus. The sequence goes on from QEPC01011631.1 coordinate 856,044, forward strand.
GTAGGGGTTATTTTTCTTTTTGTCCTCCTTTTAGTTGTATTTAAATTGTTTTAATGTTTGTTTGCAAATTGTAAGCTGCCCTGAGTTGCCTGTGGCAAGAGGGACGGGGTAGCAAAATTCTAAAATAAATAAATAAATAACATGCAACCACACTCATTCACTCCCCCAACACACTCACTCATTTTTGCACATGCCACACAAACATACTCACTTCCTTCCCCCCTCCCTCATTCTCTCACATAAATGCACACGCACAACCCCCCCCCCCCCCAACACTCATTCACGCTCTTACACACACCACACAAAAGCTCACTCACTCCTACAAGAATCTCGTCTGCCTGCTTCTTGCCTGGCTGATTCCTCTATCCCCTGTGTTTCAAAGGCCACACGCCACTGCATGCTTGCGCACTGGGTCCGCCGCCAGGTTCGCTGTCTGGTATGCTGGGACTACATTTCCTAGTATGCCAGACAGTGAAGAAACATGGCGGTGAGCCTTGCATGTGCAGCACGGGGACATTTGAAACAGGCGTGGCGGCATCTGGGGGCAGGAAGAGGTGGTACTTCCTCTCCTCCATCACCCCTCCTCCAGATGCTGCCAACGGGGCTCAGGTCCCGAGTGGGCTGGAGGGAAGGGAGCCCCGTCATTGGTGACCAACCAGCAGGAATCAGTTGCAGAGGCAGTGCACACCGCGGGGCCCCCAGGGAGCAGGCCCCCAGGGAGCAGGCCCCCGGCGGAATGCCCCTCAGTAAGGCCGGCCCTGGCCAGCATTGAGAAAGCCGAGACCGGACTTAGAAGAGAGGGTGGGCGGGCAAACAAGTGGCAAGCGGGGAGGGTGGAACTTCCTCCCGCTCCACTGCCCAGGCTGTTGACAAGGGGGTTTGTGTGGGCAGTAGTAGTGAGGGTTTTTAGTCCATGGGAGACTTTTTCTTAACTGCGCATGCGTTGCATAAATGCAGTTTTGTGGTCTCTCCATAAACTAAAATGGGAGTTTAAGCTTCTTATAATTTTAAAAATACTTGGCATTTTAAAAAATAAATAAAGCCATAGCACTCACTCTCCACAAGCTTGAATTTTTTAAAATAGTTCCAAGTCCTGACAACCTAACTAAACCCCACCCCCAACGGTGATCAAACTGACAGTTGCAAAAATCTGCTTTTTTAGCCTCCAGCCTTTCAACAGCTGTATCTCTGCCATTTTAATTCCGATTTCTCTGAACGTTGGCTAGTTTATACCTCTCACCCAAATGATCCTCCATGCAAAGTTTCAGAATCATAGCCCAAATTATCTTAATTTTATGAGTAGAATTTTCATTCATTATTGGAGAGTGCTAGACGCCTTAACTATGCAGGCATGGAATGCCTGTATAATACTTTAAATTATCTACCTTTTCCCAGCTTATCATCCCCACAGACTGCTGACTGATGCTCCTCTTCCAGTACATAACCTTGTGGGTAACCATCCCCTACTTTGCTTTAAACACAGAGTTCACAATAGCAGAGTTAAAGTGAGCTAAGGGCAGGGACCTTTGTTCACTACACTTTCCCCATTGCTGCTAATGGGGACGCAGTGAACAGAAGTTCCTGGCTTATGGGGTTATCACTACAGAGTGGGGGCTGATGTCAACAAGCTCTACTACGCCTTTCACTGAAGACATCTTTCATATCTGCTTAGAACTTTGGCTGAGATACTCCGAGATGGATCCCACTGCATGTTGAGGGAGTCAGGTTTTCTTGGGAGAGCACTTTACCATCTCCTGTTGTCTCCTGGCCTCTTAGATTTCTGTCTGCACTGATGATATCGATTTAGCTGGTGACATTATTCAGTCAATGGCCTCTTTTTTGGCAATTGAAGACTTGCAAGTAGAGGCGGATTTCCCTGCATACTTCGAGGAGCTGCGCAAAGCACTAATCAAGGTGAGCAAGGTTCAAGAGTTTCCAGGTGGCTGATGATATACAGCCTAGTTAGTCCTCGCAGCTCTGTACCATCAAAAGCCCTATTGGAGTAGACCTTGTGTGCACTGGGAGGGGGGCAGTGGCTGTGCGTCTCTCTCTCTCTCTCTCTCTGTATGTATGTGGATATAGAGATATAGATATCTATCTGCCTTTGATCATTCTTGGTAGGTGGATGACTCTCACACCATGTGCCAGAAGCTCACTGCCGACATGGCTGACCATTCCAACCTTATCCGCAGCATGCTGGTTCGAGCAGAGGATTCACGCCTCATGGGAGATATGTGAGCTGTTGTGTTGTTTTTTAATACTGCATGTGTAGACTTAGAAAGCATCTTTCAGAGAATGAGTAGCATGGGTCTAGGCTGCACTAACTAGCAGGGATGAAGGCATTGTGCTTAAGTGGGTTTAATTAGAATAGTTGTCTCGACTGACCTTGTCTTAGCCTGCCTTTGCAGGCTAACAAGGGTGAAAGTGCTAGCAAAGCTGAACAGAGAAGTAGGGGGCTCCTTTTGTCATGGAAAGGAGAGGAAGAGGGCAGAGCAGGGAAGGGAGGACTCTGAACTAGACCCCAGCTAGATGCAGGCAAGCACTTCAGAGACTGTGCCCAGTGTATCAGGGTAGTTCATGCCTTACAGAGCACTGTGAAATGGCAGTCCACATGGGCAGGGCTACGGTGTTCCTTTTCAGAGTTGCTATGGCTCTTATGGAGTGCCAGGCCTTCCACAGCTAGGGGGCCTGGCCTGAGCCACTGGAGCTTGGGCAGAATGTGCATGCAACCCAGGCTTAACAGAACCAGTTAGGTTCCACTTGGCTTAGGTCACACTGCAGGCCTCTCCTCTGAACCCAACCCTGGCCAAAGAGTATGCTTTGTCCTGTGTGCTGGAGGGTTAATATTACAGTTTGTTACTGTAATGGTTGACGGCTATGTTTGTTGCTAGAGCTTGAGGAATCTCATGCTACTAAGTATCGGTAACACCTAACTCTTCAGAAGAAAGAAATGGTTTTTCTTTTAGAATAGCTGTCAGTAACTCAGCATCAAGGAACAAATACTAGATATGCTAAAAGAATGAGAGGAGGCTAAATATGTTGAGTGCTTTAGCTTGTTCAGTGTAAGGAATTATTGGCCTTGTGCTTCTAGTGGAGAGTCCCCACTTTGGGTGCCTTCAGTTTTGTCACTTCAAACACTCAAGAACGACAACTAGTCACTGGGCTGCCTTTAGAGTAGGAATTGAATTTCTTTGTCCCTTTGCACAGGAAGAATATGAAGAAACGGTACATGGAACTCTATGATCTCAACAGAGACTTACTGACTGGATATAAAATTCGCTGCACCAATCACACAGAGCTGTTGAATAATCTCAAAGCTGTCAATCAAGCCATCCAGAGAGCAGGGCGCCTACGAGGTATGTGCTGATGTTATGCTCTGTCTCTGTGTGAATAGGGTCAATTTTTTTCCCCACTAACAATGGAGGGTAGAGAATAGCAAATCTAAAAAGGAAATGAGCTTTGGGGAAGGCAGGAGCCTGTCTTATCAGCTAAATTAATTTAATTTCCTGTTTCAGTGACTCGATAGTTGAAATCTCCTTTCATTGTTTTTTTTAGCTATAACTATAGCAGGTTGCTACAGAAGTAATTGTTCCATTCAGTGTATTTGTCTTTTACAAATCAATTAGAAGTGTAAGCTATAGTTAGAGGTCTCAAGGCTCCCAGGAAATACTGTTCCAGTGCAGGATAGACCTGGTCCCTGGCTCTGCCACAGACCCCCAAGCTTACTTTTAAGTACAGGATTTCAATATACAACACGCAAGCTGGCACTAAAAAACAAGTTCTGAAAATCACTAAGCACACTCTCAACTCAGCCTCCTCAGCCCTGTCTCTGATCCTAGCATGAAAGGGATCGCTTTTAAACACAGAACATATGAGGAAACTGCGAAGCCAAAGACAGTTTCGTTATTTTGAGAGTTAATAGGTTACTCGGCACAAGTGTAGTTATTTGGTATTTCTCTCCCACAAATTCCTTCCTGAAAACATGATGCAGAATTGTGCTGGGTACTCAAGAGTCAGTGGGAGCACTGGATGCTCAGCATAAATCAGGATCAGGCTCTCAGCGTGTCTTTTAGACGATGTTAGGGGGAAGTAGTTCAAACTAATCATCAGCAACTGGTGTAGGGCAAAAAATATTAATTTGTTAATGCCCCATTTACAAAGTAATGTCAAAAGTTAAAGCTGAATTCTTCCCCTCTGCCTCAAATTTGAAAGGAGATGCTATCAGGTTGTCAAATTTTTATGACTTGCTTGTTTGACCTGACAAGCATCCCTTTAATGTTTTCTGAGTTAATTGTGTGTTAGTGCTAACTATTTCTTTCTTTCCAGTTGGCAAGCCCAAGGCACAGGTGATTGCTGCTTGTCGGGATGCTATTCGGAACGATAACATAAATATGCTGTTCAGGATAATGCGTGTGGGGACTGCATCATCTTGAGAAGAAGGGAATGCTGGACGTGCATGGACACAGTCTTCTTGGTAATAGCTAATCCTAGGCAACTGAGCAGAAGCTGTAGATCTATTCTAGCATTGCCTACCTGGTGCTCCTCACAGTAGGAAGAGTTCGGAATAAAACCCTGGAATGCATCCCGCAGAACCAGCTTCCCTGCCTGCAAGGTGGGAAAAAGAAAAGGTTCCTCCAGGGAAATTTGTGTGGATAAATTTTTATCCCATGGAAATTTGTGGGATGAAACTTTGTCCAGCCTACAACAGGAGTCCCTGGGACTCTCACAAGTAGACTGTTTCCTCCTCCCGGCCTGTATCCGACTGGTGGGAAGCAGGAGAGTCCTGAACCAGGGCTCAGCTCTCTGAGGTTGTATGAGATGTTGTGTGACAGGAGTAGATGGTTTTGCTATCTTGTGCAGGGCTTTAGCTGGGAATCAGAGGGAATTTGATATATATGGGAACATATAGTGAGCTGATATTGACAAGTGGTTAAACTGACCACCAGTCCAGTGAATTTGGAGAAAAAAATAGATATTAATCTCTTCGCCTCCCCAGCTGTTGACTGCTAAAGGGTATCAAACATAGGGAGAAAATGGTCTAGATTCTGAAATGCAGCTATGGGTAAAAACTAACGTGACGGCGCTCAGGTGTCGCCATGGCCGGGATCTGGCCAGAACCCTGAATAGATGTGATGGGGGCTGGCTGCCCAGCCCCTGCACTGCTCCCAGTGGTCCACCCCCCTCCCTGACAGGCAGCATGGCGCCTGGCCCTGGGTGAGTAAAGCAGCAGGATCCTGACCATGGTGGGGGCTAGCCCAGGCTGTGATTTGGGGACTTCTCCAAGTCACAGCTCAGGCTAGCCTCCACCATGGCCAGGATCCATCCCGTGCAAACATCTAGGGTTCACAAAGAAGTTTACTCTGTGATGGTGGCCCACAGAGTAAAGAGCGCTAAATCCAACCACCAGCCTGTCTCAAAACAACCTTACGGCGTTTGTCACTTCAGACAGTTAAAGCCCTTTAATTCTTTTTCTTAATATAACTTATTTATGGAATTTAATATATTTTTCAGTTACAGAAACAATTTTTTTGATTAAAACAGAACCATCAGATTGTCTTCTGTGCTTGCGTTCAGCTGTTACGACCTGATGTCTTTTTTGTTACTTGTTTGTTGACGAGGTGTATTTTTCAGGACTTTCCCAGTGGTACTGCATTAAATCTGATTGGATAACAGCTACTAACAACAGAGCTATATCTGTTAGCAGGGCTGGTGAATCACCCTTTCATACTGACACTTCAGACAAGCAAACTTTGGCATTCACAGGACTAGAATACTTGAGATCCACGTCTGAAACTGCAATGTACTCCCTTCTCTGGTTACCACAGCTATTGGCCTACCCTGTAGCACAGAGCTGCTCTGCACTCATGAATGCCTGCTTTCAGCTGGCTAGTTGTAGGAGGTACTTTTTTACCTGGAGGAGCAAAAAAACCTTTTTGTACTTTAAATAATAGCATCCTCTAGTGGTGCTAAAGCAAACAAATGGTTTCCAGATAACACTCGTCCAAGAACTACTCAGTGTAATGCTCCTACTTCTCCAGGCTGGGGAAAACTCCTGATTGTCATACTGGAGCTATTCGGCCAGTTATTCTGTCTGAGCAGCAGGGTCAGCATTGATGCCACAGGGAAAGTATACAAAACCAGGGCTTATATGGAGTGATTCACCGCATGTTGTTCACTCCCAGCTTCTGGTAGCCAGAGGCTGTATATCTTTGCCGGATCTCTTTTTTTCTATCGACTGTGACATCTTAAGTCAGTGCGTTCCACAGGGCAATTGTGCACTTTGAGGAAAAGTACTTCCCTTTGTCTTAAGTCTGCTGCCTGACAGTCTCATTGAGCAGCTCCTAATTTGTGTATTGTAAAAAATAATAAACAGTAGCCCAGTAGCCTGTTTTCTTTCTCTGCACCACTCATGATTTTAGACTGTTATCCTATCCCCCCCACCCCCTATGTAAGTTGAAAGGCTCCCATCTTGTTAGCCTCTTTCTGTAAGGAAGCCATTGTATACTCCGGATACTTGTTAAACTTGTCTGTACTATTTCTAGATCTAGCCTATACTTTTTGGGAAGTACACCCAGTATTCAAGATGTGGGAGCAGCCTGGATTTCTACAGCGACTTGTTTGTCTCTTTGAGAGCTGCAAGGATTGTGACTGCAGCATGCCGAAATGCTAGAAAGATACACTGGTTAATAAGGGGAAAATTAAGGCAGCTTACCAACATTCAGGGAGGGGCAGGGACTGCTGAGAGTTTAATTCACGTTAGCATGGTCATGTGAAATCCCCACTCATGTGCATGGGGTTTTTATGTTCTCCCATTAAATTCAATGATGCGATACAGGGCTGGAATGGAAAAGAGAATTGTTCACCTACCTCGGTGAATTCCTTTTTCTCCTGCGCTCCAGATACTCCTCCGTTCGGGTAGCTCTTCCTCTTAACCTCCAGGAGGCAGCACTCAAACTTTCTTTTGCTCATGCGCACTGAGCTACCCCCTTCTCCTTCATAGTGGAGGACTGACTATCTCTGATTGGATAGCAGCATGAAAAAATAAAACCAACTAAGAAAATGAGTGCAACTTGAACATTCCACAAGGAGAACCAGAGACTTCGCATCCGCTTGAATGTTTGTTTGTCGTCTCTCCCACTGTCCCCTCTCCCTGTCTCCCCCTCCTTGTCTTTTAGATTGTAAGCCACAGGCAGGGACGTCTATTTCTGTGTTCTGTACAGCGCCAGGTACATGACTGGCACTATATAAATGTTTATAATAATAATAATTCTAACCGTACCAATTTCTGAAGACAAAGAAGAAGGTATCTAATGTGTCCTAATTGCGCTAGGTTATAAGAACCACTCCCCATTCCTTGTGTTGTTTGGTAGGGAGGGTCGGAGGAGCATCCGGCGCGCAGGAGAGAAAAGAATTCACCGAGGTAGGTGACCAATTCTCTTTTCTCCTCCTGCCTCCGGATACTCCTCTGTTCGGGATATAGCCGAGCAATAGACCTCTAAGGGTGGGAACAAACAGTGCCGGGATTATCCAGCACTTCCTGAAACACCCTCCTATCAAAAGCTGCCTCAGCTGATAGATGTTTACCAATCTTGTAATGTTTGACAAATGCATGTATGGACGACCAAGTGGCTGGAGGCCCGAGTCTTAAGAGGTGACAGAGCCTCTTACAGAATGGGCCCAGATTTGTGAAGGAGGGATCTTTCCCTTTGCCCTATAAGCTTCGATTATACATTGTTTTACCCATTTTGCAATTAGAGTTTTCAATGCCTTTAAACCCTTGTACTCCAGTCTAATATTAATAAATAAGGCTGTAGATTTCCTGAACCCCTGGGTTCTAGTTAGATACGTTTTTAGTGCCCTGCACACATCCAAATTATGCCATATTTTTTCTTTGGGGTGTACCGGCTTAGGGCAGAACGAGGGCAAGACCAGGTTCTGAGATTTGTGGAAATGCGAGTTCACCTTGGGAACGAATACCGGATCTAGTCTCAAGGTGACAGTTTTCTTCCATAGATGGAGCTCTGAGCTACGAAATCCTTCTGGTCGAGGTTACGGCTACCACGAAGGCAACTGTAATGAAAAGCATATAAAGGGAGATACGTTTAAGGGGCTTTCATGAGGGCATCTAGCACTAGATTTAAATTCCACGATGGATATCTATGAACTACTGGGGGTGAAATCACTTTGGCCACTCTTATGAACTGCCTAACATGTCTATGAGTGGAAACAGGTCTGTTGGATAGCGCCCTTAAGACGGAGTCAAGAGCCGCTGCCTGTCTAGCCAGAGTGTTTGGTTTTAGACCCTTATCCAATCCAGCCTGGAGAAACTCCAGAACCTCGGGAACCCCTGCCCTACATGGGTCCTGCGCTTTTGTCCTTGACCAATTTGTGAATGCGCGCCATGTGGCTCTTATAAGCCCTCCTAGTGGCTGGTCTTCTAGACAGTAGAAGGGTAGTGAGGACGGCCTCCAAGTATCCTTTTTTCTTTAGAGCTGAGCGTTCAATTTCCATGCTGTCAACTTCAAGATTTGTATATCGTTGTGTATTAACGGACCCTGTCTGAGAAGAGTAGGGTGGGTCAGTAAGATTATGTGGGGTAGTTGGCTTAACTCTATCAGATCCGAGAACCATGGTCTTCTGGGCCACTATGGAGTTCTTAATATCACTTGGGCTCTCTCTGTATATTTGCTATTGTTATTAAGGGAAAGGGTGGGAAGGCGTAGAGGAGATCTCGTGGCCAAGGCTGGTTCAGCGCATCCACTGCTACTGTGCCTTTGGATGGTGTTTTGGTCATGAACAGTGGGACCTCTGTGTTTTCCTGCGAAGTGAACAGATCCATTAAGGGACAGCTGAAATCGTGGGTGATTTCCCTGAAGACCTCTTTGTCGAGGGACCATTCGTGAGGGTCTACCATGCGTCGGCTGAGCCAGTCTGCCTGTGAGTTGTCCAGGCCCCTGATATGCAGCGCTTTCACGGACAACAGGTGTGATTGCACCCATATAAACAGCTTGACTGCTTCCTAATATAGGCTGGGAGATCTCGAACCTCCCTGATGGTTGATATGGCAGTGGTGTTGACCGTGTATACTAGAATGTGACGATTCTGCAGTGACTGTCAATTGTATCAGGGCAAGTCAAATTGCCTTCAGCTCCAAGAAATGTATGCTTCTGTCTGAGTCCCTCTTGCTCCAGAGGCCCTGTACTGATACTGGTCCTGAGTGAGCCCCCCCTCCCCCAATCCTCATAAGCTGGCATCTGTCGTGACTATCGTCCTGCTGGGTTCCGACAACGGGGTTCCTCTTTTGAACGTTGCTGGTCTTGACCACCAGAACATTGATGGTCCAAGATCTGGTGGGATGTTTACCCATGGATTGAGACCGAGGGTCAGTTCTTGCTGCATAGGATGCAGCAGCTGTTGTAAGTTTGTGAGATGGAAACAACCCCATTGCACCTGCTGAGTGCAGGATATGAGAAACCCCAGAAGCTGTGCTAAACATGCGCCTTTTTACCTGCAGTATCTGGATCAGTCTGCAAATCTTTTGCTGATGGGGCAGGGGAATAAGCATGATGTCTAAGGTAGTATCTAGAACCACTCCCTGACATTCTAGCCTGTGAGTGGGTATCAAGAAGCTCTTTTCCCTGTTGATGAGAAAGCCGTGATGGGTTAGATACTGAATTACCCTGTCCCTGTCTGCTAGGGTCTTGGCTTCTGTCTGGGCTCTGACCAGGATATCGTCTAGATAGGGAAACATGTGAATCCCCTCCCTGCGAAGATTGGCTATGATGGGGATTAATAGCTTCACAAAGGTCCGTAAAGCTGACGACAGGCCAAAGGGTAGAGCCCGGAATTGCCAGTGAGTCTCTTACTAACAGAACCTGAGCCATCTCCTGTGGGCTGGTGAAATCGGTAGGTGTAGATAAGCCTCCCTCAGATACAGAGAAACCATCCAATCCCCTTGTCTTAGACTCTGGGATATGGACCTGACTCCATTTTGAACTTTTGCCTTTTCACTGATTTGTTGAGTGACGTTAAATCTAGTACCGTCCTCCAATCTCCTGATTTTTTTGCAACCAGAAATAAAATTGAGTAAAGGCCAAGGCCGATCTCCTCCTTTGGGACCCTTTCCATGGCTAGGATGGAGTGCAGCCTTAGTATTTTGAAGAGCATTGCCTGATGCTTTACAGGGTTGTTGGAAGAGGGCAAGACCAAGAACCTTTCTCGGGGGCGTCGGGTGAGTTCTATCGAATAGCCTTGTCTGACGATGGATAGGGCCCACTCTTCTGAGATGGAATTTTCCCAAGCTCCTGAGAAATCCATAAGCCTGCCCCCCACCCTTATGTTCTCCAGATAGTCATGCGTCCTGATTGGACTGACCTAAGCCAGGACCCTTAGGCTTTTGTCTAGCAAATCTGTTGTGTCTTTGCCCTCTGGGGTGAAAGGAAAAACTCTGGGTGGGATCTCTGCTATGCTGGGTTTGAAATTTTCTGAGTGCCCCCTGAGTTACCCCCAAATTTGAAGGTCAGCCTGCAAAAGGACTTCCTCTTAGTGCCGATTGTTGGAGGATTTTGGCCTTGTCGGTAGCATCAGCAAGAACTTTATCCAAGGACGTACCGAACAATTTAAAGCCCTTATAAGGGCCTGATACCAACAGATTTTTTGCTATGGTATCGCCCTGCCATGATTTCAGCCAAATCCTTCTTCTGGCCGATATGCAACTTGCTACTGGAGTCTGCCAGTAGGGAAGTAGCCAAGAGAACTTGAGAAGTAAGCACCTGAGACTTCTTCTCTGATAACTCTGGGTCCTGGACCTCCTGGAACCAGGATAGTAGAGCCCAGGCTACATAGTATGAGAGAATGTTAATTCTTAGGGTAGAAGCTGAGGAGTCTAAGACCCTCCTGAGGGTTGCATCCACAGCTTTATCAGTTGGATCCCTGGGGAAACAATCCCCTTCTGTGGGAAACACCGTTTGGCTGGCCAGCAAGGCTGCGGCAGCATCCACTTTTGGATTTTTAAAAAAGTGGCTCCTTTTTCCTAGAAAAGGAGTATAGGGCATCTTGCATTCTATTCACCTTATATGATTTGTTGGGGAATTTCCACTCAAGAACTGACCTCTCGAAGGCTTTATCTAGAGGGACTCCATGGTCCTTGTCATGTATACTGGGAATGTATTCCCTTTCATCCTCCTCCTGAGAATCAGAGTCCCCTTTTATAGGTTTCTCCTGTAACTGCAATGTTTTCAGTTTGGCCTAGTAGCTCATCTCTCTATTGGAGTGGGAATTGTCTATCCTTAGGGTCAGCCTGAAAGGTCACATACTCCCCCTCCTCGGTCTCAGATTCCTCCCTTCGGGAATCATCTTCAGACGAGGAAGCCACACTAGGTTGAGACTGAGCCCTGTAACGCTTGGAGCTTTCCCCAGAGGAATAAGGGGAGGCTAAAAGGTGGGCTGTAGCACCACCTGCCGGGCCCTGGGGTTTTCCCCACCCTTTTAGCAACTGCTTTCTGAGGTGCTTTGCTTTTAAGTTTTGGCGGGAACCCTCTTTCTCTTCCCCTTGGCTTGTAATTCACAAAGCCTATCTAGGGACGCCAAAATTTTCCCTATGGAAGTAGCCAGAGATGACATAGAGGCATCTTGCTGGTTAGGGACTTGTGGGTCCTGGGATATAGATTCCTCCAGTGTCAGATTCTCCATTCTGCCCTGTGCTTCTCCCAAAGGAGGAAGCAAGCAAAGGCTGCTGGTTCTGGGGATTTCCAGCTGGAGCTGACTTGTGCAGCAGCGGGAGTCAGTTCTGTGACGGGAGGAAAAGCCGTCTAAGATTGGGGACCGGCCTCAGGCGGGAGCTTCTTCCCTGCTCGGCTCCCCAGCTCCCAGGCACCTTGTGAGGGAACTGGCCTGGGCTTCGTAGCTCTTCCCAAGAACGGGTCTGGGAAAGCCTTGCCCCGGCCGAGAAGCAATTGTGCTTTCTTCTCTGCTCTGACCCTTTGACTTCACCCTCAGATTTTTTAGAGTGGGAAAATTGATCATACGCCTGGTGAAGAAAAACCTCCTGTCAGTCTGAGGCAGACTACAGACTGAAGGAGAAGGGGGTAGCTAAAGATTGAGTGCTGCCTCCTTGAGGTCAAGAGGAAGAGCTACCCGAACGGAGGAGCATCTGGAGGCAGGAGGAGAAAAATTTAACAGGAGAACCAAAAAATAACGCTTAAACCCTGGGATTTCATGTGACCGCACTAATACGAGTTAAACTCACAGCAGTCCCTGCCCCTTCCTAAACATAGGCAAGCAGCCTATATGTCTTAAGCAGTGCTGGAACTTAGTAATGACAGAGCGGAACTGTCTTCTACAGCCAAACCCCACACCCACTTTGCTTTAGAGATGTGACTGCTGTGAAGCAGTAGTGGTCATTGGAACACACATGCCCCCTCCCCACACCATCACTGCTTAGCTACTGCTGACATTTTGCGTTTCCTGAATCACAATGTTTATGCCCCAGTGACTTTTATTGTGTTTAAGTTTTCAAAATGAAACAATTAGAGCTTTCAATGGACAAAAGACCCTTTTAGGTTCCTATCCTGACAAAATTCCACAGTTGCTGCTCTCATCTTAATTATTCCACACAGAGAGAGGCAGACAGACAGATGCTTAGTGTCCTTTTTTGGTATTGTTAAGGTCACACTGCTGTTATTAATAATCTTTGCCATTAATATAGTGCCATCTATAACTCTGCACTGGTTATGTAACAATTAGCATATTCAACTAATGTAGTTGCCCAAGCTTGACTTGCTTGGAAGGCAGTCGAAAGCTGGACACTTTCCACCTTCCCTTCAGTGTGAGATCTGTTGAGCAGCATATGTCTCTCCTTGAACAAAAACAGTCTGAGCAATGCAAATACCTTGCACAGTATTTTATTGTCAGGAATGTCCTGTGCTTTGTTTTCAATACTTATTCATTTGCATCTTTCTGCTTTACAGTTAGGGAGGGTTCAGATGGTAATCTCTAGTGCTAATCAAATTGTTCAAAGAGTAAGGTTTCCCTTTAAGGCACCTCTAGTTTAGGAGATTGGGGAAGATGAAACCTCTGACTGCTAGAAACTGGGAGTAAGCAAGAAGTAAATGATTACTCCATATATGCTCTGGTGCAGGCCTGTTAGGATTACTGGGCTAGATGGTGTGGCAGCTCTGTTCAGCTAGTAGACCCGTTGAATGTTAGTTCTCCAGAGGTGTATTATCTAGTTCCAAGTAGAGCACCTCTCACATCATCCCTTGGGAAGATTAGTCCAGGGCTTAACATACCTCCTCCTCTTTTGTGAGAATCAGAAATAGTTAATTGAAGACAGTAGGGCTGAACTACAGCACAGTTCTGGTTGACTATTTGAACAAAGCTGGACCTAAACGTGCACTACTGCTGATTCTGGATACTTGCAAAGACTATGTACATCCTAGGCAGACTACTGCCCCATCAAAATTAACTTCAACACAGCTCAGTGTCATAGAAATATGAAGCCCAATGCGGGGGGTGGGGTGTGTGTGAAGCAAGTAACGTAAGATTGTTTATCCCATACAGAGGCAACCAGCTAGGACACAGCCTGCCATGTCAGGGCCCAGCTGCGTCCATGGGATACATATCCAGTCAGTTTGTGACTAAAAATCACCTCTTCCTAGACAGAAAGAGGTGAGGGGGTGGGTGTTTGCTAGTGTTGCTCTGTCCTATACTGGAGGAGTCCCTAACCCACTGCTTAGACAGAAGTTTTAACTGTAAGTTAAGCACTGAAGGTGGGAAACAATACCACTACTCAGCCCAGATGCACGCACGGCATCAAGAAGGTTACTGTGCATAACTAAGCCAGAGAGCATTCCTCACAGGAGGAGGATGTCAATAGCACCACTGAGGTGAATGCGATGTGCCTCATGGTTCTGCTGCTAGGAGAGCTGTGCTGGAAAACTGGGCAACAACTCTGTACAGTTCTGTGCAATGGGCAGGGTACAGCAGAGTTTTCCATTTGTTATTAAAATGCACATTGGCCTCTTGGTATTCAGTGCCAGACCAAACACAAGATAGACTCGGGTTACTTCTCCGTCTGTTCCAGAACCACCAGCAAGCTTCACCAGCTGATCCAGGGCACTATAGATGCCTTCAGAAAGTCAGTCCAAGAGAAGAGTCAAAATCCATTATTGTGTCAAGTCATTTCCCTTTGTAGAGAACAGCCAGGCACAGGTTTGTTACTCATAGTAGACAAAAGAGAAGTCCCAGAATCTGGACCTACTGTGATTGGTTTTTGTCTGCTTTAAACTATGATGGTTAACATGCTTCACAAATTTTAGCGTTTCTCTGTCTTTGTAAACCAAGGCCAAGCAGTTGTTCTCTGGTTGCACTGTCAGCAGCTAAAGAGAGAAGATGGGTTATTTTATACGTCCCAGATACTATTCATAGCAAGGAAATGACAAAAGCTTAGATGCCGAATAGAGCTGGGCAAAGGCAGCTTCCAGAGCTCTCACACTCAGGGGATAAAATTAACATGCTCACCACTCGGGGGTAGTGTTCCAACCTCATGTGTGGAATAGGGGATTACAGGTAGTGCCTCAGTGTTTATGCCCCCAAGCCAAGAACTCCTAGGGTGCTGAACCGCAGCCTCAGCATGGAGGTGCATGTCTCCAGCTCTGGGAATGTAAAGCACTAGGTTTCTGGAATTCCACACACAGGACAGCGGAGCTGGGGAGCTGCAGGGATGGTTACAATCGATGCAAAGGCAGGCAAGTTTCTCCTCTCCCCCCCGACAAAAGAGAAAATGAAGTGGAGGCATCAGCCACACATCCCTCTAGGCTACCTGCACCCCCGCCCCAGAGGGGTATTTTAAGCAGAAACAAGTCAGCATCTATGTAGCTGCTAGAATGAATGAGAATAGATCTTGTGTAGGCTACGTTCTGCCACAGAGTGAATGGGAAACAGCCCTTTCCACCCTCAGAGCCTCAGCCAATTTAGGGCTGAACCCCAGCTCTGGCCAGTAAATGTAGGGGCAAGAGACACTTGCTGCTTTCCAGTCATGCGGTGGCCTCCTCCCACTGTAAAGCTGCCTCAATAGCATTAAACGTGGCCAGGTTAATACAGATTGTAGAAGCCATTACACTAGCTGGAGATTTTGAGATACTGTTAGAGCCAAATACACACCCAGCTCCTTACCTCTTCATCTTCACCTTTTGCGATGTAGGAGGTAAAGCCACCGTATTTCACATCCCAGGCTTAAAGGTGAAATGCAAATTAAAAGAAACACATATAACATTCAGCACTGTCCAGAACATCACAGTGCACAAGAGTGATCAAATGAAAACTCTAGCATTGATCCCGTCTCCTGTATTCTTGGCTACAAACCTCTGACCGGTTTTGCCATGGCCAGTTACTTTTTTTTAAAAAATTATTGAAAAAGTTTTCTACCTAGCTCATCCTGCCACAGGCAGCTCTGGGCAGCTTATAATCAAAACAAAACTTAACACACTCATAACAGGGAGGATTTAAATAAATGGTAGTAGAAAGTATTTGTATGATGCCAGAATAGTAGCCGGACACGGCTAGTGGAACAAACACACAATAATGGATAAATCTAAAGGAGAGATAAAGCGTCTCAGAGGGGTAGAGCTAACGGCACCTTCCAAGTGGGAAGTTCCCAAAGACCAAGGACTAACGAGAACTGAGTTTTGCAAGCATCACATGCACAGAGAACCGGGAGACAATATGAAGTCAGTCTGCACTGCCAGTACACAAGCACACTACTCCACCAGATCCTCCAAGTGGATAAACTGAGCCACGGCTAGTCTGGAGGCACTTAGGGCAACAGCCAGATAGAAGGAAGCCTGAGAATCTGTCTAGACTAGACTAGAGGTGGGGGACTAGTTTTAATTTAGTCCCATTCTAGTGTCTGGATATGGCCCCTAGATCCAGTTCCCAGCCCCAAACATTGAAAAACTGAGCTCAGCGGAAGGGAGCAGAAATGACGGCATGTACTCAAGGACAGGGGACAGATCCATTATCTGGACCATCCTCTTCCCAAGCACCTCCCTTAATCCTGCTCCACTGTTATGATGGTTAAAACGTTTTTAGTTTTCGGAAGGTATTTTCTACCTCAAATTCACTGTCATTGTTTGGAGCGGAAATGTTATCCCATTCAAATACCCTTGTTTGTGGTA
Organism: Sphenodon punctatus; assembly: GCA_003113815.1. Taxonomy (NCBI): domain Eukaryota; kingdom Metazoa; phylum Chordata; class Lepidosauria; order Sphenodontia; family Sphenodontidae; genus Sphenodon; species Sphenodon punctatus. Next base: position 872,219 of record QEPC01011631.1, read on the forward strand.
AAGGTACTGTGTTTCACAATACCCATGCCCTACAAATACAGAGTTATATATTTAAGGAGGTTAGCACCATGGTGCCAGTCCCCATGGCTGGGACTCTGCCCACTTTTCCCCCTGCACTGCAGAACAGACAGTCACTCCATGCAGGGAAAACCTCTGGAAAATTGATCAAACACTCCTTGCCCCATTTCCTGGGAGGTTGGCACCATGGTGCCAGTCTCCATGTGTGCGATTAGGGGGAGTTAGCAATTTGTGAAAATAGAGACATTGTCTCTGTGGGTAGCCTCTCCCTAACAGCCACTAAGAGTGCTTGAAGAACAGCAATGGTTGTTTGAGCCATCAGCCAAGGTTAATAGATGTATTTACATGTGCCTTGTGGGACTTTTCTATGCAAAAATACATGGGGCATACCCTATGGGGTAGAAAATGTACCCCATTGGAAAAACAATACATTTCTGGGGTAGATTTTTTACCCCCAAAGTGTGTTTTGCTTACAGAATGAAAACAGTAAATAGTAGGAGGGTGTACTTTGGGGACATTGGGTGATTTCAGACGTTACGAGTGCCCGATTCACCACAGTGGATTCCCAACAGTGGCGAACTGACTAACCACCCCCTGGGGTGAATAAAAGCCCCGAACAGACACAGGGCCGGAACCACGGCAGGGAATCAGGCCGGCAGATCACGGGCTGGGGCAGCGCAACAGACGTGACGCCGATTCCCGGCCGTGGTCAAAACACCCAGAATCCACCGGGCAGGGGCAGGACACAGACATGGCCGCCTGAGGGCAAACGAAGCTAAAAGGCACAAAAGGGAACGCCCACACATTGGAAACAGGAAGGGAGGGGGAAGAGGGAAAAGAGCCGGACAGGTACCACACACAACAGGCACACAGACAACGGGGGCACAGTGGAACACACAGCACAAGCACACGCCCGGGCGCGCGCACACACACACACACAGAAGGGAAAGGAAGGGAAGGGGGGACACGGGCGCTCGGACAACACACAAGGCA
>QEPC01011631.1:888288-955065 GCA_003113815.1 Sphenodon punctatus
GGGGTGTCCCCCCTTCCACCCGCGCAGCCTGGACTCGGGGAGGGTTTGTTTTTTTAAACTTTTTTGCTGGGGCTTTAAGTTTTTTACATTGCAGCCATTTTTAAATGGCTGCAATGTAAAAAAATCCGGTACCCGGACCGGATTACCGGGTCGAATCCGATAATGCCGGTACGCCCGGTACCGTCATTATCGGATACCGGATTTACCGGTTTTCCCGCCCCTAATAATTTCCCTTTGCTAAAGCCTTGCTGATTTTTACCCATCAAATCATGCTTGTCAATATGCCAAAATAAAGGTAAAGAACAAAGTGTGATTGCAGAACCACAAAATCATGGCTGGGAGTGGCACCTGAAGCTACTTCAGCTGAAAGCCAGTGTGGTGTAATGGCTAAGTGCACAGTACTTGGACCAGGAGGTAGAGGGGGGACCCTGGTTCTAGTCTTAGCCAGAAACTCACTGGGTGACCCTGGGCTAGTCACATTATTCTCTCAGCCTAACCTACCTCACAGGGTTGTTGTGAGGATTAAAAAAGTGTGTAGAATTGTTATATGTAAAGCACTCTGAGTGCCATAGCAGTGGGGCGCTATATAAAAATAAAGATTATTAGTAATAGTATTACTTAACACTCCTGTTAATAAGACTGGCTAGACTCAAAGCTGATGATGCACTTTTAAGATACTATTAATGAACTTGGAAAAACTGAGATTGAGATGAATAGGATACTAGCACATCTGTAAATCTGACCCCATCCCTTCCCCATCTTTCAAGCTGGGCACCCAAATCAGCGGTCTCTCTTGAAAACATGTACTCTTTATTTAGTAGCTCTAGTTCAATCTTACTGATTTACTTACTGCTCTTTGTCCAACCCTCCTCGCTTTCAGGAACCTCTCCAGACTTCTCTGTGCTGCCATTAGCCTCTTGACTGGGCTCTCCTTTGCATTTGGAGGAGCTGCATCCAGCACTCTCTGTAGAGTCTTCTTCCTCTCCCTCATCGTCATCCTCAGAGGAAGCTAGGAAGTGCAGCTTTAGGCCAGTGAAGTTGGAAAGCAGCAGGAACAAGGCTTCAGAGTGGAATAACTCCATGCACTCCCTCAAGACATCAGGAAGACTACCCTCTTCAGCTCTCTCATAGAATCTGAAAGGTACAGGGGATATCAGGAGCTGGCACTGAGTGACTCCAGCAGTCTAAGAGGCAAAGGGAATACTAGCAACTATTAAGAAAGGAATAGACAATATCATACCACCACTATGAAAACCCCATGGCACATCCACACTTAGTACAGTTCTGGTTGCCCCATCTCAAAAAGGAAAAAGTAGAACTGAAAAAGGTTTGGAAGAGTTTCCAAACAAGGAGTGATTAAAAGACTGACTCTTTAGCTTCCAAAGGAGATGAATGAGGTATCTTACATGACAGAAGTCTAGAAGATCAATAATGGTGTGAAGAAAGTGAATCGGGAACAGTTATTTATCCTAATTCAAGATCTAGGGGGTACTCAATGTAATTAAAAGGCAGCAGGTTTTAAAAATAATCAAAAAAGGTTATTTTTTTCCATATGCTGCATGATTGACCCAAATCATGAGCTGACCAAATTCAATGCGCCATGGGGTGGTGCATCTTGTTGTTTTTTGAATCCTGAACACTTCTATACAGAAGCATCAATGGCTATTAACCAAGATGGTTAGGGGATTACTATAATTGGCCTGTTTCAATCTCTCTGAAGCAACTGGTACTAGTCGTTGTCAGAAATGGCATGGGATGTTGGAATAAATGGGCCACTCGGTTGGCCATCACGACCCTTTTGTACCTTTTGTTGGGGGGCCCTCTGCTGGTCCATTTTATGTCTTCTTTCTCCAAAGCCTCACACACCTGTTGAAATTTTTCTTTCTAGAAACCAAGCATATTAAAGAACCTTTAAAATTCCCTTCTTTCTCACCCCATATTTTCCTGAGGGACTTACAACTGTCACCGACACCGTGCAAGACACCTAACTTCACTTAGAACTGGTCGCATTCCCCACTGGTCCTACAGGAACCTGGTTGACCTACTGTGGATTGGTAACTGGTTAAAGGATAGGAAACAGAGAGTAGGACTAAATGGTCAGCTTTTGCAATGGAAAGAAGTAAATGTATTCATTAATGATCTGGAAAAGGGAGTAATAAAGAGTGAGGTGATCAAATTTGTAGATGACACCCGGGTCACTTTATAAATTGGCCTGTTTCACGCTGGGTACTTTCAGACGAGATGGGTCCTGCCATGGCCTGCTGGGGCATGGCGGGACCTGTTGCTCTGGGCTGGACTCAGCTAGATCACCAAAAGTAGTTGTATGGTGGCCCGGGCTGAAGCAATGCATAGACACGCATCTGCACGTCCCTGTCCCCGCACTGCATGCAGCACTCCACCTCCCAGCTGACTGGCGGCCAGTGCCAGCCACCATGGCATCTGGCCCCAGCCGCTACTCCAGATTGGGCTGAGTAAAGGGCTATCAGACCCAATAGCCCACTTTATTGCAAGTCCACCAGCTGGCTCCCAACTGTGGTGGAGCTTAGTGGGTACTCAGTCTCACCGAGTGACAGTCTGGAGCTAAACTCCACCAGTCGGGAGCCAGACCATGGTAACATCTGGTGGCCATTTTTAAACATGATGCGGCATCTGGATTAATCCACGCTAAAGCGGATTAATCTGTGTCAGTGTCACATCTGAAAACACCAGAAGTTACTCAAGGTAGTTAAAACACAAGTGGGCTGTGAAAAATTGCAGGGCTTGGTGACTGGGCATCTAATAGATACAAGGTGTTTTGAATGGTATCTTCTTTGGACCAATTGCTGTTGGTGACAATGAGCAAGCTTTCAGGCCACACAGGGCTCTTCCTCAGGCATGTAGCGTAGCCAGTCAGAAATATACAAACTGAGCAAATTTAGGTCAGGTATATAAGGAGGCAGGAATGGGTGAGTGCTAAGACAAGATAACTGGTGGGTGGTTTTTTTTTTAGATTCGGTGAAAGAAGAGATGCCAGACATTTAAAAAATAGGGACAAAAGAGTACAACAATATCTTTTATTGGACCAACTACCATTGGTGGGGGTATGCAAGCTTTCGGACTTCACAGGGTCCTTCGTCAGGAATTAGAACTGGAGGCTGAGCAAGGCAGTGAGGTATATACAGTGATTGGAAACAATGGGGAGGGAAGGAGGAGGGAGACCAAGCCCCAGGTAGGAGGCTCTCAATTCAAAAGGGTGGGATACAATAAAGCGGGAAGAGGAAGAGCTACTGATAGTAAGTAAACATAAGGCTTCCTGTAGCTATAGACAGCCATTAGACTTACAGTTTCTGTAATGGCTTGTGAAAGGAGAATTGGTCACCTACCTTCGGTGAATTCTTTTCTCCCCTGCACTCCGGATATTCCTCCGCACGGGTAGCTCCGTGGGTGACCGCCAGGAGGCAGAAGAAACAATTTGCTAGCGCGCACGCATGCCCTAGCTACCCGCTCCTTTCAGTCAATATCCAAGCCAAGAACTGGAATGTCTGTCGACCGGATAGGCCCCAGTAGGCCTAAGCTAACTGTTGAACAACATACTAACAACGAAGAAAACCTTGAACTCAAACAACAGGATTAAGAAACATACTTTTTTTTTGTCCTTCCCATAGAAAGGAATGTGTTCTGAATACCTGGTCCCTATAGCTGTGAGGGAAAAAAAACAGCTCTCCCCAGGTGAAAAGTGCTGTTTGGCAGGGAGGGTCAGAGGAATATTCCTCCGCATGGGATTTACCCGAGCCAAAAATGCCCTTAAGGGTGGGAGCAAACAGTGCCTGGAGAGTCCAAGACCACCTGCAGCACCCTTCTACCAGAGGCAGCCTCTGCTGTTTTGTACACATTTAGCTTGTAATGTCTGACGAAAGTGTGCAGGGAGGACCAAGTGGCCACCCTACAAATTTCATCGTATGAAGCCCTGGCCTTAAAAGCATAGAAGGTAGCCGCGCTCCTCACCGAGTGAGCCCATATCTGAAGTGGGGGAGTCTTACCCTTAGCCTTATATGCTTCCCCAATGCACTGCTTGACCCATTTTGAAATTAAGGTTTTAGAGGCCTTAGTTCCGTTATAGCCTGGCCTGATATTGACAAAAAGGGCAGTGGATGAGCAAAAAACCTGAGTCCTAGCCAGATAAATCTTTAGTGCCCTACACACGTCTAAAGTATGTCAGGCTTTTTCCTTTGGATGGACTGGTTTTGGATAGAAAGATGGCAAAACTATCTCTTGATTCCTATGAAAGCTGGTATTGACCTTGGGAATGAAGACCTGATCTACCCTCAAAGTTACCGACTGTTCCTGAAAAACACAGAAATTTCCCTCCATGGATAGGGCCCCTAATTCGGAGATCCTCCTGGCCGAGGTATTGGTAACGGCAATCAGGAAGACCACCTTAAGAGATAACATATATAAAGAGACATGTTTAAGGGGCTCGAAGGGAGCCCTGGTCAGAGCATCTAGAACCAGGTTTAGGCTCCAGGAGGGACATCTGTGGATTACCGGGGGTGATATAGACCAGGCGACCCTAAGGAACTGCCTGACATGCCTATGAGGACACTCTTTTATTGGCCACTGTCCTGAAAACGGAGTTTAAAGCAGCGGACTGCTCGGTGAGGGTATTGGGTTTTAGACCCTTTTCTAGTCCCTCTTGCAGAAATTGTAGAACGAGTGCTATCCCTGCTTTACATGGGTCATGACCCCTATTTGTTGCCCAGAGAGCGAATGTCTTCCAGGTGGCAGAGTATGCCCGTCTGGTCGCTGGGCGCCTTGAGAATTGTACGGTCGACATAACTGCCTCGGAGTAACCTCTCTTTTTTAAGGCTGAGCGTTCAAGCTCCAGGCAGTCAGTTTTAGGGTTTGTAGGTTGTCGCAGACTAGTGGACCCTGTGTGAGCAGGTTGGGTTTCAGTGGCAAGGTGCTGTGTGGAGCTTGACTGAGTTGAACTAGTTCCGAGAACCATGGTCTTCAGGGCCACTATGGTGTTACGAGTATTATTTGTACCGTCTCCTTGATGATCTTTGAGATCATTCTGGCGATCAGAGGAATGGGTGGAAATGCATAGAGGAGCCCTCGAGGCCAAGGCTGATTCAATGTATCCACCGCCACTGCCTTGATGCACGGAAGCCAGGACATGAATCTGGGCACCTGTGCATTGTCCTGTGTGGCGAAGAAGTCGATTACGGGCAGACCAAAGAGCTCCACTAATTCATTGAAGATTTCCTTGTTCAAAACCCACTCGTGTGGCTCTAGGGTATGGCAACTGAGCCAATCCGCTTGCCGATTGTCTTGCCCCTTGATATGTAGGGCTTTCATGGATGCTACATGTTTCTGAGCCCAAGAGAAAAGCTTCACCGCCTCCTTGTGTAGGCCGGGGACCCTTGATCCGCCTTGATGGTTTATATAGGCTTTGGCTGTCATATTGTCGGTATAGATCAGAATATGCTGGTTGGTGGGGGTCGGTACAAGTTGCTTCAAGGCTAGTCAAATTGCTTTGAGCTCCAGAAAACTGATACTGTGTGAGTGGTCCTGCTCACTCCATAGGCCCTGGATGGACTGGGATCCGGAGTGAGCTCCCCCATCCCTCTAGGCTGGCATCCGTTGTTACCACCTGCCCGATTGGTTCTGAGAGGGGTGTCCCTGCGGCAAAGGTGTCTGGTCTTAACCACCAGGACATTGAGCGTCTTAGGTGTTGCGTAATGGGAACACATGGATTGAGACCTAGTGTAAGCTCTCTCTGCATAGGACGAAGCGGAAGTTGCAAAGGTTGAAGATGAAAACAGCCCCATTGCACCTGGCGGGTGCAAGACACCAGAAGTCCCAAGAGTTGTGCAAGGGTCTTGAGTCTCATCCGCTTTCAATTGTTTAGGAGACGGATCAGTGCCCTGATCTTCCGCTGTCTGGTCGGTGGGATAAATGCAGTGCCGGAGGAAGTATCGAGAATTACCCCTAGATGTTCCAGCCTGCGAGCGGGTGAAAGAGCACTCTTCTCCCTGTTGATGAGGAACCCGTGTCGGTTTAAGTATCGAATCGCCCTGTCTAGGTCTGCTAAGGTCTTGGTGGGCGATTGGGCTCTGATCAATATGTCGTCGAGAAAAACGAGCCTTTTGGGCTCCTCTATTGTGGAAAAACAAGGTGGTTGAAGGTTCCCTGCTAGCTTGGTGCTGAAATCTCCTAAAACCCCCATATTTTCCCCTAAATTTAAAGGAGGGGCCCCCAAAAAAATTCCTTTTTGCTGCCACCTGCTGGAGGGTCTTTGGTTTATCTTTATTGGTGGCATCAGCTAGGACTTTGTCCAAACGTATGCCAAAAAGTTTGAGCCCCTTATAAGGGCCTGCCACAAGAAGATTCTTAGCTGTGGTGTCCCCCTGCCAAGACCTGAACCACACTCGCCGTCTGGCAGAGACTGTATTTGCCACAGCTTGGGCTGACCAAGACATGGCATCTGTGGTAGAGTCAGCTAACCAGGCAGTTGCGAGCATGATGTGGGACGATAAAACCGTGGACCTTTTCTCAGAGATCTCCGGATCCTGAGCTTCCTGCATCCAGGACAACAGGGCTCGTGCCACGTAAGAGGAAATGATATTGACTTTTAGGGCGGAGGCAAAGGAATCTAGTCCCCTTCTCAGTACGGAGTCTATTGCCCTATCTGTGGCATCTTTGGGATAACAATCTCCCTCAGTAGGAAAGACGGTCTGTCTGGCCAGGGAGACAGCCGCTGCATTGACCTTGGGGACCCCGAAAAGCGGCTCCTTTCTTCTAGAAAAGGCATAGAGGGTGGACTGGGACCTGCTCATTCTATGGGCTTTGTAGGGATGTTTCCATTCCTCTAATACTAACTTTTCAAAAGCTTTGTCCAAAGGCACTCTTGTATCCCTGCCGTGGACAGAAGGAATATACTCTCTCTCTCTTCCTCCTCCTGGGAATCAGAGGAGTCCTCTTTAGAGGGTTTTTCCTTCAACTTTAAGGTCTCAGATACCTGAGCCAAGAGCTTGTCCCTGTAATTGAGTGGAAACTGTCTTTTTCTTTTGGATCAGACAGGTATTCCTGAGGGGCTGTTTCCTCCAACTCAGAGAAGTCCTGCCCAGATTCCATGTCAGAGCCTGAAGCCAATGAGACCTGGGTCTGTGCCCTGTGTTTTTTAGGTTGGTCTTCAGTGCAGTCTTCCTCAGAGCTCTGAGAAGCTAATAAGCAGGCTGCATTGCCCCCTTGTGGGGGACTTTGCTTTCTTTTTCCCCACCTTGTCAGAGACTTTTAGAGAAGCTCGTTTGGGTTTAGAGCGTGGGGTGGGGGTCTCTTTTACGTTTCCCTGGCTGGGTCTGCAAGTCACATAGCTTATGCAGGGACTGTAAAAATCTTTCCCGTAGTTGTGGCTAGGGAAGAGATTGAGGGTACTTGCATGTCTTCCCTCTCAGCTGCCGCCTGTTGCTGCGCCTGGCTCCCCTCTGGCTCCTCCATAACTCCCGGTGAGGTAGGAGATGGATGGCTCGCTTGGGGGCTGCGCTGTGGCTGGAATCAGCTCGCGCTGTGCGGAGCTGTTCCCAGGTGGGGGGAGGGGCGGCAAAAGGTAAAGAAAGCCACTGCCGGGGAAGAGAGAAGCACAGCAAATCTCCCATGGTTTCCCCGCTCCCAGGCAGTTTGCGAGGGAGCTGGCTGGAGCTCCTGAGAGCGTTTCCCAGACCGGATCTGGAGAGGACGCTGCCCTCGTGGCCCCGCCATCCGCCGATGGAGCCTGCTTCCACAGGGCTTGGTGGTGACCAACAAAACACTGGTTGAAAAATAAAAAACACTGGTCGAAAAATAAAAGTCTCTCAGAGAAGAAAAAGTGCGCTCCTGACAGTCTGAAGGCAGAAGACAGACTGAAAGGAGCGGGTAGCTGGGGCACGCATGCGCACTAGCAAATCGCTTCTTCTGCCTCCTGGCGGTCACCCGCAGAGCTACCCGTGCGGAGGAATATCCAGAAGCAGGGAGAGAAAGGAAAATTGGGCACTTACCTCCTGAATTTTCCTTCTACTGGAGGTCCTCCTGGACGGCCAGACAACACAGTAGGGTAGATCCCCGCCACTACCAGCAGAAGGCAGACATGATAACTTTTATGTCCATACTCAGGGGATCACCATCCCATCTCCAGTATTCTTCAGCATTCTTCCACACTGTGAACACTCTACTATAGAATATTATCAACTGTAAATAACAAGAAAACATTAACTTTCCAATTTCGCCTTTAGTAGTCTAACCATATTTCCCTTTTCGGGTCAAAATTTATCTCTGGGGTCTACAATTCCAGTCTAGACCTCCAGTCAACTCCTTCCTGCTCCCTAACCCTAGGGAAATTAGGAGTCAAGGTCTCCCGAGACCAAGTTCCCCCTTAACCACTCCAATCCTCCCAGAGTTCGTTTCACTCCAGGTGGGTCTGGCCGTCCAGGAGGACCTCCAGTAGAAGGAAAATTCAGGAGGTAAGTGCCCAATTTTGCTTTCTCCCTGGAGGTCCTCCTGGATGGCCAGCCAACACAGTAGGGACGTACCCAAGCAGTGTCCCAATTTTTCCTATTTAAGCTGATGGGTGGGCAGAGAGAAAATGAAAAGAAAACCTACATAGTAGTAGTACTTAGTAGTGTCTCAGGCCAACCCAAGGAGTGATTTACTTAGATTACTGCCTGGAGCACACGTCTCCCAAATGCCGCCTCGGCCGCCTCATGGAGAGGAATCCTATAATGCCTCATGAATGAGTGGACAGACGACCATGCGGCAGCTCTGCAGATCTCCCCATATGAGGCTGAGTTCCTAAAAGCCGGAGAGGTGGCCGCTCCTCTGAGGGAGTGGGCAAAAATCCCCTCAGGAGGTGCTCTTCCCTGTGCCCTATATGCTGCTTTAATGCCTCATGAATGAGTGGACAGACGACCATGCGGCAGCTCTGCAGATCTCCCCATATGAGGCTGAGTTCCTAAAAGCCGGAGAGGTGGCCGCTNCCCATATGAGGCTGAGTTCCTAAAAGCCGGAGAGGTGGCCGCTCCTCTGAGGGAGTGGGCAAAAATCCCCTCAGGAGGTGCTCTTCCCTGTGCCCTATATACTGCTTTAATACCTAAGGAGATCCAACACACTATAATTGCCTTGGATGCCCTCTTCCCCTTGTTTTGTGGGCTGTAGGACACAAACAGCGCTGAAGACTTTCTGAAAAGGGCTGTACGGTCCAAATAGATTTTCAGTGTCCTAGTGACATCCAACTTATGCCACACCTTCTCCTGGGGGTGAACTGGCTTGGGGCAAAACGATGGTAGCACAATCTCCTGTTCCCTATGGAAAGGAGCGTTGACCTTCGTTAGAAAAGATGGGTCTAGTCTGAGAGCTAATGCTGAGTCTCTAAAAGAACACAGATTCGGTTCTACAGACAGGGCGCTTAATTCAGAGACCCTTCTGGCTGAAGTAATACCAACCAAAAAGGCAACTTTGAGGGACAAAAAGTATAAAGATACCTCCTTCAAGGGTTCAAAAGGTACCCCTGTCAGGACCCGAAGGAATAAATTTAGATCCGAAGTGGGGAAATGACGGGCCACTGGAGGGGACACCACTCTCGCTGCCCTGATGAAACGAATCACGTGAGGATGTCTAGATACCCTGTGCCCTTTGACTGAGCCTAGCACGCTGCCTATGACCTCCGCCTGTCTCTGTAGGGTATTAGGTTTCAGCCCCTTGGACAATCCCGCTTGGAGGAAATCCAGGATCACCATAACGGTGGCCCTGGTTGGCATCGCTCCCTTGCCTTCGCACCATCCCGCAAACGAAGCCCAGGTACTTTGGTAAATGCAATTGGTTGCCGGGCATCTAGACTGGAGCATAGTCTCCATTGACCTGCTGGGAGTAGCCTAATTTTTTAAGTGCCCTCCTTTCTATTTCCAGGCCGTTAGTTTGAGGGCTTCTGGGTCGTTGTGGAGAATCGGGCCCTGGGACAGTATGTCCTGTCTGTATGGAAGCCTGAGAGGAGGAGCCGTCGCCATGTCTAGTACCATGGACAACGGGGCCAGTAGGGAATGATTAGAATAACTTCTGCTCCTTCTTTTCTGATCTTTGCCACTGTCCTGTGGATCAGCGGGAATGGAGTAAAGAAGCTCCTAGGGCCATGTTAGATTCAATGCGTTGAAAGCTGCTGCCTGTGGATCTGGAAAAAGGGATATGAGGAGTTTTGTTTTTGCGTTGCCTGTGGAGGCGAAGAGGTCGATCCCCGGGGTTCCCCAGGTGTGCACTATCATCTTGAATGTTACCGGGGGCAGTGACCACTCTCCCAGATCCACCATTTTTCGGCTGAGCCAGTCGGCCTGTATATTTTTTTTCCCCTCTATGTGAACCGCTCTGATCGATCTTAGGTTGTTCTCTGACCACCTGATGAGGGCTGAGGCTTGATGATGTAGGTTTTCCGATCGTGAGCCCCCCTGGTGGTTGATATACGCCTTTGCCACTGTGTTGTCCATATATATTAAAATGTGCTTCCCTCGAATCCACGGGGCCAGTTTCTGTAGGGCTAGGGAGGCTGCCCTCAACTCCAGCCAATTGATATGGTGCCTCTTTTCCCAACAGAGCCACTTGCCCTGGACGGATCTGCCTTGCACGTGTGCTCCCCACCCGTGTAGGCTCACATCCGTGGTGATTGGGATTCTGTCAGGGTCTGAGAGTGGGATCCTGGGCTTGAACCTGTCTTCCTGTGTGCACCACCGGAATGATTTCTTGAGCGATTCCATCACCATCACCCAGGGGCTCCCCCCTTGTGTCAGATGGTTCTGCCAAGGTCTCAAGAATCGCTGTAGTGGTCTGGCGTGGAATCTGGCCCACCTTAGAATGTCCAGACAGGAAATCATACTGCCCAGCAGGCAGGCTAGCTCCTTGAATCTGGACCTGTGACTCCCGTTTACCTGCTTGATCAGTCCTTGTCGTCTCTGGTGTGTCAGTGAGAGTTTGTAGTTGAGTGTGCCCAGGATCACCCACAGGTGTTCTAGGGACTGAGATGGTTTGAGGTGACACTTCAAAGCCGCCCCGAGCTGTTTGCAGGAGGGGCAGGGTATAAATATATTAAAAAAATAAAAAAATAAAAAAATTCTTGAAGTTGATTACGAACCCGTGCTCCTGTAGAAACTGTATGACTCTGTGCACATCCCTCTTTGCTCGTTCGCTAGTTGGGGACCGAACGAGGATATCGTCGAGGTATGGATGGATCTTTATCCTTCCCCCCCTTAGGCTCACGATCAGAGGAATCAAGACCTTGGTGAACGTCCTTGGCAAAGTGGCAAGACCAAAGTGGCAAGCCGTATATTGCCAGTGCTGTTGATCGTATTGGAAACGGAGTCACCGCCTGTGGGCAGGGAGAATGGGAACGTAAAGATATGCCTCCTTGAGGTGGAGTGACATTAGCCACTCGTCCGGGGAAATCGCCACCCGTATAGATTGTATGGTCTCCATTTTGAATTTCCTTGTCCTGACAAACTAATTTAGTCGTTTTAGGTCGAGCACGGCTTGCCACTCGTCTGATTTCTTCGGTACCAGGAACAGGGTTGAGTATAATTCCGCCCTCCGTTCGTGTGTAGGCACCTGCTCGATCGCTCCGATGGACTGGAGTCTCTCTATTTCTGTTAGCATAGCTCAATGCTTTTGAGGGTTGCTGGATCTTGGTGAGATAGTGAAGTAGCTTCGCGGGTATTGGTTGAATTCTATTGAGTACCCCTTCCGGACGGTCTGTAGCACCCAGGAGTCGGAGGTGACTGTTGCCCACGTGTGAGCGAACTCCTGAAGCCTGCCCCCTAGTCTGGTCTCGTCCTGGGGCTGCCCGTTTAGATAGTCATGCTTCTGATTTAGGTTGGCCAGCCCCTTGGGTGTGCTTGGGTCACTGACCTGGGCCCTTCTGCTTATTCCACCTGGTCCTATACCGTTGCTGGTTCCCTCTATTTGGGAAGAATGGGCAACTTACCTGCTGGTTGTCGTGTGTTGAACGGACAAAAAAGCTTCTTCACAATGCCCACGCTCTGTAGCGTCTGTTTTTTGGACTTGCCTGCTGCATCAGTCAGGACTTTGTCCAGACAGACCCCAAATAGCTTTGCTCCCCTGGAACTGACCCCTTACCAGGGTGTTTTTGGCCGTGGGGTCACCTTTCCACGATCGGAGCCAGAGTCGGCGGCTTGCAGCTACATTTGATGTCAATGCACGAGCTGCCCATCTTAGCATGTCCGTAGAGGAATCTGCAATAAAGGCGTGGGCCAGCAGGATTCTAGTAGATAGAATTCTGGTCATCTTCATCGAGACCTTCGGGTCCTTGGCCCGTTTAATCCAGGTCATGAAAGCTCTGGAAAAATATAACATAAGTGTCGCCATCTTTATAACTGCTGCCACCTCCCTGAAGTTTCGTCTGAGGTTGCACTCGATGCCCTTGTCCGTGGGGTCTCACGGATAACACTCCCCTTCAGTTGGGAACACAGAGTTCCTGGCGAGAGATGCCGCTGCTGCATCTACTTTTGGAATGGCCAGCATAGCTTCCTTCTTTTTGGAAAAAGAATAGAGGGACAATTGCATTTTGTTCATCTTGTACAGCTTGTTAGGTTGCTGCCATTCTTTCTTTATAATTCTTTCATAGGTCTTGTCCAGTACCATCCCTCTATCCCTAGCTCTCGCTCAGGCTATGTATTCTCTTGCTTCCTCCTCTTCCTCATCAGAGGAGGCCTGTTTTCCCCTTCTTTTGTTGGAGGTGTAGCGCCCTGATGACTTGTTCGAAGATTTGGTCCCTAAACTTGATAGGGAATTGTCTATCTGGGCCCATTGACGCCTCAATTTCTTCCTCCTCTATCTCCCCTCTTCCAGGGAAGAGATGTCCCCTTGTTCCCCTGCTGTTCTTCTGGAGCCTGGGTATCAATCTCAACCTCTTCTTACCCTTCGCTAGTTCTTGAGGGTGTAATCTCTCTATCCTGTCTTTCTTTCCTTTTTCCCCTGTTGGTTCTCCCCTCATCGGAGGAGGAGACTGACATAACGTCTTCTGATGCTGCCTCGGAGTCGGCAGGGGAATCTAGGGGCCCGGCCACCCAGCACTGTCTCTTTGCCCTGGGAAGTTTTTTATTTCCCTTCCCCGCCCCCTTCGAGTAGCCCTTGTATGCTGCTGGCTCCTTTTGACGAGGAGGGGATCTCTTGCGCTTAAGTTCTGCAAGGATCTCTTTTAGGACCTCCATCTGTAGGTCTTGAACCGGGGGAGGGGCACATGGGGGGCTTACTGTGTTTTCAGTTTCTCTTGTCTCCGCCGCAGATCGCCTCCTGGTGGTCATCCTCCTTTTTCTCTCCGGGGACCCACAGTGTGAGAGGGCAGGGATTGGGGGTGGGGGGTAGAGGTGGTGGTGGAGCCTCGGAAAAGATTCCTCTGGCCCAACTGCCACAACAAGGCTCCCGGTGTCCGGACGGTCCACCGTCTAGTCCTGCCCTCAGGTGTGGGAAAGACGTAGTGGATGGGGGAGGGGTGGACGCTTCCTTGTGCGTGCTGCTGTTTCCTCCCGCTCTGCGCTGCCACCAGCGGGAAAAACTCCGGGGGCGTGGTCATCCGCCGCTGGCTCGTGCATACTCCTGTGGCGCTCTTTCCAGACGCTGAGCCCGGCCCCTTCCTAGCGCCCCGGCCTCCCCAAAAGGGGGAGGGGCAAGAGATGTCCACGCCACCATAGGGGATGGCCAAATCGCCGGACGTGCTGCCAGGCTCATGCCGTGGCCACAAGCAGCTCCCCAAAAACGCCCTCAAACCGGGAGGGGGGGAGCGCAAGAAGTGCCGTGAGTTTTCTGGAAGGTGACTAGCCCCCGCTTGAGGTGTCACCCCCGGTAGGGGAGCGTCTCTGCGAGGTCTATCCCCCTTTCTCGCCAGCCCTTACTGCCTCGACCGGTGGAGGCGGGGGTGGGGTGGGGCACCCTTACCGGGCGCTGTGTCGCGGCAGGGGTTTGGCCTGTCCTTGCCCCGGCTGTACTGGGTTCAGTAGCCAGCCCCCGTCTACTCCCCGTCCTTTGTGAGCTCCCCGCCCGTAGCTTAACCCTTTACCCCCTCCACATGGGGGGGGGTGAACAGAGTTTCTCCTCCCCTGGCACCAGAGGTACCTCGAGTCCTAATTCCTTGAAGGCTGCTGTTCCTGCTTTTTTCTTCTTCAGGAAGGCAGCTCGCCTGCTTCCTACTCGTAAGAATGCAGACAAACAACTGGAGATGGGATGGTGATCCCCCAAGTATGGACATAAAAGTTGTCATATCTGCCTCCTACTGGTAATGGCGGGGATCTACCCTACTGTGTTGGCTGGCCGTCCAGGAGGATCTCCAGGGAGAAACCTGTGTCTAAATTGGGTCTATTGGGTCCAGTAGTTATGAATGTTTGTTCCCAGGCTCATCTTCTAAAGGTGTTGTTGCTGCTGCATAGGTTTCCTTTTAAGACAAGGGCATGTACACACGCGCACACACAATGTTTTCTTAATGGAGCTTAACAGAGTTGGCAAATATTTCACTCAAATCTCGCATTTACCAATGCGTTGCTCCAACACAGAATCAGATCACGACCCTGATAACAAAGCTTTCTTGTTCAGAGTGGCATGCGCAGATTAATTCCTTTTTTACCTCCTCTGACGCCCTTTTATCTGTGGAACCGTAAATATCAATATATCAGCCCTGCAATCTTTGTGCTGCATCTCAGAACCTTGTAATAGATTCCCTGGCTTGTTTAAACATGGTTGTTTTTCCAGTCTCTCTCCCTCTCTGAGTGGATGAAAGTCACTCCCAAGGTGAATTTTTGTTTCACCAAGCTGCTCGCTGGAGAGTCACCGAAGGGGCTTTTAGCTCCCAAACTTCATGACCATAAATACAGCAGGACCCTCCTCACCTGCACTCCAAAGACATTTGAATGGAATCAGTATTGAAGTTACCTATTAATTATTAATCATGTACTTCTTCTTTTTCTTTCTCCCTCTGGGCACCTCCTACCTGGGGTTCGGTCTCACCTTCTCCTCCCCTCCCTTTGCCATTGTTTCAAATCAAACCTCACTGCCTCGCTCAGTCTCCAGGTCTAATTTCTGACTTGCCTGATGAAGGACCCTTTGAGGTCCAAAAGCTTGCATACCCCCACCAACTGGAGGAGTTCCAATGGATATCACTGTACTACTTTGTCTCTATTGCCTACATTTGAGACCAACACGGCAACCTTACTTTCTCTACACAAGACATTTAAAAAATGGAGCTATAAAGGATATATATTGGCATAGGGGAAGAGAAACAATTGGTAGTGGAAAACATAACGAGAACAAGACTAAATCAAACATGGGTTGGGGGTAAGGTAGGAAACAGCCTATCAGGTGAAGTGAATCTGCATATGAGAGGAACTGAGTTCACAGCAATACAAGGTGGAATCTATATGTCAGTCACAGAAAGGGAGACAAAGTGCTAAGAACATAATTTAAGGTACACAGTATTTAATACAGAAGAAGAAGAAACTAAGTACAGAAAGGAAACAAAGTGGTTTGAATATCTATATACAGAAGGAGGGAGGAGAATGTGGGAATTAACAAATCTGAGGGTAGCTGGTGGATAGTAGTTGATACAGAATATGAATGAACATGGTACAGAGGATATAAAATGCAGTAGATTGCAAGTTATTACAGTTTTTGTACTGGCTGGAGAAGTTTAGGTCTTTGTTAAGTCCATTATTCTTGCTATCAAATAAAGTTATGAACTTTAGTTCCCAGGCCTGTCTCCTGAGGGTGTTGTGTAGGTTTCCCTTGAGGAGGAGGACCGATATGTTGGACATAAAGTGGTCATGCTTGGAAAAGTGACTGCCCACTGTAGAGTCAGCAGCTTTGTTTATAATTACATGTCTGTGCGAGTTCATATGTAGGTGTAAGGGTTGCTGGGTTTCATGAACATAGTTTCCATGGCGGCATTTGGTGCACTGAAATACACTACATTTGGAGATTTGCAGGTGTAGTTTGTCTTGTATTTGGAATGGCAGATTAAATTTAATGTGGATAAGTACAAAGTGATGCACATAGGGAAAAATAACCCAAGCTATATGTACACAATGCTGTGTTCTAAATTAGGAGTTACTACTCAGGAAAAGGACCTTGGAGTCATTGTAGACAATACATTGAAATCTTCAGCTCAGTGTGTGGTGGTGGTCAAAAAAGCAAACAATGTTAGAAATTGTTTGTAAAGGGACAGAGAATAAAACTGAAAATATCATAATGCCTCTATATAAATTTATGGTGTGACTGCACCTTGAGTACTGTGTGCAGTTCTGGTTGCCCCATCTCAAAAAAGATATAGTAGAATATAGAAAAGGTACAGAGAAGGGCAACAAAAATGATAAAGGATATGGAACAGCTCCCCTATGAAAAGAGGCTATATAGATTAGGGCTCTTGAGCTTGGAGAAGAGACGACAGAGGAGATATGATAGACGTTTATAAAATCATGAGTGGTGTGGAATGAGTAAATAGGCAATGGTTATTTACCCTCTCAAATACTACTAGAACTAGAGGACATCCTATGAAACTAACAGGTTGCATATTTAAGACAAACAAAAGTATTTTTTTCACTCAATGCACAATCAAGTTGTGGAATTTGTCGTCAGAAGAGGTGATCACAGCCAGTACTATTGCTGGGTTTAAAAAAGGATTGAACAAGTTTCTGAATGATAGGTCCATTAGCAGCTATTAGCCAGGTAGGTTTGGGGGAATGTAACCTCTTAAACTGTTGGGACCTGGGAGTAAACAACAGGGAACAGATTGTCCCACTGTGACCTGTTGGGAACTTCTTCCAAGTGATGAGGTCGACCAATGTTGGAAACAGGATGCTGGGCTCAATGGACCATTGGTCTGACTCAGTATGACACTACTTATGTTCTTATGACCAGGGAAGCAATTACACTCTCTGCCTCTTGTCTTATAGCCAATTACACCATCCAAAGTGAGCATGGTGGCTATGTTGCGATTTAATTGTATGTAATATACTATGAGAATTAATATACTGGAACCAATGACCATATTTGAAAATGCATGTAACTATTGTACCAAAGCTCTGAATTATCTGTACTGATCCAGTAGGCAGGATCTCTAGAAATAGCCAGGTAGGCTATGTGTGGGAAATAATCTCACATGACTTTCACAAACTCCCAACCACATCATCATGTCTTGCAAGACCAGTGATTTACATCATATTGCTGACCAACCGCACCCAGCCTGGAACAAAGCACTGACAAAGACTAAAACAAAGGGGCTTGATGAGAGGGTGCTTGAACACCCCTGAAGAATATCTCCTTCACGCCTGGAGGGGAAGGAGGAGATGTTTCTGCTCAGGGAGTTGCCAACTGACAAGCAGAAGCCATTCAAGCGGCCATCACCCTTTTTGCACCAGCACAGATGATAAAGGCATATCTACTCCCTGCCTGAAGGGAGGGAAAAAGATGTCCTGTTATCAAGTGCCCACCCTGACTAACAAACAAACTGGGAATGTGACCATTAGCACCCAGGCTCCAGATGGATGGGAAAGGGAGATGACAGCCAGACTCTGTAAGATGAATACCAGCAAGCACATTGCACAATCAAGCACCCTGGAATATGCATACTGAAGAACATCTTCTCCCCAAAACACTATAAAAGACTGAAGCAGAGACCAGAACGTTGTCTCAGCGCTTGGCATCTAACTTGGTGTTCGTGGGCTGTTGACCCTTTCCGGGACCCCTCCATAGGGGGTCCTACAACCCTATCTCCTGCTCCTGACAGATGACATCCACCGTTTTGAGCTTTCAAGACATGTAAGACTGACTTTGGGTGTGGGATATTGTATAGCTAGGTAACTGCTGCTGGATCATTACAGACTGGGTTTTATAAATGTGTGAACAACTAAATAAATCTATAACTATGATTTAAGATCCCTTCTATGTGAATGTCTCATATGTGCAAACCAGGGTGTGTGGGTCCCCCGATCCAAAGAGAGCTAATTCCCTAAATCCTAACAATTGGTGGAGAATTGCGTGCTGGGAGGGAAGATATCCTGTGGTTCCTACTATTGACAGTACCCATTGGGATAAGTACATTTTTGCTGGTCCCCATTAACCCAGACTGTGAGCTGCATTGTTTGGCCAACAGTGCTGCTCACACCCTGGAAACACACTGGTATTGTTAATAGAAGGGAATCAGGGTACTCTCCTAGGGACACACCACACACGTGTGGCAAACACAGGCAATGCCTTGGTTTAGGAAAAAGAGTAGGGGAAGGGTCCCTGTGGAGGAGTGGGGCAAGGTAAAGGTCCTTCCAAAACTAGTGGACTTCATTCAAAATTTGGGAAAATGCCCTTGGACTGATCAGCTCTTTACAAACCCCATTACTGAAAAACAGATATTTGAGGTTTGGGATAAGTATGTTTCTTTATATTCCCCTAAAAAAGAGCATAAGGTCTCTGCTGCTATCTGGCTTCTCTGGGGGGCTGTACAGGATGCTGTAGCACAGATCTCCACCTTAAATGATAATGCTAAAGTAACTGATGTGTTAATGGGAGATCTCAAACGCAGAGAACAACAGAGTGTTAGTTGGCGCAATGAACAGTCCTGTCAGCAACTCAGACAAGCCATTGAGTACAGGGAACTCAACGAACACCTGGCAACATTACAAAAAGATTATAGGCGTCTTCAAAGAATTAATCAGGATAACCTCACCAAGTTGCAGGAAAGCGAAGCAGGTCTGAGATTGTTAATGAATCAAGTCAAAAAGTTCAGGGAAGGAGATCCTGTATCTCATGTAAAATGCCAAGAAAAAATCAACGCTCTCACACAAAGCTTAAAGGGAAAACATGCCATCATTTCAGCTAATAGAAAAATCCCTGTGTCCCAGTGTAGCAAAATGGACCCAGATGCACCCTTTTACGATGATTACCCCTCTGATGAGGAGGAACTTATAACCAGCATTTGTATGCCCATGGCCCCCGATAAGACACTTCCCCACACCCCTGAGAAAACTGCAACTCCCCTGCCTCCCTGTGATCCAGACCCTCTAATAAACAATGCCTCCCTTAAGGAGCACTGGCAACCTCAGCCAAAGAGAGATGCCTGGCATCAAGATCATGCAGGAGGGAAAAGTTCCTCTGGCCAGCCATGGGACTCTTACCCCTTCCCTCAGAATGTCCACGGTCCTGTAGGGTTCCCCAGGAGTCCCCCTCCATGGCCAGGTTTCCAGGACAGGGCTTGGAGTGAAATACAGACATTCGCTAACTTGTTTTGGGGAATGTATTTCACCCATCTCTCCATGTGGCTCCCCCATTCTGCCCTAACCAGCAACAGTGGTTCCTGGCCTCTACAAGCGTAATCCAGCCTGAAGCAAGCCCCCACTTTTTGTGTGTTTCTGTGTTAAGGAGGGAAATATTGCTTTTTATTGTTGTGATTGGTAGAGTTGTCTTTTAGGTAGTCTGTTTAGGTGTTCTGTTAAAAATAGGGCCTCATCTACACTGACTTTGCCAGCAAGGGCTAAAACTGTCTGTAAGGAGGAATAAAAGCAGCAGTCTCAAAAATCATGCATGTGTTGTCTCTGCCATTTACCATGCTTCAGTGCTGATATCAGTAATTTGTGTGTGCTTAACTATGTGGGATGTATGAGATAGGGTGTATGTATATTTGTATGCTCGAGGAGATCCCCATGTGGGTATGTGTGTGCGTGACTTTGCCTGAGTGCCCTGAGATAGGGGTGTGTGACAAAAATTTGTGTGAGCACATGTGGAAGTGTAATGAATGTTTTATTGAAAGCTTGTGTAAGTGGGTGCGCCTGCTATGTATGTATGTTTGAGGATTCCTACAAATCAGTGCTGGAGCAGGCAGCCATTATGCATGGGTTGTCTACAAAAGTAATACTGTTCATGCTCTTACAGTATTAAAAGGGGGGAGGATTTATATAATTCCAGTGATTAGTTTCATGAATTAACCATGGGAGTCACCCTTAATTAGGCCTTGCAGAGGTCAGATCTCTTTATTTCTTACAGAAGCAAGAAGGTGGCCTTGGAAGGCAACACTAAGGAACCAACCACAGTTTTTATTTTATTTTATTTCATTAATGTGTGTATGTTATGCCATGGCTGTTTGTCACTCAGTGTTGTGTGTTTATCACTTAGTGTTGTATGTCTATCTATGTGTCTATGTGATATCACTACCTCTTCACCACCACGTGTTTATCTAGGCTTTGTAGTTTGTTTGTTTTCTATTTACAGTTTTTTAAGTTAAGCATCTTTCCAGCTATGTCATGACATCACTCACACTATTTGCGCAAAGGGGTAGTTGTAAAGACTAGCCCCCAGCCCCCACATTGGGTCAAGTGCTGGTAACCTCTGACCCTATCCAATGACAATATCAGCAGACATCACCCCCAATGTTCTCCTTTTGTATCACCACTTTTTCAGGCTTGTATAAATAAATGTTTTTATGTAATACCACCCCCTGGAACTCCCACATGGTATAATGAATTATTTATGCACACTACCCCAGACACTGGATTCATGTTCATGTGTAATGTAACTAAAATTTATGTAAACAATGTTACTTGGACTCTACATGCAAATGAATGAAAGCAATTAAAGTACAACATTTAGCTAACACATTAGGCCATGCAGCTCTGGTTCTCAGATCAGAAGGAAATACAATTACCCATGTCCTAACAGAAGTAGAATATACCATGAAACATTCTTTTTGGGGAAAGTCTATTTGGGTGGTCACCCACTGCTACAGGGGTGTTCAATCTTCTAATACATTCCATTGTTATCATTTTAATCATTCAATGTATTTTAATAGCTGCTGTTATCTGGATTGCATGTTGGGCAAAGAGAGCGATACGAGCCTTGCAGGCCAGGGCTATTCATGCTCCATTGACACGAAGGACATAGGCTCTCTGACTGAGAATTGAGCTCCCTCACAGCCAGACAAGTCAATGATCCTTAAAACCTAAAAGCCTCAAGCAGTCCAGAAACAAAATTATGTCACCATAAAATTATGCCACCATATTGCAAAATGGTGACAAGGCGGGGACTGTTACGATTTAATTGTATGTAATATACTATGAGAATTAATATACTGGAACCAATGACCATATTTGAAAATGCATGTAACTATTGTACCAAAGCTCTGAATTATCTGTACTGATCCAGTAGGCAGGATCTCTAGAAATAGCCAGGTAGGCTATGTGTGGGAAATAATCTCACATGACTTTCACAAACTCCCAACCACATCATCATGTCTTGCAAGACCAGTGATTTACATCATATTGCTGACCAACCGCACCCAGCCTGGAACAAAGCACTGACAAAGACTAAAACAAAGGGGCTTGATGAGAGGGTGCTTGAACACCCCTGAAGAATATCTCCTTCACGCCTGGAGGGGAAGGAGGAGATGTTTCTGCTCAGGGAGTTGCCAACTGACAAGCAGAAGCCATTCAAGCGGCCATCACCCTTTTTGCACCAGCACAGATGATAAAGGCATATCTACTCCCTGCCTGAAGGGAGGGAAAAAGATGTCCTGTTATCAAGTGCCCACCCTGACTAACAAACAAACTGGGAATGTGACCATTAGCACCCAGGCTCCAGATGGATGGGAAAGGGAGATGACAGCCAGACTCTGTAAGATGAATACCAGCAAGCACATTGCACAATCAAGCACCCTGGAATATGCATACTGAAGAACATCTTCTCCCCAAAACACTATAAAAGACTGAAGCAGAGACCAGAACGTTGTCTCAGCGCTTGGCATCTAACTTGGTGTTCGTGGGCTGTTGACCCTTTCCGGGACCCCTCCATAGGGGGTCCTACAACCCTATCTCCTGCTCCTGACAGATGACATCCACCGTTTTGAGCTTTCAAGACATGTAAGACTGACTTTGGGTGTGGGATATTGTATAGCTAGGTAACTGCTGCTGGATCATTACAGACTGGGTTTTATAAATGTGTGAACAACTAAATAAATCTATAACTATGATTTAAGATCCCTTCTATGTGAATCTCTCATATGTGCAAACCAGGGTGTGTGGGTCCCCCGATCCAAAGAGAGATAATTCCCTAAATCCTAACAATTTTGTCTTATAGCCAATTACACCATCCAAAGTGAGCATGGTGGCTACTCCCGAATCTCAGTCCTCTATTCCCTCACCCTAGTGGGATAGCTACACTCCACTATGTGCAGGTGTTAAGCAGGTAACAGGCAAAGCAAGGCAAGTGTGATCCCCAGAGCAAGACTGGATCACAATGCACAACCTTTTCTGGTCACATCTTTCACAGGCAGAGCTGATGAACCCAATCCAGCGTCCCTTGACCAAAAGACTTTTCTTTAAATAAACTGGATTGATCCATTCATAAAAGATTTCATGCTGAGGAGAGCAAAAATAAGAACAGAATCCCTGAGCATGAAACAGGGAATTCCAAAAGCAGGGAAGTGGGGAAAAAAGAAAAGGGGATCTCTAGCTTCTCCCATGAGGCACGTGGACATTAGAGCAGTGTTTGTAAGCCATCCCAGCCATCTCAGTAGAAGATGGACTGAACAAAGTATAACTTGGGTCAGGAGTGTCTACAGGGGTGTCTGTGTTTCTCACATCTCTTCTGCTGCAATATTGAGCCATAGCATTGGTGGGGAAGATACCACTGCAGCTCTACTACTAGCTTATGTTACAAGTGGAGCAGACTGGCATGTATCCATGAGTAGATTATATTACACACAGAGCAGACTGGCATGTATCCCAGACCCACCTTGAGAAAATCCTTCAGTAGTGTCTCCGATCGATCCTCAAACTCTTCTTGGATCTGGGCCTGGGAATCCATGTCTAGATAAACTGGATTGATCCATTCATATAAGATTTCATGCTGAGGAGAGCAAAAATAAGAACAGAATCTCTGAACATAAAATAGGCAATTCAAAAATGAAAGGAACTTCCAAACCCTAACCCAAACAGCCGAGGATTGGATTTCCCTTGCTGCAATACCGCACAGAATTCTCTGAAGAGTCCTTTACCAGCCCTCCCCCCCAAAAAAGTGCTTTAGGGTTCTCCCCCAAGCAAGCAATGCTAGTACTACCACCACTTAGGTGAACACTGACTTTAGATGGACCATGATTTCACCTTTATCCTCAACTGCTTTGAGGTCAAAGGTGAAATCAGAGAGAACAGAAAGTTAAAGGTTTCATGCGTCCCCAGTTTCACGACGAGAGGTAGAAGAAAGCAAAGTGAATTTCATGGAGAAAGCCACTCCTCTGCATCCCTCCTGAGATTAAGTGCCCCACACATACTGGGAGGACTGGGAAAGGAGCCATACTTCTTGCTTACGTCATACGGGATATGTGGGTTCCGCGGCAAGAGAGATTCAGTATAGCGTGGGGGCCTTGTTACTGATGGGCCGTGAAACCAGCCACTCACAGACAAGCGGCACTTTCCTTTGGACAGAACTTCAGACACCTGAGATGAAAAAGACAAGGAATGCATCATTAGTGTTTTTCATATCCTGGTACCACTGAGGGTTACCAGTTAAGGCTAGGGCCTCTTCCAATACTAGGTATCGGTCTCTGCCCCAGAGAGCACTCAGATAGGAAGTACAATCATCTTCAGCCTACACGAGGGGAACCAAGGCAGACGTGCAATGGTGTTTGCACAACATAGCAGCTGCCATTGGACAAATTCCAAAACCCTGTGGAAGCAACCTAACATTCACAACATGCTCAGCAGTCCACAGGCTACCTTAGGGTTATTTGCCTATCTTCCCAGGACTAAACAGGAATAAAATACCATACAAGCAAATATTTTAAAGTATAAAACCTTAAAAAAACAGGCTTGAACCCATGAAAATGTACTTTATGGATTGTTTTTGTATTTTAAAATAAGCACACTCTTGAGTTCCCTGCTGAAGAGCAAGGAGGACCTGAAAGCACCCCTTCCCCACCTGCAATGCAAATGAATTGGGCTTGCATTGTGGGCAGGAGAGTGCACTCAGATCCCTGCCGATCAGAGGAGAAGCAGCAGTGTAAGCCCCTGGGGAGACATTTTCCTATGAAAGTTTTTCATTTCCATATAAACTACTCCTGTTTGAATCAAGGCAGCTGCCTCCTTTGCAGGTACAGGCCGATCTCCAAACAGCAGAGCCTGCACAAAGGCCTTACTGCACAGCACAATACTTAGGAGACGTGTGTGTGCATGTAAACACAGCTCAAATGGCTAGTGCAAGGTCTCAGGGTTTGTTAACACTGTCAGAACTGAACCACATCTTCCAAATCCCAGTGCAGGCCTTCCATCAAAAAATCATCTTCCATTCTAACTTACAGCATGAAGAACGGTTTAGAAACCTCACCCAACTTGGGAAAAACGGCAACCCACTGAAGTGGAGATACATATGCTGCTATTTGGTCTGACTACCATAATCTTCAAGAGAAAAGCTTGGATCTGATTAGCCAGGACAGTCCTGAGCTCACAGGAAAGGTGCTAAGGGAAGCAGTAACAGCCTACGGGTAGCTGGGATGTTTCATTTCTTCACAATAATACTGTAACACAATCTAGCATCAGGATACAGATGTCTGTCACCCTGTACAGAGCACCAGCACGGGGCCAGTGCACTCAATAGAGTTTGAATGGGAATGAAGGGATGCACAGGCTTTGAACCAGCTTTCTGCACAGGCACGAATTTCAAGTTCAAATGTTTTCCTGTGATCAGCAGTAGTGGTGGCTTTCTATAACACGCCCCCATGTTCCCCTGCTCTTTCCTCAGCCTCTTCTCTACCATGACACCCACTGTCACATCCAGTTGCAGATTAAGACTGCAAATATTTTGGAGCAGATTCTGACTTCCTGTTCTGTGTTTGTACAATGGGGCTCTGATTCAGATACCATTAACACCAAAGGACAACCACATTTTATTAAGGAACAAGAGGGAATTTCTTGCCTGATGGAAAGAGACTGGTGACACTTCAAAGAAAACCAGGGAATTCCAGGAAGGGACCAACGACTTGACAACCTGCTGTGGCTGGGAGTGTTCTGTAGGGGAAGAGATTATATACAGGTATTTTTATATTATATGGATAGATCTAGAACCCCCATTTAAGCTTGACTATAAAGCCACAAGGACTAGGAAGTCTTACAGGAAATTAACTCCAGAGTAAGGACTCCAAACAGGAAAAAAAAAAATCCCTGATGCTTACCAGGTAGGAAGCAGCTTGCAGCTCCCAGGGTAGCCAACTTTATTTAAACAAGCGATGAAAGGTGTGGAGAATCCCAGGGAAACCCCAGTCACCAGCTGACTAGCCCCTCCTCCTCTTCTCAGCTATAAGCAAAAATGGCATGAAGCCTGTTTACTGGGCAAAGTATGATGAATGGCCCACAGGGTGTTTCCCTATTAATAATTGAGAGGGCAGCATCCTCTCAGCCTGACACAGCAACTTAGGCTTATTAATCATAGCCATTCCATTAATGAGAACTTCAATCATTGTATTTATGTTTTTATATTAAGCAGAATTCTCTGAATATGCATGTCTCTCTCTTGGATGGTCTCCCATGCCTGACTAATAGACGCTACCTGCAGTATAGTACAGGCCTATAACTTGGCTATTCTGAGCATTATTCACTTTCTTCAATGCTGTCAAACAGCAATAAGGGATTATTCTTCTTAATTGCATTTTTACAACATTACTTCCACCCTAAGAGCCTAATGCATTTCCCTCAATTCAGCTCTGTTCCCTGGCAGCACAGTTCCCATGGACAGAAGCTGTCAGTCTCATTTTGAGACACGAGCCTCTATCTACATAGCATAACTCCATTTATCCTCACCCTGTCAAGGTCAATGGCTTAACACAAGTCTGCTACAGAAGAGAACCCAATAGTGAGCTTCAAGTTCTTTTTTAAGGACAGAGAACCAGAGACCCTTTGCCTAGGGAGTTGGGAGTTCATGACCCTACCATCTGTGCTGAACAGGTCCAGTGTGCCTCCATCGCTTTTGTCCCATGGTGGAACCAAGTACAGGATGAAAGCAATTCGCCGCCCCTCTAGCTCGTCATCATGGCACAGCAGGGTGTCTGCAATTGTAAGCATGTTGGCATGGTTGCACATCTCTGGCATTCATGAGATTTGGGAAATGCACAAACTTCAATCATAACCTTAGAAAGCAAATAAAACCCATTTCTGAAACTGTCTTTTCTCCATCTCCTAATGCATTTAGTTCATAGACACTGCCCCCCTGACTTCCTCTGGACTCAATGCACTGTCACTGGGAGGACTTGTACACTAAAGTTCTCAAACTGGGGGTCAGAACCCAAGGAGGATAAATTGTTTATTACTGCATTCTGAATCTCACTACAATACCAAACTAATTGTTAAATTATGCTGCCTCAATCACAACTAAAACTTCTCTGCCTTGTAATTTAACATCTCACAAAAAACTGCAGCAATTAAAATTAATTTTCAACCCAAAACATATTTGATAAAATATTATATATCCAAAGCTTACATACAGAAATGTCCAAGGTGCTGTTAATAAATTTTGATGTTTGTTTTTATTTGGTTTTACAAATCGAAAAGTGAAGGACTAAATGAAGAACTTAATTATTTTCCTTTCTTTTCATTGACAGGAGTAGCTTGCCTAAATATTTATGATGGTCAAACTAACACCACCACTTTACTATTTTCTTGTTTCTGTCATAACTCTTCTATTTACCACCAACGCTATAATCTTTCCCACTGGTACATACTCACCTGTGTATTCATACTTAGCACAGGATAGATCAATAGTTGGTTTCAGCTCAACCTGGGTAACATCAGAAAGCCAGACCCGAAACTCTTCAAACAGAAGTTTTCTGAGAGAACAAGAACACAGCATTTAGACCTCAAAGCACCCCAACATGGGGAACGCTAGTTTCATCTGGAGTTGGGGAGGTGAAGCCTCATGTTTTGCCAACCTGTTTTCTGTACTTTAACTGTTTGCAAATACCAACAGCTTTTCCTGCCAAGTAGTCTGAATTTGCAAGTAACCTTATCACCGCACAACAAGTAAATACAGAACTAGCACTCAGGACAAACATTCATAAATGGAGGCAAGTAAATAAAAGTGAACACAGGAAATTTTCAATTTGAATTTTAAATAAGGATTTTTGGCTTGGAGGGGGGCTGAAAAAATGGGATGCTTGTCAGAAAAGACTAAGACACTATTCTGGCAGACAAAAATATCTATTCTGAAAACATCAGAAAAGATTTAGGCAAGTACTGAACTATTTTATATACTGACATTTTGGACAAAAAAAAAGTGGTTATAAGAAGAGTTATGCAATGAAATAGGTTGCCTACGGAAGACGTGGAATCTCCTTTATTGGCTGTTGGCAAAATCTCACTGGGCATCTATCTGTGATACTGTAGGTGGGGTAGTGGTTCTCAAACAGGGAGGGGGGCAACTAGGTACTTTAAGGGCACACAAGCAGGACCAAAGCTGGCAGTCACTCACCTTCATTCTGACTGAGCTAAGGGAATCTCCAAAATAATAGGAAAGCCAGGGTTCAAATCCTGCCCTCGCCATGAACTCACCGGGTGACCTTGGGCAAGTCACAATCTAGAGAGCTGCTGTAGTGAAGAAGGTGCTGGACTTGGACTTGGGAAGCCAGGCTCAAATCCTGCCCTAACCATGAACTCACTGGGTGGCCCTGGGCAAGTCTCTCAGCCTCAGTTCCCCATCTGTAAAATGGGAATATGTGTCTGTCCGTTTGTCTCCCTCACCCGTGTCCATATTAGATTGTAACCCCACTGGGCAGGGACCTGTCTCTGAAAATCTGTGACTGCAAATCACTACGTATGCCTAGTATAGGCACATGCCTAGAGGAGAAGCAAAAGGATGGTGAGAAGTGGGAGAGGAACAACGTGCGTGTGTGTTGGGAGGGCTCAACTACCATAGACAAGTGGAAGGTGGGGGTCAGTTCAAAAAAGTTTAAGAACTACTGGTATAGGGTATCCTGCCTTGGAATAGGAGGCAAGACTAGTGACCCATGAGATGTCCCTCCAATTCTAGGAATGTGATTTTCTGACTAGCTGTAATCACAGTTTGCTTGGGCCTCTGAAATTATTTATGGAAGCAACTTTACCTTAAAGCTGAGATGTGAGGCTCTTTCCTCTTCTTCAGATCATCAGACTTTGCATAAGCATAGAAAACAACAAACAGTTGTTTACATTAAGGCAATGCTCCAAATGTCTTTTATAGTAGTAACAAAGGATAGCAGATTTAAAATAAACATTCTTATTCTCAGGGTGATTTTCCTGCTGCTCTTCTGGGCATAGAGGTGGAGATCTTCCCTCCAAGCAGTGTCATAAAAGAGCTGGAAAGAGGCACTACAGGCAAAGAGAATCAACTGATCCAAACCCATATAAGCCTCAGTAGAAGTGAAAATGTCCTCAAGCACTTATCTAAAACAGTAACCCAAGCTCTCTGTACCAAACATAGCAATGAAATGTTTGCATTCAGAAAGGAAGTGGGCCTGCACCCTACAGTTATCACACTTCTGAAAATTCTATACCAAGTATTATATAGACAAGCATATTAGGGCAACATGAAGTCAGCATGGTCTGTCCATCTACAAAGAAAGGTATAAGAACAGAAACAAATAATCCTGCCAGACTGTCATATTATCAGAATAGACATCCCTCTTATTCCACCAAAGGAAGAGGGATGTATTAAGCACTTGCTTGTTTCCTCTCCCTACTCCTAGAAGCTGAACTAATTAACTCAGGTTCAAAGGGTCCTTTTAATTACATAGATTTTACCCCTCCACCTGCCACCTTTCATTTTATTCTGAAATTAACTTTAAAAAAAAGCAACACTGTCTAAAGATTTTTATTTAACTGTATGGTTCAGTGGTCAGGCACCAGCAATGGATGCCCTGCAAATTCCATAGATCAGATCACAGTGATATGGTGTTAATTTCATATGCCAAAAAACCCAACTAATCCCCACCCCCAAATTCCATACTGTCCTAAATGGAACTTCATCCTTCCAAAAGCATTCTGGACACAATTCAAGGTGATGTTTTTGACCCATAAACAGGGACCCATGTTTACTAGGTTTCTCATTGGCAACAATGGGGAAAATGCCGTGAACATGGCCCTTGCCTATAAAGCCCTAAATGCCTTGGCCCAACATATCTAGGAGACTGCCACCTCCTATATGTTCCATCACAATCTCTAAGATCAGTCAGGAGCACCTCTTTCAAGTTCCATTGCTGCACTAAGCCTGTATGGCACAGGTGTGGAGAGGTGTCCTGGGTGACTGTACAGGTTTGGAATTCCCTTACCATGGAGGTTTACCCAAGCATTTTCTGGAGGCAATGCAAGACCTATTTATTCAGCCAGACCTTTAGCAGGTGAGGATAAAGTTCAGGGAGCGGTTCAAATGTTGATATTTTAACAGTCTTATTTGTACATATTTTATACCTGTCTTCTATAAATACATTTTATGCGGAAAACCGCCCTGAGCTATCAGGGAACAGTGAGTTAAAAATTTAAATAAACAGACAATAAATGCCTGCGAAACCAACCATATAATAGCTTCACAAAAATCGTTCACCTTATATAGTACCTTTCATCCAGAAGAAAGCTTCCTATGACAGTATAGTTTATTGGCATAGAAAATTTTCTGCGTATAGTATCTTCAACCCTAGGAAGGTGCACGTGTATAACTGCATCAATTTCTGTGCAGATGTGGTTACATCAGTACAAAAGTGAGCGCGTACCAGGATACAACACATTTTGGATGAGAAGTGCTATGAAAATGCAAACTATAAATGTGACAGAATCAGTCACAAAATAGTTGCCAGCTGATTAAAGCAGAAGCAGCACATTAATGTTTTAGACTGTCACAAATAAGCACCTGCTTGAACTTGTACAAATCGTTGCATTTCTCATGGAAATCCAGGTTTAGAAGTTCCTTCTGCAACCCTTCTAAGAAGTCCTGGCTCTGGATGAAGTTTGGAATCAAGCAATGATGAAAGGGAACAGGATCCAACACAATAGATTCTTTAAAAAAATACACAGGACAAAACAAACAGTTTATTGAAGTGAATACTCTGTTAATGTTACTTTGCACCTTCAACTTAAAGCCTAGTTTTACAAACAATTCATGAGAAATTCTTGTTCATGATAAGTGTCTGCTGAGTCAAGACACCTAACATTTGAATTACAAGACATTAGTTTCTTTGTAAGCTTGGCAGAAATCTCACACCTGCTGTTGGAAATCTAGACTGTGTACACAAAGTGTACTGAGGCAATACAAATGGAAAGAGGGTATGAGAAAGGCTCCTACAAAATGGACAGGTGGCCTTGAAAAGTAAGACTGATTATTACTTAGGCTGATCAGTTCTGAAAGGGCTTTTGAAAAACTGTTACCAGTTAAAAGAAACACTTCAAGTCCAGTGCTTAATTTGTAAAAAAAAAATGAATTACTGGGGCCCAAGCCTGCCCAGAACCCACGCCTCCTAGCCTAGAGCTTGTAAGAGCAGGGAAATGAACTCTGTTCTCGTTAGCAACCAAACCACTGGACTAAGGTGCCTCTCGATAGCTGATTATAAAACAGATGTTCTTGTGATTTAACCTATATGCTGCAGGGGCTGTGTGGACTGGACACTGCCTGGAGGGGTGTGCACTGCCTGAGGGGGCCGGTGTAGCCATTATTTTTAAGGATGCCTGGTCTGAGAGGAGATTTCCTGTGCAACCTGTCGTGGGTGTGGAGGGTCTCCATTTGGTGTTAGATTTGGCCGGAGACAGAGTGGAGATACTGCTGATATACCGGGCACCCACCTGTACAGCAGCCTCCCTGCCTGCACTGACCGAGCTGGTGTCGGAGGTGGTCTTGCGGTTCCCCAGGGTGATAGTTCTGGGGGATTTCAATATTCATGCCAACCAGGGCCGGCCCCAGAGTTTGTGAGGCCATGTGCGAGGTCTTGGTGTGGTGCCTAATTTGCATAATTAGGCCCCACCTAATTATGCAAATATGTAAATTTACATAAAATGTACTTCCTCTGAACAAGGATTCCCACTCTCTGCCACTCCGAGCAACCATGGAGAAGCATGGCCTCCATGTGCTTCTTTCCCACCCACCCCCGGTTTGGCACCCCTTGGCTGCCTTACCTGGCGCTCAGCCGAGTGGCCATAGACAAGTATGGCCTCCCAATGCTTCCCCCCACACACCCCCAACCTCCCCAGTCGAGCGTCTACCACCGCTCCCCAGGAGTGGTTCGACTGCAGGAGCAGCCAAGCAGGCAGTGAGGCAGGCACACAGAGACTGACTGCGTCCACTGCCTTACTGAAGGAGGGGGTGAGCTTAGCCAGTCTGGCCTCCAGGGCCTGTTGCTTCTTGCTGCCAGTGCCTTGTGCACCTTGTGCACGCATGTGGTGCGACCAGTCCAGAGGTGCTGCTATCACACACACCAGACACACAAAATGCAGCAAGCTTATTAAGCACATTATGCTATAAGAAGAGATAGATAGATAGAGAGATATAGATATACACGCATACACACACCAGTTCAGTTGTGCCCCCATAATCAGTTCATGCTGCCCCCACCCCATAACCAGTTCATTTGTGCCCCCGCCCCCATATAATCAATTCACGCTGCCCCCACCCATAGCCATTTATTTTGTGCTCCCGGGGCAGCGTGAATTGATTATATGGGGGCGGGGGCACAAATGAACTGGTTATGGGGGGGCGGGTTTAAAGACAGTATTCCTGTTAGCAATAACTTCATTAAGAAAAGTTAGCAAAATAGCAGCCATAATAATCTCAGAACCATATTTGCAGATTTATTTTCCAAGATAGAATAGATATTGCTTTACATCCTAAATTCCTACCTAAGATAATATAAGTAAGACAGTTGTGAGAATGTGGCCCTTTTTACACGGGCCTCTCGCAGTCATGAACATGCAGATTTCTGTGTGTTCATGGGTGGGGGAGCCCCGTGTGAACAATGCGGTGCGCGTGTCCATGGTGAGTGGGGGTGCGTGTGCACCCGCCTAACACGCATCCCCACTCACACACACCCCCACTTGTCCCCATGCATGGAACAACCGGGGGAAACGGCGGTTACTCCGTGGGTGTGGATGAGTGGGGATGCATGTGCAGCCGTGTGCATGCCCCGTCCATGCACTGGCGCGCCCACGGACCCCCACCTGTCGGAGCTATGTAAAAATAGCGTGTGAGGAGCCACTTGAAGAACAGACGGTTGCTACCTTGTAAACAAGGTTCTTTGAGATGGCTCCGAACATTCTCACAACACCCACCCTTCCAGCCCAGCATGGAATTTTTTCCTTATATTTCTAGAAAGGGTTGGAACTGTCATTCTGAGGGGGAAGAGTCCATGCTTTTTATACTAGAGGAGCTCGAGATCATCATGTGGTCTATTATCTGAATAGGGGGAGCATGCAGAACCCAGTTGTGAGAATGTTAGGCACCATCTCGAAGAACCTTCTTTACAAGGTAATAACCTTCTGATCAGCACCTGGGGAGGAGTTGTTTGTAAACAAACAGGGCATTTGATACCCTGCTGCTGCTGCTGCTGCTACAGCGCTAATAGCAGGCAGAGGCAGGTGAGGGATGGGGACCGAAGCCAGGGAGGAGAGGCAGAAGAACTTATTGGGGAAGAAGTTGGCTGCAGCCTGCTGCCCAGCCATGCAAGTGCGGGGCCCCAGCTAGCCACGGGACCATGTGCAGCCCACATGCCTGGGCCGGCCCTGATGCCTACGCAAGTCTCGGAGGGGCAGAGCGTGAGTTCATGGCCGCCATGGGCCTGTCTCAAAGAGTAGTGGGCCCCACACATATTGGTCGGTTTTTGCGGCTGATTATGGGAGCTCCCAGAGGAACCCCGCAGGCCATTCTGAGAGCGGAGACGTGCTGTCAGCCGCTCAGAGCATCTGCCCTGCAGGCGGTGACCACCTTTTGGGTTAAGGTGGCCCTATCTCCCCCTACCAAGGACTCTCTTGTATCGCTGGTCTTAGAGAGCGGTTCGGGGGCCCCCTGGTTGTGGGGAGTTGAGCAGGAAGTACGCCATCTAGGATTCTCACCAGAGATACTTGCCAATTTAGGCTCGGAGGTTGCGAGAAGCCTGATCAAGAGATGCATACAAGACCAAATCTTACAAACGGAGGGTGAACTTTTATCCACCTGGAAGGTGGCCCTAGCATATATGCCATATAATCCCTGATTCCCTGGCCAACATTATTTATTCGTATGGGATAACGCGGGAGAACGTGTGGTCTTCTTTAAAATGAGGATAAACATGCTCACTTCGGCGGTGGTGGAAGGACGCCATAGGAAGATCCCGTGGGCGTTACGGCTATGCCCCTTATGCCAGCTAGGGGCCGTAGACACTTTAGAGCCCATGTTTCTGCAATGCCCCGCCCTAGCGAGCCCCAGACACAAATACCTAGGAGGGATTTTAATGGACCAAGATTTGGTATCAGAAGGCATCCAGGGTTTACTCAGGCCAATTGACTCAAAACTATCTAGGATGGTAGCAAGATTTGGCCTGGCAATACAGGGTATTCGAAGCCCCTTTTTTTCATCTCTATGAGAGTCTATAATTTTTGAGAGGTTGTTTACCATGGGCCTGGTGCCCGGTAATTAGGGGAATTTGTTTCATTAAGCCTGGACTTGACTTGGGTCTTGAGGTATTTTAATTTATTTACCTTATATTTTATAGTATTTTAGCTGCCTTCGAGCAGTGCAGCGAGATGAGGACCTCATACACCTCAGTTTGCCTTTTGGTAACGGTAACCTTTCTACTGTATTTGCTCGGTGGTTTTGTAGTAAAGCTTTATGTATGTCTGGTAATTAGCCTGCTGGGCTATTTATGTGAATTTGTTAAAGGCTTTGCCAAACAAACAAATAAAATGTATTATTATTATTATACATATTGGAGGACATACCCTAGATATGATATTTTGCACAGGCCTTGAGGCGGGGGAACCGTTAGCGGGGGAGGTGTCAACAGTGCCCTTGTCGTGGACGGATCATTATCTCCTCCAGGCGGGTATCCTGGCGTATGTCGGCCACCGGGAGGGTGCGGAACCAGTTAGGTTGGTTCGCCCCAAAAGGCTTATGGAACCAGAAACGTTCCAGATAGTTCTAGGGGAGGTTTCCTCTGACCTCAATGGCCGCTCACTCGATGGCCTCGTGTCTATGTGAAATTCCGTGTTGACTGAGGTCATCGACTGTGTGACCCCCAGGTGTCTGCACCTGAAGCATTGACAACGCAGCTCCCCGTGGTACATGGAGAAGCTGCGGTGGATGAAGCATGAAAGGCGGTGTTAGAGCAACGGTGGCGTCATTCGTGTACTGAAGTTGACCGATTGTGGCATAGAGTCTGGTTACATACCTATACCATTGCGGTGCAGACAGCAAAGAAGGTTTTCTTTGCTGCCCTCATTGCGTCTGCTAAGTCCCGCCCAGCTGAGCTGTTCCAGGTGGTGAGGGGGCCTCCCTCCGCCTGGTCTTAGAATCATCAAATGCTCATTGTGATTTGTTTGTGGACTTCTTTGCAGATAAAATCGCTTAAATTCACCATGGTTTTGATGCAACTTTTTTTAGCAGAGGACAGGTCAGAGGCAGTAGAAGCCCCATCCTATCCTGCTTTGTGGGATGAGTTTCAGGCTGTGTTGACCTCGGATGCGGGGGATGCTCTTGGGACTGTGCGAGCCACCTATTGTGAGTTAGATCCATGCCAGTCCTGGCTAGTTAAGGCTAACTGGAAGACATTGGGGTTGTTGCTGGGTGCCAGACTGTCTCAAGGAGGCAGCAGCGCGGCCCCTGTTCAAGAAGGCATCTTTGGACGCTGGAGCCCTGGCCAGCTATCGGCCAGTCTCTAACCTTCCCTTTTTAGGGAAGGTTATTGAACGGGTGGTGGCTCAGCAGTTTCAGGGGCATTTGGACCGGGTCAATTTTCTTGATGCCTCGGAGTCAGGCTTCCGTCCGGGTTATGGCACGGAGACTACACTCATGGCCTTGGTCGATGACCTCTTCCGTGATTTGGACCAGGGTTGCTCAACCCTGTTGATCCTGTTCGATCTCTCGGCTACATTTGATACCGTTGATCATGAGTTGTTGTTGACTCAGCTGCAGGACAGGGCAGGGATTAGTGGGACTGTTCTTGAATGGTTCCACTCTTTCCTGGCTGGGAGAACCTAGCATGTGGTCCTGGGGGAGTTTTCATCTTCCCCCTGGGGCCTCACGTGTGGGGTTCCACAGGGTTCCATCTTATCCCCTCTCTTGTTCAATGCGTACATGCAGCCTTGGGGGAGGTTGTCAGGGAGCTTGGAGTGAGGTGTCATCAATATGCTGCTGACACCCAGCTATCTCTCTCATTTTCCTCTGACTCAGGCCAGGCAGTCTTGGTGCTTACCCAGCTGTGGGGGTTGTCTGTCGGCTGTGGGGGATTGGATGAGGGTGAACTACCTGAAACTAAATCCTGACAAGACAGAGGTGAAGGTCGTGGGGAGGGCCGGGAGGGTAGTGGCCCCCATCATCCCCTGGTTTTGCAGGTCCGGAGTCTGGGGGTGTTCTTGGACCCGCAGCTTCGCCTGGATGCCCAGGCGGAAGCTATGGCGAAGGGGGCATTTTGACAGTTACATCTGGTGCATCAGCTTTGGCCGTATGTCTCAGACTTGGATCGGGCCAGAATCGTCCATGCTTTTATTACCAGACTAGATTACTGCAATGCACTCTACATGGGGCTACCCTTGGTGCTGGTTCGGCAGCTGGTGCAGAATGTGGCGGTCCGTCTCTGGACTGGGACGGGCTGACGCGAGCACATTACACCAGTGCTCTGTTCTCTGCACTGGCTGCTGATAGTTTTCCAGGCCCAATTCAAGGTGTTGGTGTTAACCTTTAAAGCCTTAAATGGCTTGGGCCCCATCTACCTGCGGGACCGCCTCACTCTCTGGGTCCTGGATCGGACCCTGTGGTTGGCTGGGGGCGCCCTCCTCGGGGGTCTCCTGGGTGTCCACCATGAGGAGGGCATTCTCGCGGGTGTGGAACTCCCTCCTGTTGGGAAGCCAGCTTAATTACTGACCTCCACTCTTTCCGCAGACACTAAGACCTGGCTGTTCCGCCAGGCCTTTCCCAAAGGAGGGTTTTAATTTGTTTTAATTTATTATTGTGTATTTTAATATGTTTTTAAAATGTTGTTTGCCACCCCGAGATGCCTGAGGCAGGAGGGGACGGCGTATAAGTTTTAGAAATAATAATAATATGATGGCCAGCACAGTGGATGGAGCAGGAAAGTCATTAATCAAAGCCATATAGACCATCCTGTGACTTTCCTTTCCAGCCCTGAAATAGTCAATATTTGGCTTTTTCCTGGTCTTTCACATTTCAGGGTTCACACTCCTTTTGGGAACATTTCCCAGGGCTTAGCCCCGCCATTGAGGTTTATTGCCAAGCCCCCCACACAAATTAAGCCCTGCTTAAGTCTCAAGGGAAGATCTTCCACAGCTACTTAATGCTCTCTCCCTCCCCCAATACCCTCAACTGACCCCAAGATACTCTAGATCCACAAATCTGTTTTAACGAGCTGCCCTGCAACAACTTACCCCTACAGTTATCAAGACACCTCAAACCCTGCCATCTCCCTCAGCATCCGCCCCAACACCCCTTCAACGTAGCAGTCCCATCCCTACCTCCGCAGCTCCGTCCTGCTCTCCCCACAACGGCGTCAGCCTCCCGAGAAAGCGGATGCCGGTGTGGGGAGAGCAAGACGGAGCTCCCTCCTGTTTCCTTAGTTCCCCACTCTACCCCCTGAGCCCTACTCCCACCCGCCCCCACTCTGGCAACTGGTCCCCTGGCAGAAGGTAGACAGGGGAGCGCCTGTCTCCCGCCCTTCCCAGCCCCGTCCCATCAATCCTCGATGCCGGTACCATGGCTGAGCTGCTCCTTGCGACTCCAGGCTGCCACCACCTTCTCTTTTAACGCCTGCTCCCTAATGGCAGGTTCGAAGTCCCTGCGCGCCCCCCGTTTGTCCCGCTTCTTGCTCGGCTCCCCCTCAGGAGGCTCTTGAGACAACGGGCCGCGCACTCTCACGCTCATGTTGCCCAAATCCCACTGAGACTACAACTCCCATCGTGTCTCACGATGCAGCAAGCCAACCACCGGTGGGGCGAAAATCAAACAACCAATAAGACATGCAGAGTGAAAGCTGCACAGCCAATGAGCCAGCAAACAGGAGGCGGAGGAGGAATCTATCCACCAATGGAAGTAAGGAAATGGGCGGGTTCGGGCGAAAGCGGCCAGTGGAAGCTTCAAGTCGCTCTTCCAATGAAAGGCGATAAGAGTAGTAGCCGCTCTCTATGGTGTAAGGCATGAGGGTACTCTATGATCTCCCGTTCCGGAAATGCGGCCGAGCAGTTCCGGTGGAACCATTGGCGGGGAGTAAGGCCCGGTGGGGATGTTGATAGTAGAGGCTACTCCCGCGCAGTGACCGGCCCTGTCCGCCCGCAGCCGCTATGTCCGTGGTGCCGCCCAACCGCTCCCAGACCGGCTGGCCCCGCGGGGTGAACCAGTTCGGCAACAAATACATCCAGCAAACCAAGCCGCTCACGTTGGAGCGAACCATCAACCTGTGAGTGCCTGGAACTCCCTGTCCTGTAATCCCTCCCCCACCCCAGCTACTGCACCCCCGTCCCCCATCAAACCAAGCCGCTATCGCTGGAGCGAACCACCAACCTGTGAGTGACCCCCACCCATGTAGAGCCCCCCCACACACACAATGGAGTTCCCTAGTATAGTTCTCCCCGAGGATAGAGACCTCCTTGCCCCTCCACCCACCAGGCCGCTCACCCTTTAGCGAACCATCCACGTGTGATTGATACAGACCTTGTAGTGAGGTAATCTTCAACATATTGTAATACTGTCTCTTTAAGATTACATCATACTACAATAAGGGGACCCCCCATTTAGCCCAGTCCCCCATCCAGCCTAGAGTCAACCTACGAGTAACTGCTACAGGTTGAGATGCTCTTCTCTCCCCCCTCCTCTCATTCTGGAACAGACCATCAACTTGCCAGTGATTGGGACTCTCTGCCGTAAACCTCCATCCCTTCTCAGTACTACACTCCCATCTCCTAGCAAACCAAGATGCTCACTCTGAAGTATAAACCATCAACCAGTGAGTGATAAGCTGTCCAGTGATGGGTTCCTCCCGGCATAGCCTCTCCCTGCAACAAGAACGTCCACCCTTTCCAGCAAACCAAGCCACTAAACCACTGATGCTTGCGCTGACCCTCAATTTGTGAGTGACTGGGGCTGCTTCCCCCCCCCCCCCGAAATTGGAATGCATCAATCTGTGAGTGACACCCCCCCCCCCCCAAAAAAAAAAAACCCTGGCGAGACACTCTTATCCCCCTGCACACCAAGCTGCTGATCCTGGAGCAAGACACCAACTGTATATTCCCTGACCAAGAAACACACACACACCCCTCCCATACCCTTAATCCTCTGCAAGCCAAGCATGGCTTTAGCAAAGGAAGGTTTTGAATTTTATTAGAATTTTATTAGATTTTTATGAGAATGTCAACAAGCATGTGGATAGGGATGATCAGATTGATATAGTATATTTGGATTTTCAAAAAGCATTTGACAAGGTCCCTCACCACCAGAGACTCTATAGCAAACTAAGTAGTCATGTGATAAGAGCAAGAATCCTGTCATGGATTGGTTAACTGGCTAAAAGATAGGAAACAGGATAGAAATAAATGGTCACTTTTCAGGTTCAAGAGTGGTGGATAGTGGGGTGCCTTAGGGGTCAGTACTGGAAACAGTATTGTTTAACATATTCATTAATCTGGAAAAAGAGTGAGGTGGCTAAATTTGCAGATGATGCCAAACTATTCAAGATCGTTAAAACCCAGGCAGACTGTGAGGGACTACAGAGGGATCTTGCATGACTAGGTGAATGAGCATTAAAATAGCAAATGAAATTAAATGTTGAGAAGTGCAAAGAGATGTACATAGGGAAAAATAACCTTCACTAAACAT
This sequence comes from Sphenodon punctatus, assembly GCA_003113815.1. NCBI lineage: Eukaryota > Metazoa > Chordata > Lepidosauria > Sphenodontia > Sphenodontidae > Sphenodon > Sphenodon punctatus. The sequence continues at coordinate 927,334 of QEPC01011631.1, forward strand.
GTACGATGGGTGTAACTGCTGGCTGTTACCGCTCAGGAGAAGGATATCGCATCTGGGTGGAACCACTTGGGAGGAGGATCTTGGAGTGATTGTGGATAGTTCCTTGAAGACATCAGCTTAGGGTGCAGTAGCAGCCAAAAAGGCAAACTAAATGCTAGGCATTATTGCAAAAGGAATAGAGAATAAAAGGGAAAGTATAATGCTGCTGTATATATTTTTGATATGACCTCACCTTTAATATTGTGTGCAGTTCTGGTTGCCCCATTTCAAGAAAGATATAATAGAACTGGAAAAGGTTCAGAGAAGAGCAACAAGGATAATAGAAAGGATGGATTCACTTCCATATGAGGAGAGGCTCAACAGGGTAGGGCTGTTTAACTTGGAGAAGAGGTGATGGGGGGGATATGATAGAAGTTTTATAAAATCATGAGCAGTGTGGAAAAAGTAATTTGGGCAAACAGTAATTCACTTTCTCACAATAAGAGAACAAGGGGACACTGAAGTTAAGTGGCAGCAGATTTATAACAAACAAAAGGAAGTACTTTTTTACTCAGTGGACAAAACAGTTGTGGAACTCATTGCCACAGGAGGCAATGAAAGCCAGCACCATAACTAGCTTTAAACAGAAACTAGATAAAGTCTTGGAGGATAGAGCCATAAATGCTTACTAGTTGAGGCTTAAGCCCCTGGCTACTGGTAGTTGAGAGTGGTTAGCAAAAGATGGGTCACACCTCTATGACCTGTACATGTACTTTTGCTACAGAGCTGGCCACTGTCAGAGACAGGATGCTGGGCTAGATGGGCCACTGGGTATGGCACGTACATCTTTACGCTGATACTGTAGAAGAGAATTGGGCTGTGAGTGACCAGGTACTGATAGTTCCTTGGTGGTGGTGGGGGAAGGAACTTCTTTTACACCCCCTGCTCCCACCCCTGTTTAACTGTTAAGCCTGGGATCCTCATACTTTCCTTTCCTTGGGTGGGATACCGGTAGAAAGATGTTCTATCAGTCTGCAAGTTAAGCAGGGAGACCTCATTTGCTAACTCCTCCGGAATCTGTACCTGTCCTTATGGTGGTGCTCACCAGTCTTGAGAAGATGGTGTGAATACTTTGATGCTAGTGGCTGAAATTGACCAAAACATGTCTTGCATTCAAACATTGTAAACCTGTTGTATCAAGATGCTTATGTTGCACACAGCATTGGTGCATACCACCTACTTTTACTCTCTAGCAGCTGACTGCCCAGCACAGATACATAAAGACATTAATGGCTATACTAATGGTAGCTGCAGAGGGCCCTCTTTTTACTGTAACAAAAAGCAAGCTTTAGTGTGTGGTGATAAATTATTTTTTTGTCTAACTACATTAGTGGGCCATTTATTGAAACAAGATTTGATTTCCAAAGTACAGCAAATCTGCTTCTCAAATTCTTATTTGTGAAATATATCTGCTACCTACTGAATGTAGTAATCAATACTCTATGATCATGCTGTGTTTCATGTTGCTGAGTTTACCTTTACAAAGAGGAAAACATGATTTTTTTGATGGAAATACAAAAACGCTGCATCTTTACAATTTTCTGTAGATTTGTTATTACAAGTGCCTATACCTTTCTTTTAATAAGAAGCTACCACTGTTAGGGAACATTGAAGTCAGTGGTCAAACTCCCATTGACTTCAGAGGAGTCAGGATTGTGCTCATGAAAAACCGAAGATTTTAGGAAAATGTAGTGGTGTTTTTACAATAGCTGTATGCATGAAAGTAGGTGGCAAGCAGACCGATGATTAAAATGTGATCTCTGTTAGAAGTCCGAGCATAGCAGCCAACTTGGGAAATTGTCAAAGATCATACAGATGATGACTTTAAAATGACAACCTTCAGGTGGAAATAAATTTGGCACTCATTTATTTAGAAATATATACTTGGTGTTTTCATAGGATAGAAACCTTGGTTAAATTAATTACAGATCAACAAAGTATAATGAAACCCCTTTGCTCAGTAGCAAATCCACTCTGTTATTACAGTACACAGTCAAGTGTGCTCAAAAGGAACCACTTGGACTATTTTTGACTTAATAGGTTTCACAGACATATTTTTACTACCAGTTATGGAAAATTTTAAATCCCTGGAGGGAAATGTTGAGTTTCTTCTGGTGTTGTCCATCAGCTGTTCATGCATGTAGTGATAGTGTCTCAAGTGAGTGAGATCTAATCATTTTATCTAATGCTCCATAAATCATAAGCAAAACTATGAGCTGGAGCCATGCAAGAATGTTGGCACTGTCTTGTTGATGGTGAGATGTTCAAGATAAATGATGTGTGATGTTTGTTTCAGGTATCCACTCACAAACTATACTTTTGGTACAAAGGAGCCCCTTTATGAGAAGGACAGTTCAGTGGCAGCCCGGTTTCAGCGCATGAGGGAAGAATTTGACAAGATTGGAATGAGGAGGACAGTGGAGGGTGTTCTGATCGTACATGAGCACAGGCTACCTCATGTGTTACTCTTGCAGCTGGGCACAACTTTCTTCAAACTGTAAGTGTGTGGTGGTTAAATGTAATTTCAATATCCCATTTTATAGAATTGTAAGCCATTATTAAATGTAATGGATTAATAGTATAGCACAGGCTTTAAATATTGTGATCCATTTGTTGTAGATTCTTAAATGGAATTTGTTTTTACGTTCTTTGTCTCCTACAGAAAGAGAAATGATGTTTAAAACACTGAGGTTGAAGTCCTTAAAGGCACTGACAGAACCCCACTGGTCCAGTGGTGCCTTCTGGTATAAGTGCCTTTAAGACTGCAAGTATAATACATCTAATTATAGAAAATGAATTTTAAAAATCTTAGAGATGTAAACAGACTAGTTCACAGTTGATATATTTTATTGGAACAATTTCTGCTGGCAAGAGCATGCAAATCTTTGAGCCACACAGGCCTTTACTCGGGTATGTAACAAGTCAGAACTATAGACTGAGCAAATGTAGGATGGGTATATAAGAAGGGAGTGACTTGGCCTTTTAAATGTCCTGCGTTTGCTCACTCTATAGTTCTGACTTGTTATATGCCTGAGGAAGGGCCCTGTATGGCCTAAAATGTGCATAAAATCACAATAGAGTTGGTCTAATAGAATACCATCTAAGCTACTTTGTCTCCATCTCTTATATCTGTGACCAATGCAGAAACTACTCTTCCTCTATGTACACTTATTCTCTTTGCATTTTTCTCATCCTGGAAAGAGAAGAGACTAGAGTTTTCCCCCAACTTAGGAGAGACCTTAATTCCATTATGTGGCACCTTTTTTCATCTTGGGTGCTGCTTTGAAAACTAGTACAAGCTCCGTGGGCCAATAGGAATTGCGAGTGGAGGTACTTAAGGGCTTTGTTGAGGATGGAGGAAGGAAGGGGAGGGTCCTGAACATGGATCTATGCCATTGGTCCATCCCCATCTTTGAATGCATGCCTTCATTCCTGCTTCCTTTCCCTGAGTTCACTCTTTCAGTGCTTAGAGATTGAAGCCATGGGTCACACCTGTGAACTGTAAATAAGCCCAATTTTTTAAAAATAAAAATCCATAAAGTATATTTTGCGCATGGGCTGGAGGTTCCCCACCACTGCCTTAATTAAGGGTCACTTCTACTATTATCTGATTTGTTTTTTGCAACTGTTTGTAGATTTTCAGTGGTCCTTTATTGCTGCTGTTTGGTTAAAACTAAATGTCAAAGTGATGCTTCTGTCCATACGGTGTGCTTATTGCTGCTTTCTAAAATCATAGATTTTGTGCCTAATGTGTCTCCTTTTAAGTCTTCCAGTTAGTACAGCATATATTATTGCTTTGCTGAAAATGACTCGCTGAAGCTGTGAAAAAACATATCTAGTGATCAGAGCAGCCTAGTTAATCTGTTCAGCTTAATCCATTAAAATCCATAGTGGGACAAATTCAGACTTTTCTTGCTTATTGGTTAGGTCAGAATCTTGAAAGTGATTTTAAACCTCCCTAAAACTGATGTGATGAGGTCCCTTAAATTTCCTTCTGACTGTCCTATAAGAAAAAGGAGAGCTAAAACCACGTCTTGTCAATTATTTTTTACAGTCCTGGTGGTGAACTCAATCCAGGAGAAGATGAGGTAGAAGGACTCAAGCGCTTAATGACAGAGGTATATTGATCATCCTTTGGTAAATAGTTCAGTAGTTCAGACTCCATAAGTTCAGTATTTTGACTATTAACAAAATACGTTGGATGAGAGCACTCATGATTTTTTCACTGTTTGTTTTTTTAGTTGCTTTAGTGCCTCCCAACAAATTGCTGTCTGTCTTAGAAGTTTTTATTTTAATCGTGGTCAATAGGAAATGGGGAATCATTTGTATATGTATTAGTCTTGATACCAAAACAGTTCATCCAAACTAACTTAACCATATCCATGAAGAAGGGCATAAATGAACCATTCGTTCAAATGACAAATTGCTGTCTTAACATTTGAGCATATTAAGTATTTATGTAGCATCAGCTATGCTTTCACTGAGGTAGGGCCTTGAGGCTCCAGTAAACTTTGCTAAGCCAGAGACTCCCAAGCTTTGATGTTGAGGTCATGGCACTTGTGAATGGGATCATGATCTCTTGGCCACAGACACACCCACCTCCCCTGCTCCAGCTGTGCAATCTTGTGCCGTTTACCCTGCTGCTAAGTGCTGTTCTCTGCTTACCTGGGGAATCTCATTCCTGGTCAGACAGAAGGTTGTGCTGTGCCACCAGTCTCCCCTGACCTCTGAAGTCAGATGTAGCAACAAGGAGGGAGCACAGATGGGAGCAGTGCCAAAAAGGTGTGGAGGGGAGAGGGGGGAAGGGGAAGGTCAGGGGGGCAGAGCATTCTTTGGCTCGGAGGTCCCCTTCCTCACCTTACTGCTTCTGCTGTCTTGCTACTATCCCAAGCAAACCCAGAGCTTGACAACAAGTGTTTGTTTTGGGGAGCAGCAGAGCGAAGACAGAGGAGCAATGCTAGTTCTATCTGTGCTTGGGAGACTTGGGGGCAAGGCTTCTGGGGGTCAACATTCTGGTTACACCACTGCTACCCACATCTACACATCAGTTAGCAGGCAAGCATTCTTACAATCTGACATCAGCTGGCTTTAGCTTGGCTCTTTGGGTTACTGGTGTAGGATATATAGGGATTTTTTACTGCAACTGAATTTTTGACAGATACTGGGCCGTCAAGATGGAGTGCAGCAAGACTGGGTCATTGATGACTGCATTGGTAACTGGTGGAGACCAAATTTTGAACCCCCACAGGTGAGAGCCCAAGTCAACATAAGCTTTGAGAATTAGTGAAGTGTTTCCCAAAAAGTCTAATACTGCTTTCCCACGTTAAGAAAGTTGCGGGGACTAATTTGAGTTGAACTCCTGTTAGTCCGGTCACATGAAACCCCCGATTGTGGGCATGTGGTTTTAGTGTTATTTTTCGCTTCCCCTGTTAAATTGAATAACGCAACACAGGGCTCAAAATCCAGCCCTGTCTGGCATTCTTGAATTTATCCAGGGAGGGAAAAATAACACTAAAACCACCTTGCCTGCAATTGGGGTTTTCATGTGACTGGACTAACATGAGTTAAACTCATATTAATCCCCACCCCTTTCTTAATATGGACAAGCAACCGAAGTCTAGTTACCAATCGTCTTTTTTTGAACATCCGTTGCAAGAGAATTAATTTTGCTTGAAGACTAGTTCTTTAATCATTCTGAAGAGTCTAACTTTATTTTTGCAGAATTTAGTCATGGAGATGCACCTTTCGTATGTAAACGAAACCATCACTGCTAAACAATTATAAGTAATATTAGTACTCTTCCGTTTTTATCGTAGTCTTCAATTGCTCTTAAACATCTCAATAGTCTCATTTGAATCGGACATCTTTTTGAAGATATTGAACATTAAATATGGTCTTTCTCCTGAAAAGATTTAATAAAGTTCAGTAAATCAGAGCAAACTCTCTTTTGGTTAAATGAGAGAATGACATTCTTATTTTAATTCATTCCTGGTTTTAAAAAAGAAATGTAACTTTTTATTCAAAAACATGCAGATTTCTCTATTTTTAAAAGTGTTGTACAAACATCTACGAATTATACTCTCTTTTTTGTGCTGTTTCCCCCCAGTATCCATATATTCCAGCTCATATTACAAAACCTAAAGAGCACAAAAAACTCTTCCTGGTTCAGCTTCAAGAAAAAGGTAAGTGCTTGAGGTAGAGTATTCAGTTTATAATGTTCAGTTGTTTTTGTGCAACTACTGAGGCACAAATTTCCCCTTTCAGTGATTTGCTTCTTTGAAGAACTGAATATCCCAACTGCAAAATAATTAAGGCCTATTAAGAAAATTACTGGATTGTGTTGGCATAATATTTTTTTCTAATATTCGCACCCCAGTTTCGTGGCCATAGGCTCCTACCACCCATTTTGCTTTTTATCTTCCTGCTTTCTTTAATTTGAAGATGAGGTATTTACTTAAAGCAAACCCCGAGGTTTAAATAAGTCATGAGAAGCTGAAGTTTTATCTCATTAAGTTAAAATGAGCATACATATTCAAAAACCCAGCATAAGTCCCAAGTCCAATTTTACACAATAAGCCACTGAAATATATAACAGTGATCTTGTATTTTAAAAAAATAATTACCAGAGCTACTTGGCTTTGATTTAGTACTCTTGGTTTTGTTTTAGCTTTGTTTGCAGTCCCGAAAAATTACAAACTGGTAGCTGCACCATTGTTTGAACTCTACGACAATGCACCAGGTTATGGACCCATCATTTCCAGCCTACCCCAGCTTTTGAGCAGGTACAGTATTGCAGCTGATTCTTAAAAATGCATCAACTACTATGCTAGTGCGTGTTGAGTCTTAGCATGTCTGTACAGATGGATCTCCAAATCATTCTGGAAGAGTTTTAGAATAAATAGCTTAGTCTTCATCTGAAATACATAATGTATTCATTTTTATCAGAAAAGGAGATGGTAGTAGTTTAGATCTTTTATAGGACCAACTTCAATTGGTGAAAGTATGCTAGGTCTTTTGTATGCCTTTTTATAGTGTGATTTAAATATACCAATGCTACGCAAATGCCCTGTAGCCATCCGTCTTTCTGAAGACCGATACAGTCCTTAGCCTTCTCCTTTATTGAGGAGCTTCTCAAATATGGACTTAGCTGAGAGGTTTGGAACATGATTTCAAGCTACTCTTGTATTGGAAGCAAGGCATTTGTCTGCCAGAATCTATTTTCAGCATTCAAGAAAAGCTAATCCTTCAGGATTGCATCCTTTCCAGGCACTGACTTGTAAAGCTGTGGGTAATGTCTATTTGATGTATACTAGATTTGCTTGCTGAGATGTCTGACATCTTCATCTTTGCTTTTGGTTAGGTATGGGATAGGTATGGGATATCCAGTTCAGAAATAAACTGTGTACAGATCAATCACCCTTTTAAAAGAAGGGGGATCCACGAACAGTACCTTAAACTTGGCTTAGTCAAACACTCATTTAAGTCAAGGATATATGTAGATTTCAGCCCCCAGTGTGTTCAGCCTGTCTCTTTATAAATTGAATTCAATATAACCAGACAACACAGTTATTGGCTATTGAATTCAAGGTTTCAGCCGAACAGCAGAGAAATGTGCCTCCCTGCCTCCATTGCAGACCCCTCGGTGGAGTTTAGAAGGGGAGGCCTGCAGAAACAATGAAAAGACTATCAGACCTATCAAATGATGCCTGTGTTTTGTTCGTTTAGGTTCAATTTTATTTACAACTGAGTTCCCATATCCCTGAAGAGTGTGGTAGAAGAAGCCGTCTCTGTGAGCAAAGCTTTAACATGTAGAAGGAAGAATACATGTGGCGCAAGGAATTTTTTATGTCTTTTTTTTTTCTTTCCCCCCCCCCCTCCCCCCGAAGGCATCTATACTTTCTATTGTTTGAATAGAGAAGTAAATCTCAACTGTTTAGATAGTGGGATGGAGAATGTGACTCAGTGTTCTAATCATTTTTCATTGTAATAGTTAATGGTCACCTGATTTTTTTTGTACAACATTAAACAAAATGGATTGAATCTTGTTTGTGTTAAAAATTTCTTGCCAAACAAGGTGAGTCGAGACTTCACCTGGCTCCCAAGAAGAAAATAAGATGACAACGTAGGTCAAGAACGGGGAGCCTCTGGCCCCATCTCCACTTTTAAATCCAGTCCAACATTCTCCCCTGATGTATTGATGTAACCTGTGATTCCAAACAGGGATCAACTGGAGGCTGCAGAGAAGTATCTCGCTAAACTGGGTGGCTAGGCAATAAGAGCAGATGAAATTCAACGTTGATGAATGTTAACTTGCCAGACAAGTCCATTCCATAGCTTTCATGGATTATAGATCTGGGCCAGAACTTCAAATATCAGTATCATACCTGGTCTTGCTTTCGAGGTACAGATTACTGCTCAGTTCTAGCCTTCTGATATACACACATGTACAAACTGTACTTCCTTCAAAGAGACATCTGTGACTTCAAACTGTCAGTTTAATGCTAGATCATAGTTTTAACTCCCTAAAGTACAAGTATTTCCATGCAGCAGTGAGTTCATGAACGGGTGTCGTCAAACAGATGTGGGACTGGCCACCCTGAGAGCTGCTTTAGGAGGTGCACCCCCGCATCCAGCCCTGCTTAGGTCCGTTTTAAATGGGTCCGGTAGCAGCTGCAGTCCACCTGCATTGTGCCTTCTTCCCCTACACCATAGTTGTGGGTGAATCGCTTGATGCTCTAGGCTGCCGCCTGAAACTCTATGGTGTTGTACGGAGCAATCCCTGGCTGAGAGGATGGCTGCCAAGAAGACGGACTGTGACTCCACCTTGAGCCGGTATTCCGGGTTTGGCTGGCCTGCTTTGCTGGCGGCCCCAGTACTCTGGGATGTTCCAGAGTACGCTGGTGGGGCTGTCCCAGAGCAGGAACAGAGCCTGCTCTACCTTCACATCTGGAAGCCCTCCATTGGACGGGCCACCGGGGGGTGCGGTGGGGCTGCTGTCTGTCTGAAAACACCCAATGAAACCTGGTTTATTAGGGGTGAGGCTGGTCAATGAAATTTGATGGGATTGTTTGGCTGCAAAAGGGGGTGATATAGCTCCCTGCCACATGTCTTTTTTTTATTATGAAATCTTGGATCTTGGCTCATCTTTGACCCTTTTGCCCCTCTATGCCATTTAGTTGAAACCTGCCTCTAGGCTCAAAAGGACCCACATGAATAGTAATTGCATATGGACCAGGCTCAAAACCAGCTGCTATTGCAGTTGCCTCCAGAAGAGGTCACCAACAACCATTTTCCAAGCTTAAAGGTTTGGATGCTGCTACAGATGAGAAATACGCCTCTGCTTAGTTGGCTGCCTTGGTGGCCAGCAACACACCTCTGCACTGTGCATAGCAACGGGACACAATTCACAGCTGTGTTTTTGGTACTATTGGAGGTTAATGCAGAATTCTGGAATAAAATGAACACAAAAGGCAAAACGCAGCAGACCTAAGAATCCAGACCTGCAAGCTGTGAACACTTTGGAGTTTCAGATCCCCACTACATCCCACAATATAGTGGGTCATGGTGGCAAAGGCTTTTTTCGAAACGTCTGGATTCCCCTGAGGCTACAGCTATTGCAGTTGGGCAGGGAGGATCCAGTGCCAGCCCAGACCTGTTTTTTTCCTGACTGGGATTTGCAGTTGGCACTGCTGCAGGCAGATGCATTTCCAGAGACACTCAGAACTGCATGTGTCTACTGCATAGGGAATTATGCAATTTGCTCCCCCTGAGCAGATCAGAATGCCATCCTTGTGTGTACTGCATTGGGGCTGTTACCCCTGGCTGCAGAGCAAGTCTAGAGTTGCCACTTAATTCACAGGCTTAGGCACTGGCCTATTTCACCTACCTGCTGAAGCCAAGCCTGCTTCTTGATTTGAATACTTCCGTAACAAGTGTATGGAGGAAAGCAGACTGAGCCTGTGATTCTTGTGGGATTGTCCTTGGTATTAAGGCTAATCCTGCAAAGAGTCCATTGATGCCTTGCTATTATGTTTTCAGTGGAAATGTATATATGTCAAGTGAAGTGTCCAGGCAAGTCTGCTCAGGATTGGTCCCTAATTTATCTAGCAAATAAGACTAGCCTCAATGATATCATTTATCAATTCTAAAGAGCAACTTGCCATAAGAGAAAATGGAAGTAAACTTGGGTCTAAAATGTAGGATGGGGGCACCTTGATCTTACAACAATGAACATACTCCAATGTGCACTCTTTAGGGATGCACACTGGCATGACATTGAGGTACCCCATATCCTACGTATGGAGCATTTGACTGTACACTCAGTGCTGCTTGTTAACACTGGTTTGAGAGGTGACTTACATAGCTCCTCTATACAGAAATTCAGTTTTCTCTTTTGTTCTTTTAAATTATAGACCTGAACAAAAATCAGAAATTTCAGTTGTCTAGCTCCTTAGCCGTAACTACTGTTGGACTGCAGAGAGCAAAAACTCGAGCAGTCAAACCTGCAGGTGAAAAAATTGTTCAAACAAATTACATGAGTAAATAGTGCTGACTTTAAGACAAGTATTTCTGGGATGGGTAGAGGGAATGAACTTTTAATACAGTGAAAGTGTATAGCAAATGAATAAAACTGATTTTGCTTTACATGCTTTGGGCAGTGTAGTACGTACAGTATGACTACTGATTTAAAGAGATGGAGACAAAATAGTCCAGTAAAAGTTATCTGAACCAACGTCTGCTGGTGAGCCCTTTGGGCATGAAAAAAGTCTGAACTACAGACTGAGGAAATGCAGGATTAGGTATATGTGATAGCAATTACTTGAGAGGCAGCTGAGAAGAAAAACCATTTGCATTTAAAATACTTAAATATAATGAAGGGAAACCAAAAATCAAATGATAAATGCAGGCTCATTGTATACCTGGGTGACTTCAACATACACATTGAGACTAACCTTTTGGGGCCAGAGTGGGACTTCATGGCCTCCTGACAACCATGTGTCTATCCCAACAAATATCTGGTCCCACGCATAAGGTGGGACACACATTTGATTTTGTTTGCACCAGCCTGGAAACGGGTTCTGATTATTAGGGGTGGTGTTTACAACACCATGGTCATGTTTGGATCATGACTTTCTCAAGGCCTGGATCCCTGCCCTCATCGGGGTAGAGGTCCAGTTAGGTTGGTCCTCTCCCAGAGACTAATGGAACCAATTGGTTTCCAGGTCTCTGGGGAATTTTACCCACTGACCTGATCGCTTTGTAGAATAACATTCTGACTGTACACGGTTGCACTCATGTGTCAGCTCCCACCACTGAGACAGCATAGGTCCCTCCTGGTATACTGGGGACTTGAGGCAGTTGAGGGTATTTTATTTAAATTTTTACCCAGCCCTTCCCAAATGGCTCAGGGTGGCTTATAAAATGGATAAAAACAATACATATAAAATAGCATTAAAAAAACTCAACCTTTCCCCTCACCCCAACCACCCCCTTACACACCTACCCCCAAACCTCCCATTCCCTATCCCTGCCCACCAAACGCCTTAACAAATAGAAAGGTCTTACACTACCTTCGGAAGATGCCCAAGCTTGAGCTCAAGCAAACCTCAGGGGGAAGGGATTTCGATAACATTGGGGCAGCAACCAAAAACATCTCCCTGCGAGCCCATACCATATGAACAAGACTAACAGATGGTACTCCCAGGGAGGTGCTCCTAGCCGATCAAAGGGGCCGCCGTGGGACATGGAAGGACAGGCAGTCTCTCAGATATGTGGAGCCCATACAGCTTGGGCTTTAAAGTCAAAACCAGCACCTTGAATTGTGCCTGGAAATCTATAGGGAGCCAGTGCAGACTTCGGAGCACTGATGTAATGTGCTCTTGGTGCCTTGCCCCCCAAAGGAGGCGAGCCTCCGCATTCTGCACCAGTTGCAGCTTCTGAACAGTCACCAAGGGCAGCCCTACATAGAGTGCATTGCAGTAGCCTAGCCTTGAGGTGATGAAAGCATGGATGATAGTGGCCAGATCCAATCAGAAAGAAAAGGCTGCAGCCTCCTCACCAGATGGAGTTGATGAAAAGCGTTCCTGGTCACCACCTCAGCCTGACCATCCAGGTACAACAAGGGGTCCAGAAGAGCTGTGAACTTGACTGACCAAAGGAGGCTGGACTCCATCAATAACAGGAGTCCCAATCCCCTCCAGGTCACAAGACTGGCTGTAGCAGGGGGCAGTTCTGTGGGGCTGCTTCCCCTTTAAGAAGGGGGCTGAGGGCGTCTGCCAGAGGGCTGAGCAAACCCAAGGAGGTGACAGAGCCAACCCCATAGCTGGGGAACAGCCTGTGGGGTAAAAAGGCTGAGAAACCCTGGGACAGAGTGGGCAGGTTAGTGGCCCTTTAAGGCTGAGGAAAGGAAGCCTAGCCATGCTCACTCTGCCTGTACATAAGGAGAGCAAGGCAGAGAGGAGGGGAGTCTCTACCAGGGAGCCGAAGGAGCAACATCTTCCTGAGAGAGCCATCCTGCTCTATGTTCTCCAGGATGCTGAAGACCAGCGAACCAGAGGGACCCAGGCAAGTGGGAGAGGCTTTGCCCAGGGGGGAGCCTCTTGCCTGGGAAAGGCTTGGCCAGAGCCTGGGGGTTTAAGGCCTAGCTGAATGGACTTTGTGGGGTGGAGGTTGTGTTGCTCCTGAGTCTGCAGAGATGGACCTGGGCCTGCAGGGTGGAGGTGATTGAGGCGGCAGCCCCAGGTGCAGAGGACATGGGGTGTTTCCAATAAAGGACTGGATTAATACCCTCTGGACTGTGGTATGTCCTGAGAGGGTACCACCTTCTTGGAAGAGGGGGATTCAGCCGAGGCATATCAGGGGGTGAGCTAATTCCCTTGAGTGACACCTCAGCGCCCCATGTGGCTGTGGGACACAGACACACACCCGCTACACTGGCCAACCAGTCTTGTCTGCATTCAGCTTCATTCGACTTATTCTCATCCAGTCGTCAACTGCAGCCACATCGGGTAAGTACCAAGACTGCGGGGCTTGGGTAGGCAGAAAAAGAGGTAGAGCTGAGTGTCATCAGCATATGGCTGTCACTTCACCCCAAACCTCCAAATGACCTCACCCACGGGCCTTGTATACAACAAGAGGAGGGACAGAATAGAACCCTGCAGGGACCCCACAGGGGAGATTGCGAGAGGACATACGAACATAAGTAGTGCCATACTGAATCAGACCAATGGTCCATCAAGCCCAGCATCCTGTCCTCCAACAGTGACTAATATCAATCGCATGGGAGAAGAACCAACAGTCACGATGGGCAATCCATTCCCCGTTGTTCACTCCCAGCTCCCAACAGTAAGAAGTTCATCCCATAAGCTACTTGGTTAATAGCCATTAATGGACCTGCTCTCTGAAGACGACAAGCAATTGCCCATCGCCACTCTCTGGGGCCTCCCCAAGAGGAAGGAGCGGAACCTCTCAAGAGCAGTCCCATGCACCCCTGCCGGGTCCCGCGGTCGTGTCAACACTTCATAGTCAACTGCATCAAAGTCCACTGAAAGATCTAACCGGATCAACAGGGTAGAATTCCTCTTGTCAATCTCCAGGCACAGGTCATCAACCAAGGCCACAAGTGCAATTTCTGTACAATAACCAGGTCAGAAGTCTGACTGAAATGTGTCCAGGAATCCGATAGCATCAAGATGAGACTGGAGCTGTTGGGCAGCCACCCATTCAATAAGCTTCCCTAAAAAGGGAAGACTAGAGGCAGGCTGATAGCTGGCCAGGGAGTCAGCATTCAAAGATGGCTTTTTAAGCAGGGGCCAGACAATCAGTCTTAAGAATGTCAGACACCCTACCCTCCCGAAGGGAGGCATCGACAACCCCAGCCAGCAACGGCCCCAATGTCTCCTAGCTGGGTTTCACCAGCCAGGACAGGCAAGGATCTAGTTCACAACTGGTTGCCCTCACCACCACAAGCACCTCCCCTTCATTGGTGTGGAATACCGATTGAAACTGATACAAATAAACAGGACCGGACTGAGCTTCTATAACCTGAAACTTTGACTCTATAAATAAAATGGCAGCACCCAAGTCATGGTGAATGAGTGATTTTTGTCTGCGAAGTAATTCATACAAATGTCACACAGCGGGCATTAGATGACTATTTCCAAGTGGAGGCAGACCGGATTAACCAGGCCCCTCACCACTTGGAACCGCTCTGCTAGACAAGACTTTAGATGCTATGATAGAGGAGGCGGCTTTCTTTGCCACCATCACAGCCATGGCATAGTTCTTTTAAAAACTATCTATGCCCTAATTGGTAGGCTTTATCATGGGTTGAGCTGCGCTCTAACCGCCTACCCTCCCACGTCAGCTACCTTGAGTCCTCCGTATACCAGGGGGACCTGTGCTGCCGCAGTGATGGAAGGAGATGTCTGGGTGCAACCGTGTTGATGGTCAAGATGTCATTCCATAAATTTATTTTGTTTGTTCATATTTATATCCCGCCCTTCTCCGGAAGGCTAAGGGCGGCTTACAAAAAATATAAAATACATTATAAAAACATTTTAAAACACAATTAACCCCCACCCCACCCCCATTCAGTCTCCACTGCCAGAAGCCTGATGGAACAAAATAAATAAAGCAACCAGGCCATCAACAAAGTAGCCGTAAAGGTCGGTAGGTAAATTACCACCCCACCCGTGAGTTCTGGAAGCCAATTGGATTCATCCTAATAGGTCCACCACTCCAAGGGCATAGAAAGGCAAGGATCTGTGCCTTCAAAAGGTAATGATCTGGTCATGACAGTGGTGTCCTGACAACACCCCTGATAATCAGAACCCCCATTTCCAGGCTGGTGCAAAACATCAAGTCCAACGTATGTCCCACCTCATGTCAGGCCAGATACTACCTGGGATAGGTCCATTGTTGTCCTGGTGGCCATGAACTCCTGCTCCACCCTTGAAAGACTGGCCTCCACGTGTATGTTGAAATCACACAAGACAATAAGTCTGGGCCATTCCAACACCATCTCTGAGACCAGCTCAGCTAGAGCAGTCAGGGAGTCGGCTGTGCAATGGGATGGTTGGTACACCAGCAGAATCCCTAGTCTATCCCCTGCCAACTCCAACACCAGGTGGACACACTCCATATTGGGTGAGTCAGACACCAGATACCTTCGAAAGGTCAAAGTGTCTTCACAGATTACAGCCACTATGCCCCCCATACCCTCGACCCTAGGCTTTTGCTGAACCAAGTACCCGGCTGGCACCATCTGAGACAGAGTTGGCCCAGATGCTTCATCCAGCCAGGTCTCTGTAACCCGGATAAGGACGGGAGCCTCATCCTGAATCGTATCACAGATGGTAGATGTTTTATTAACTGCTGACGTTGCATTAAGTAACATCGGTGTTAGATCAGAAGCGTCTTCTGGAGGTGGTGTAAGACTTTTTTATTTGACAAGGTATTTGGCGAGTGGGGTTTGGTGTGTGGTCTTGAGGTAGAGGTGTGAGGGAGGGTTGGGGTGAGTAGGTAGTTTGGGGTTGCTTTTGTGGGGGTTTTAGGGGTTTGTATTTTAAATGTTTTTGTTGGATTGTAAGCCGTCCTGAGCCTCAGGGAAGGGCGGCTATAAATTGAAATAAATAAATAAAATGCAGCCCACCTGCTGTGAGACTGAGGAGATGCAGGACATCTGATGTATTTGTCAGATCCGAGTTTAAAGGAGGGCTGGAACTCTGAGTGTCTCACTCACATGCAACAGCGATCTGGGGACCATCCAGGGCGGACTATTAAAAAATGGATTTCAGGTCTGAAGTTTAAGTGAATATCTTCCTTTTTCCATTTAACAGAATGGTTACGCATGCAGGAAACCACAATTGAGGTTTTAAGCCTCTTTCATTTAATATGGACATGCATTTAATCCACTTCCTCCTTTTATTCATGGTCTCACCAGTATAATCTTGAAAAATTCTTATTTTATTCTGGTGAAACTCCAGATGCTGTTTTTTGCAGGCCAGGTTCAGGATTTCCTCTTTGTCTTAAAGTTTAAGAATTTTACTGTAATTGTACGTGGGCTGTCTGTGTCTTTTGGGCGAGTGTGAGCTGTTCTATGGGCTCTTTCAATCCCAACTTTTTGGATGTATCTTCAGGGAAGCTGGCTTCTAGGACTGACCAAATTAATTTGCACATACCCTTGCTTCAAGGCCCTCCTTTACACCTATGAACCTTGGGTTGGATCTGCAAGACCTATTTTTGATGTCCTTGCATTTTTCCTGGAGAAAAGCTACTGAGTCTTTTAGTTTACTGGTCTGATTCTCTGCTGTTAAAGCCTGGTCCTCCAAGCTGGAGATTGTCTTAAACTATATCCATGTGTTTTGCCCCAGCCCCTCTGTTGTTACCAGAGTTTACTGGGGTTACAAAACTTCAGACTGCAGCAGCCTATCTCTTGCTTGACTGGCTATCAATAAATTGTTTGTGATTTCACTTTGGAGCAGGGTTATCTGGTTTTCGTTTGTTCGAGGCCCAATATCCTCCATTTGCATCGTGGCATCCACCATCTTGGCTCTGTTGATTCGCTTTGGATCCTCAGCCCTTGCTGCCATTTTGGGGTGGCAGAATTGCTCCATCGTGCTTTTTTCTGAGATCTTCCCGCCTTCATTTCTGCCTAACATCCGCAGTTTGATTCTTTTATTTTTGTCAGTAACAGCGCTGAGGGTGTTCTGGTGTGGGGTAGCGGAGCGCAGGCTTCCTACAGCTATCTGTGATCGTGCATGCTCAGTCTCTGGGGCTGCCCTTTTAACACAGTGTCACGGGTTGGAGGTCCGCACCCCCACTTTACCGGGTTTGAGTGACTCAGTTTCCCTTGTGCACAGCCCACTTGAATTAGTTTCTCTCTCTGGCTAATTCAAGTCCGCCACAGGGACAAATCCTTTGTCACTCAAGGGCCCGATCCTTCCCATTTACAGACTCTTTACTCTCTGGGTTTGCAAGAGCTTGAGGGCTCTTGTTGCTCGCTTGTGTTCCAATGTTAGACACAGACACTTCTTCATAAAGATAAGAAGTAAGTTTATTGATTACATAAGCAAGATTGGATACAGAGTGGTTACTAGAAATGAAAGGTAAATATAACGCATTCCTGCTCTATACTGGTTGAGTTCCTAAATAAGCATCTTACCCTATAAAGATCCATAAGCTTCTGGTCTCTCAGTCATAGGTGTAGAATGACTGGGCACTGGCTTCTTAGTTGGTAGAGACAATTCATCCCTCTCGGCTCATGTCTTCTCCGCCTGCTGGCTGCAAGATGGTGAGTGAGCTTCCGATAGTCCTTCTGAAAGCCCCTCTGGGGTCCAACTCCGTATATCCCCCAGGAGGAAACCAGAATTCCCTTTGTTATCGTTATCAGCTTTTCTGGCTCTGCACATATGCAGTGGCTGCCTGCATTAGCATATAAATGTCTCTGGCCATCCGTCTGCCCCCCCCCGGTCTGGGCAATCAACAAAACTGTCTTTCCATTTCTTGGAGGTTGGTCACATGTCACAGCTGTGCTTTGGGTTTTACAATTCTCAACTGTAACATTACATACATGTGGAACCTTTTGCTTTACATGTTTCTCAGACTTGTAGTCTACATGTAGTCTCGTGTTACACGTGTGTGACCCTATGTTTCTCTGTGACACACAGTCTGCACACTAAACTTATGAGTGGGGGCTGCATGGATTAAACAGACTCCAGTGGTCATCTCTTGTTTGCTTGCACCCAAGAAGCCACACCAGATGTTCCTTTCTTCCAGACTACTATGAAACAGGGAGGCAGTCCTGCGCCTGCTATCCCCACTCATGGTAGTTCATAAAAGGCAAAAGTGAAGGTAAAAATTTAAATAAGCAGCAATCTCTGCATGTTATCACCACCTGGTTTCTCGTATTCATGGCTTACAATGATGTACAGGCAGGTAGCAGCGCAGAGTTTTATTGGGGTCTCGCCTGCTGTGGTGTTGGTAGTCCCCCTTTTCTAGCATCTTCTGCATGAGTTGGGGTGGGAAACATATCCCCACTTGCTATGGCGCTCTCCACTTGTCCAAACCTCGTAAAGGGCAAAAAGCTCGCCAGCAGTAGGTTCACATTTCCTGTACCTTAAGTCATTTGTTTCTCCTAAAACAGTCATCTTTGCCATCTGCTTGAGGCACTCTCTTTGTGGCACCATAGGTGTCCTCTCTCTGTCATCAGGGCAATGATGAGGGAAAACAGCAGGGAAAGTCCAGCCTCAATTAGTGACTTCTGTCTTCCTTCCTTCTGGCAGTGCACAAATGTTCAGAAAAGTTGTGGTCTCGATTGCATCCCACTCTCTCATCTCATTCAGGGCTCTCACTCTTCCATTCTAATAAACTTTCAACTGCAGTAGGGTTGTGCCATGTCTACACTCCATCATGCATACATAGAACCCCATTGTGTGTGTCTCACCACATAGGCTGCCTCAGCAAAGGCCAGGGTATACATCACCTCCCCACCACACGTCTCTGGGCCCCATACGCTGGGTGGCCACAGCACCCACAGACCAAAGCTGAAGCCATTGGGCTTTCCTGGGCAAACAATCCACAGCAGTAGCTTTCTATGGTGTTATGACCCCTCATATTCATTGGAAGCAAAAACTCTTATTTTCAAAAGATAAGAAAATACATGAGTAGCTTTTAGCCGATGGACAACTCTACTCCCATATACCTTCTGAAGCCAGTGACCTTTACTGCCTTGTAGATCCCCTCCACCTGCCCATTTCTTAACTTTCAGTGTTCCCTCCCAAGCCCAATTGTATGCTTCTGTGGTAGTAACAGCTGTAACATCTTTAGATGACTTGGTGTGCACATTAACATGCTTTTTACATGGATTAGCAGTGCCAGTGCAGCAGCAACACAGACGCACCCCCACCATAAGCTTTGCAAAACCTTTTCAAGCAATACTGTAACCAACAGCAGCCAATAAAAGCCAATAGTAGCTCATGCTCAGGGTGTAATCAGTCCCATAAGGACACATGGCCAATAGCTGCTCACGTGCGGTGCTCTAACCAATCCTAGGTTGGCAGTCACCCAGCTGTTTAAGCTGTTCAAAATATTTGGTGTGAGGGCTGCAGAGTTCACGATGCCATAACTGAAACCAGGCCGAGAACTTCCTTATCTCGTTATCGTGCTCCTGGCCTTCCTTTCTGCTGCTAAGCAGAAGCTGTGAGTGACTGAACAGATCCAAACCTTCTGCTGTCATTGGAGCAACATGATTTCAAGGCACAGAAAGGCTCTTGCTTGACCTGCGGCCAAGATAGTGGGCCATGTCACACTGTCAAGGCAGCTCCTGCTTCGGTGCCATGCGCTTGCCTACTTTGGCAACAATGTAGGAGGACTGAAGCCGTGCAAGGACAGCTGATGCCTGCAGAGAGGTACCTGTTGGGAGATATGAGTTTAACAATTTTAGACATCTCATATCTTTAAAATAATTTTTTTTTAAATAAAATCACAAAACCAGTGTGAAAGGTGGACCCTTCTCTCCAGAAGAGTGTCATGGGTTGTGACAACCTATGGCCACAATCCACAAACTGCTTACTCTGTAGTAGTTTCCTTTAAAGCTTGGAGTAAACCATTTGCAGATCATGACCTATATCTCCTTCTTGTACTTCCAATTGTGACCTATTATTAGAGACTGTCTCTTCCCATATGTCTCCTTATGGTCTCTCCGGTCAGCCAGGGATGGTATTTTGGCTATGCTTTTGGTGTGCCCAGTATGGACAGCATGGGTGTGGGTAAAGGCTGCTCCCCAGTATTGGAATTCTCTTCCCTCTAAGGTTTGTCAAAGCTCAAGCCTGTTCCTGCTCTGAAAATAGTCTAAAGCATTTTTGTCCAGGCAGGATAGGCTAGAGGGGTTAAAGGCTGGGGTAAATTTTAATTGTTTTTCTTCTAAGGTTACCAAATCACCAGGTTGGAGGAATACCCACTGCCGTGTGCATTTTGAAGTAACTGAGTGAACGCTTAGTGTGGTTCAGAAATTCTTAGGTTTCAACTAGGGAGGGAACTGACATAGTTCTTTGGTTTGTAGTGTTTGTCTGAATGCTATTAAAGTGGAGAAGTTACTCTGGCTTAATACACTGTTTGTCTGAGTACACCCTACCAAAGAGTAGTTAGTGTAGTTACTTTGTGTTATGCTGTTCATCTGAAGGAACACTACCAAAATAGAATAGTTGCTTTAATTAAATCAAAATAATTACTTCAGTTTACTTCTATTGCTTAGAATGTGGCCTAAATCAATAAATAACCCCCACACCCCAACTAGTCTGCATTCTATTGCCTCTTTCACGCTCACTTGCCCTTCCCCTTCCCCTTCCTACCTGAGTAACACCCCGATCTCAACATCGCTCCTATCCCATATACCTGACTAACAACCCCCCCTTCCCTCTAGCGTGTCCTATCCGAGTGATTTTCCTCCCCCAATCCCGCCCGGTGATTCCTCTCCTATTAGTTCCAGGGAAGAGGGGGTGGCGGCTGTTTCTCCTCTGCCCGCTGTCAGTGGCCGGAGCCGCTTGTCGCGCTGCGCCGCAGAACAGACAGGGGGAGGTACTGAGGCGAGGGCGGGGGCCAACGAGTCGGCACCCGCCGCCGTCGTAGCAGCGTCCGCGGCTGGAGTAGAGAGGAGGCCTGAGAGGAGCTCCGAGGAACGTTAGGCCACAGAGTGGAGCAGGAGAGCCCTGCCGGCGAGGCCGTTGGCCGAGATGCCGCTGCTCTTCCTGGAGCGCTTCCCCTGGCCCAGCCTCCGTACTTACACGGGGCTCAGCACGCTGGGGCTCATCGGCAGCGTCCTCAGCGCCTATCGAGCCCTCGGCCACCTTCCCGCCGGCGAGACCGGGGCTCCGGGGAACTCGGAGCAGGAAACGCCGGCCGAGGAGAACCAGCGCCCGGCTGGCCCCTTCCCCCTGGACATCGCCTACTACCTGCTCTCCGACAGCCTCTGCGTCTGGGTGAGCCCGGAGACAGGGGGGCTGGGTATGCGGGAGGGAGGGGACCGCAGGCCTAAGGGAGCATATCTGCCCCAGGGAGCCAGAAGCGGGCTCAGCATATTTGGGAAGACCTTGCCTTGCCAGCCCTGGCCGGGGAACACAGGTTCTCTGACACTTGTTTTCCCTACCCAGGGCTAGTAGTGGGGCCACCTCCTGGCAGTAGGTCAGCACTGACAGCCATTCCCACCCCCTGGGCCCTTGCAGAGGAGTTTGGTGGCCTTGGTCCCCTTTCCAAAGGCCACATCTTCCTACTTCAGTTTAGTGACGCAGGCTGATCTTTAATCTGCCTCTCCCCAGTTACATCAGCAGCACCCAAACCACCTTGTCTTGTGCACAGTGTGCTGCTTGCACTGATACCTAACCTATGTAGAGAACACAAGGTATGGGAAAACAGTACACATTTGCTATAACATTCTTCATAATAGGGGATTCTTGTCTAGAACAAACCTGGTGGCATGTTAGTTGTCCATTTGCTATTATGAACAAAAAGGCTCAGATCTGTTATCTCTAATCTACACCTGTCACCCTCTTCACTTGACAGTTATCAGCACCCAAACTCCCTGGCCTTGTGTACACGTGCCACAACAGTGTGCTTTTTTACATGGAAATAGTTAAATTATTTATTTATGTATGTATTTAAATTTCTATCCTGCCCTTCCCTAAAAAAAGGCTCAGGGTGGCTCACAACATAGATAAAAACATAAAAAACAATAAAATACAGAGCCAGAGAATACAAGGCACAATTATACAATAAACTAGCTAGAACACTCTTCATAGCAGGGTATTCTTCTCTATTACAAACTTAGTGGTATTTTGATTTTCTGGTTGCTATTATGATCCCTTTGCTATATTGAATAAACAGGCTTGGATCCCAGGAGGTACGTTACAGCAAGGACGTACTGCATTGGTTCCCAAAATTTCACGTGACCCCATTTTGAGACTTAAATATAATTCTGTGATCCTCTGATGGCAAGACATGCAGAGTATATTGAATTATATTGAATATTGTCATGCTTGAAACCTCATCCACAGATGGCATGACCTTTTTGGAGTTCTAACCCATGGTTTGGTGACCTCTAGTGTACTGTATCTTAGTGTCTGTTGTGTGTAGCTCGATTAACTGCATCCAGGTAAAATCTACTGAGCAGTATGATCCTCTGGCTGGCTGCTTGCCTATTTATTTATTTATTTATTTATTTATTTAACATTTTTACTTCACCCTTCTCCAAAGATTCAGGGTGGCTTACAATATCTAAAATACAATACAATACATTAAAAAATTGTTTAAATCCTAACATCATCCCAACCAACCAACCCACAAGCCCTCCTCCCCAAACTCCTCTACCCAATCCCACCCAGCTGTCTTGCCTGTCAAACGCCTGGTGAAACAAAAAGGGGTTACATCTCCTCCAGAAGACAAACAGTCTCGAGCTTAGGTGGACCTCCAAGGGGAGCATAGGTGATGCATATGGGGGACATGGGGGGCATGTGCCCCCCCCCTGATTTTTGTGTCTCATACCATCCTGTTTCCCTTATTGTTCCTCCCCCATTCCAGGTGCCCGGTACCTGTGTGGAGCCAAGGACTCATTCCTCCTCCCACAGCATGCCGGAAGGGGGTGGGGGTCTGAGGGAAGCAGACTCGCTTCCTCGCTCGACCCAGCATCTGAACACTCCAGCTGCCTCTGGACATGTTGCTGCGCTGCTGCTGAGCAGTCTCAGTAGATAATCACCCCGGCTGAGAGCCTGGTGAGAGATGATCATTCTCACCAGTAGCGAGGGCCTGGAGTGGAGGTGAGCGGGAATGGGCAAGTGGAGGAGGTGCTGAGAGCTTGGCCCTGAGGCAGGTGCAGACGGTAGGCCTGGGGACAGGGTGTAGGGATCCAGGGGTCGGGGGCCTGAGAGTGGCAGGGGGCTGGATTGGGGGCGGCCTGCAAGTGGTGCTACTGGATTGGGGGCAGGCAGCACAGGTCTACCTTGCCTTGGTGGTGGTGGTGCTGGGGTTGGTGGTTGGTTTGCCCCTGCATGGTTGGGGAGGAGGTGCCAGCTTTGCCATGTGGTTTTGGGGTGCTTGGTTTGCCTGTGCGCACTCTGCATTTTTTTTGTTTGGGGAGAGGGTGCCACCTGTGCACTCTGAAGTTTTATGTTTGGGGAGGAGGTGCCAGCTTTATTTGTATTATGTTTGGGGAGGAGGTGCCAGCTGTGCACCCTGCATTTTTATGTTTGGGGTGGTTGGTTTGCCCCTTCACGCTCTGCATGTTTGTGTTTGGGGAGGAGGTGCCAGCTTTGCCTTGCCATACAGCTTGGAGTGTGCCCCATGGGTGTGAGATGTTTGGGGTATGATTTTGGAATGCGAGATGCTGGGGTGTGTCATGGGTGTGAGTTATTTGGGGTATGATTTTTGTGCCCCCCAGGTTCAACAGTCACCAGTTTCTTGTGAAGGGGAGGGAGTTCCATAATTGTGGGACAGCAACTGAGGATGCTTCACTGTGCACCCTCATTGTAACAACTTCGTGGGCAGTTGGCACTCGCAAGAGGGTGCCCTTGACTGGCCTCCGAGCATGTGCCAGGGCATTGAGGGAGAGGCAGTCTTTCAGATACCTGGGGTCCAAGCCATTTAGGCCTTTAGGTTAAAACCAGCGTCTTGAATTGTGCCTGGAAAGCTATTGGCAGCCAGTGCAGACTCTGGAGCACTGGTGTAATGTGCTCCTGGCAACCTGTCCCCGACAGAAAGCGGGCTACCGCGTTCTGCACCAACTGCAGCTTCCGGACAGTCTTCAAGGGCAGCCCCACATAGAGCGCATTGCAGTACTCTAGCCTTGAGGTTACAAAGGCATGGATGACGGTGGCCTAATCTGATAGAAAAGAATGCAGCCTTTTCACCAGATGAAGTTGGTAGACAGCACTCCTGGCTACTGCCACACCCTGACAATCCAGGTATAGCAGTGGATCCAAGATTACCTCAAGGCTGCGAACCTGAATGACCTAGGAAGGTTGGACCTCATCAATAACAGGGGTTCCCACATCCTCCAGGCCGCAAGATCGGCCAACCATCATCACCTCTGTCTTGTCTGGACTCAGCTTCAAACAATCAAGCTCGCCTGCATCTAGTACTCAGCAGCAGCCAGGTACTAGGGTAAGCACTGAGACTGCAAACCTGGGTCAGATGAAAAGGAGAGAGAGAGAGCTGGGTGTCATCCACATATTGATGGCACCTCACTCAAATCTCTGAATGATCTTGCCCAGGGGCCTCAGATATACATTGAGCAGGACTGGGAACAAGATGAAACCCTGTGGGACCCCACAAGGGGCGTAACACCAGTGCAGTCTCTTCGCGCTAGTGGGAATCCCGTTCACTTCAGTGTAACTAATGGCAGTGCTCAGAGGTATTGCTGATGCTAAATATACAGGGGTTTGTCCTCTGTCTTGTTTTCTCAAAGGTTCTACATTTTTTGCTTTATTTAAACTGCATGTAAGACAGGTATAAGTCTCAGTTGGTGAAACATAGGTGCTGTCAATGCTAGGGAAATTATTAAAATATTTTCCACTGCAGCTTTTGTTGTTTTGGCTCCCCTAAAAAGTAAGCAGTGCTTGGAGTCTGTAGGACTATCCCCCCACCCCCCTTTGAGCTCCTGCTGCCAGGGATTCCAATAGAAGCAAATCGATCAGGAAGTCTCCAGTTCGTTTTGCTTCCACTAAGAGACCAAGAATTACAGGATGTGCAGATACTACACGCTCTGTAACTTTGGAACTGGTACCTCAGCGTTGAGGGTGAACCATGTTAGGGAGATATTAGTATTATTATTATGAGAATAATACCTATTATTCTCACCGGAAGGACTTGAGATTAGGGCAAAGCTTCTTAATATGGAAGGTTCCATAGCAGTATATGACACCTTAATAAGTCTATTGACTCAGCTTACCTCTTATTTTACCAAGAGTAGTACACAGATAAGATGGAGTAGAGGTGCTAAGTGCCTACCATGGTATGATAAAGACTGTAGGATGGCAAAAAGGATATTGGTTAGAGCGAGGAAAATATGGTGCAGAGACCGACTAGAGATAAATTGGATGCATTTCTAGATGGGCTTATCTTCAGTTATTGAGAAGTAAGAGAAGACAGAGGGCTAATCAGATATGGGCAGAAGCGTGTGTAGCAGCAAGGTTGAAAGATTCAGCTAAGTTTTGGCAACTGATAAATAGCTGGTGTAATCCCAGACAAGCTCTTATGGATTCTTGTATAGAGGAAGATGTCTGGGTTGCGTATTTTACAAAGGCCTTTCAAAGGAAGAAGTCCCTATTGTGCAGCTGGCAGAATATGAGGAGGAATTAGATCAGGGTGAAAGTAGCACCCCCTTCTCTTTGTCGGTTACTGAAGAGGATGTTCTTATGGCAGTTGACAAACTTCACTTGCAAAAAGCTCCAGGGTTTGATGGCCTTCCCCCGGAGTTTTATAAGAACTTTGCAGCCAGGTGGGCTCCAGTGTTAGTGAACCTGTTTACACAGATTAATTGTTCTAAACTGGTTCCTTAGCTTTGGGCAAGGGCAGTTATTGTCCCCATATTTAAGGCGGGGGACCTAAAAGACCCTGCCTCATACAGGCCAATTAGTCTTCTCCCAATTATGGGGAAATTATATGCAAGGGTTCTCTTGGAACAGCACTGGAACAATGGGTACTGAGCAATCAGAGTTTGTATGAGGAGCAGGCAGGTTTCTGGAAAAATGTCAACCCTGCATAATGTATTTATTCTTAACCATCTAATGGACAAATACGTAAATATAAGGAAAGGAAAGCTTTACCTTGCCTTTATAGACTTTGCCAAGGCATTCCATTCCATCAGTAGAGAATTGCTATGGGCAAAACGTAGGAAGTTGGGAATTCTGATAGACCTCCTGGACCTCGTAATTAAAGTTCATGAAGGAATGGAGGCAGTGGTTAGGATGGATAACAGAGGCAGGTGTACAAGAGCTTCCCCCCTTTCACAAGGAGTGAGGCAAGGTTGCCTCCTTGCCCCTTTGATTTTTAACCTTTTTATTAATTATTTTGTTCCTGTGGTGTCGCGGGCAAACTCTGCTCCTCCATGTATAAAGGAGAGGGCAGTTTCAATCTTGATGTATGCCGATGACATCATACTGCTTTCCCAGACAATTGGGAATTCAATTGGGGTTGCAAAAATCCTTGACAGCTCTGTGTAGATACTGTCAGGAAAATTTGCTAACCATCAATAATAAGAAATCAAAGGTTATGTGTTATGGTACCACTCGCCCTAAATGTAAATGGAGAATAGGAAACCAGGAACTTGCATGTACTACTTAAGTATACTTGGGTGTGATCTTTGCTTTGTCCAAGTCTTGGAAGGTAAATAGTGATGTCTTAATAACAAAAGCTCGACAGACAGTAGGATCAATTTTGAGACTCATTTATGCTACTATGGTGTCAGCAGTTAGCCAAATTTTGGATGTTTTTCGGTTAAAAGTTATTCTGTCCTTGTTATATGGAGTGGAAGTAACAATTCGGGAATATAAAGAAAATTTGGAGTTACAGCAAAAAAATTTCCTGCGTGCTCTTTTGAGAGCCCCTAGGGCAACTCCCTTGCCAATGTTGATGGCCGAAACAGGGGTGCTTACAGTCTTTGCACAGGCAGCAACTAGAGCCTTAATGTTTTGCCGGAAACCAGCAGTGGGTAACCCTGCACAGTTGCTGAAAGGTTGTTATCTGGAACAAAGAGACCATGAGGGCTCTATCCATTATACTTGGCTGAAGCATTCGGGCACTTGCTGCCCGAATGAATTTAACGGTAGAAGGAAACCTGCTTCCAGATGCTAGGCTAACGAAACTCGAACTAAGAAGCAAAATTTAAGACTGGGCCCAATCTAGTGATTTAGACCTTCTTGCCAGAGTTAAAATTGCGCTGTTGTATCTAAAAATAAAAACCTACGTTAAGTTGGTAATTTATTTAGAACAAATGCAAGTTGTGAGGCTAAGGAGAATTTATACTTTGTTCCGTTTTGATCTTATTGAAACGGAGGAAGTAAGAGGCAGGAGATTATTGGTCCCTAGAGCGGAGAGAATTTGTAGAAATTGTGGTGCGGTGGTTGAGACACTCTCCCATGTCACTCTTGAGTGCCCAACGTACGCCTCCCTCAGAGAGCTCTGGGTCGACCCGATTTTTCAGAACCCTAGGCTGGAAACTATCAAGAAAATGGAAGTACTGCTCACTGTTACCGAAATCTCACAGGTTAAACTCTTGACAGTGTTTCTCCTGTTAGTAGAGAAAGCCAGGAGGTTCAGTTCTAGCACCAGTTCTAATGATGATTCTTAAGTGATAATTGAGTTGTAAGGTTCTCCTTTGAATTTTGTACTCAGATAAGGATATGTTCATTTAATTTTTATCTAGTTCTGTATATTGTTTTGTCTGTTTGTATATTTGTTTTTAACTTGATATAGCATTTATTGCTGATTCAATAAAGTATATTACATTATTATTATTATTATTATTAGCAAGCATTTATATAGCACTAGCAATGTACCTGGTGCTTTACAAAATAATTTATTTATTTATTTATTTATTTTACGGATTTATATCCCGCCCCCTCCTGCAATGCAGCTCGGGGCGGCTAACAACACAATAAAATATTAAAATTCACTTAAAATACAAATATAAAAACATCATCTAAA